>OY987259.1:49615105-49951428 GCA_963920725.1 Rhamphomyia laevipes
CAAACTCTTCAATTGGCTTGGGTACACTCCGCCGTATGAATATAGGTTATAACAAGTTTCGATACCAGACAGAAATTTAAAATAAATATATCGCAGATGATAAACTGATTCCGTCCAGCATTGAAGTTGATTTGGCGGGTAATTATAATTTTTTAAATATTAACTACGCGCGAGTTTTAATATCAGTAAGGAGAAATAACTTGTTTACTGATAATATTTGATACATGAGTTGTGCACAATCAGTCATCCATCAGTCATCTGCTTGTTGAATAAATGGATATGAAGACTGGTTTTTACGACAGTTGTTATAAGGCCTTTGAAGCGGTTAGTTATAAGGTCAGTTTCCCGCACTCCAGCAAGAGAAGGTTTAAAATATTTTTGTTTGGATATATATATATATATATATATATATATATATATATATATATATATATAATACCGTATATATATATAAATAAATATATAAATAAATATTTAAAAAAAAAATGAAAATTTAAAAAAAGCGCGCAAAATTATTTTTTTAAAAATTAGTGTTTTGATTATAATTACCCGCCAAATTAATTTCAATGCTGGATGGAATCCGTTTTTTGATTTTCTAAGAGATTGAATAATTTTTTGTATATTATATATTTATATTATCTTGAATCTTGCATGATTTTATTGTAAAAAGTGATGTGTACGAATACGGTTTTTACATACTGTAAATATTTGATGTCTTGAATTTAAATACGGTAGTAATATTTTTAAAAAAAAGTATAGCTTTTTTGTGATAATCAATTTCAGTTTCTTAGGTATAAACCGACGAGTCACCGTACACCGTAACCGACGAGTTACCATTACGACAAAACATCAAATTTGCAAAACATTATTTAAAACGTAACGCAAAAATGAAATAAAGAAATTAATTAGCGTTATTTATCAAAATTACGTTACATAATGTTTTATAAATTAAATTGTGGTATAATGTACAGTAAACGTAAACATAACATCAACAAATAGTTTCATTTTTCGTTACGCAATTTTTAAAAATTATTCAGCAAAAATCTAGCACTTGATACAAAATATATTCAACCAAGAATAAACACTGTTCTAATCTTCCTAAGTAAAAGTTAAATTTATAATTATGTCAATATTACTTTTTAAATAAACTTTATCAGAAATTTTTAATTTTACATATTTGCATAACGAAACGAAAAAAAAAATATATTTGGTTATTATAACGAAATGTGTAACGTTTTTCATTTGGCAACACCGCAAAACATTTTCATACGAAGTAATTTTATAATATAATTTTTTATTAATATTTTAAGTTTTGATTCTAAAGTATGTAAAGCTTAACCGTTAAAGCTTAACCATAATATACTTTATCAAAATTTATATGAAACTGTCATCCTAAAAAAATTAGCCTACATATTAAAAATTTCCTATATTTTCACAATCTCGCTATGCAATATAAATTGTTAAAGTAACTTCTATGTACAATTGAAAATGTAATTAAAAATGTAGACTATTGAGACGAAACCGGTCAATTAAATGATTTTACTGCGTGAAATTTTGAATTATCGACCCATCCAACTAAATTTCCTATGTCCTGGGTCGGATACATTTAATTAGCATAACGAACACGAAACTAATCACTAATTTTAAATCTTCAACTTTTTGTTAGACAAGGAAATATTTTATACATAAATCAACCCTTAAATAAATATGTTCTTAAAAATAAAAAATATATAAAGTTTCTTTTTTTTTTTATCAACAAATTAATTAACACTAAGATACCAGTAGAAAAAAAAAATCAAAACTTTTTTTTGCAACTTAATTAATTATTATCTGTAAGATAAGAGTAAAAATTTGTTATTTCATAAACGAATATAAAATATTTTTATTTTATTTTTTTCATTTTAAGCTTTTAGTGCTTTTTATAACCTTCCGAATGACAGAGCTAAACATTAAAGCTTGTCGTATATAATTTTAAAAAAATTCGAAAACAGTTTTATATTTAAATTATTTACATAAATTTAATTTTAAGTAATTGATAAAAAAAAAATTGTGAATTTATTTAATCATCTGGTGTGTTTTTTTTTTTATATAGATTTAATTCAAAAGTGTGTGATCAATCAATTTTAATACAAATAAGGAAAAATGTGATAAAATTGAAATAAAATTAGGAAATTCACCAGCTAACACCTAAATATTCTAAAAAAAAATTATATTTTTTAAATAGAGATTAAGATTTTTATTAAAAATCTTTTAAAATTTAGACTTTATCCTATAAAAGTGATTTAAAATTGTGTATGATATAAAGTCGAAAGGTGAACACTGTTTCTTATTTCTTAGTGAACTTTGGACAAATATAAAAGCTTAACACTTTTTACCTTTAAATGAATTGTAAAATAATAAAAATTATGTGGTAATTTTATGTTTCTTATTCAATCAAAACACGTGTTATATTTGAAATTGTTCAAAATTTCAATAACGCACTCACATAAATATTTATGTTGTTTATTATGTAAATTATGATATTCAAAAAAATGTTTTTTTTTAATTTTATGAAAAATGTAAAATATTTAAATATTACAATCGAAATACTTTTTGTTTATTTAGTTTCTGGTCCAAAACACTTTTTCCGAAATCTTGGACCTTGGAAAAAAGAGTTGGCATAAAAAAGCTGCTAACTAGGGTTGCATATAACTTGTAGTCAAGTTAACAGTGTTATGTAATTAAGAGTACCTTTGTAACAAATAATGCTATGTTAAATCTATCACATCTTTTAAAAACACCTACAATGCTACAATAATTCAAAATTTTGATAGAGACCCTAAATTTAGATATGACTTTTATAACTGCGGACCTTAAGTGATAATATGGGCCAAATTTCATTGAAATCTTATAATAATTACAATATGCTCTATAGCTATAACATATGAAATATATAAAGAAATTTTAGCATGGACCCTTTGAACCTATATTATGACATCTACTTGGATAGGCACTAAAATAATTATGAAACCAAACTACATACCAAATTTCATTCAAATCTAAACTTTTTGAAACCTTTCCGAATAGAGCAAAAAAAAAACAGATTTCTTCACATAAATGGAAAATTCTTATATGGATCCACTTAAAGTACTGAAGTTTTTGTATCCAGGATAATATTTGGATGACCCAATGTGCTAAAAATCTGAGGTGTGATTCTGATGTTGCTGTATTTAATTGCTTTGGAATTTTAATTTAGTTACAGTGTCCTTAATAATTTAGTTGGCAAAAAATATTTTACAAAATTATGTTAATAATTTCTTTATCAAAATTATTATTAAGGACTTATTAGTAAAATTTCAATCAAAATGTGAAATATTTCTTCTATAAAATGTGTAAATCCCAAACTTTTAACTGAATATACATATTTTATGTTTTTTTTTTTTCATTAACAAAATGCTTAAATCTTCAAACATGAAATCAGATACACGGTCATCCAACAATCATCATTGACAATGTCAATGTTAACACTTTTAATATAACATGAAAACATAAAACATATTTCTTCTTCACATATTGTCTTTATAGTACTGGTGCTACAGTGTTTAATTTTACATTTTGTAAGGGAACCGTATAGTAGATGATTTTGTTTTACCTATAAATATATACAAGTGTGAAATTTTTGGTTTAATTTTTATATATTTTTTAATGAATTAGATTACGACAAAATATTTTCGATTTGAACTAATAATTAATATTTCTGCAAAGATATTCATAATTAATATACATTAGAATATCTTTGGCTAGACCCTTTTAATTAATGTTGTAGCTCAAAGGACTGTGTCTTGTCAGAAGGTCCTGATATCCCTTTTCCTAAATTTTATTAGATAATCCACTTTTATGTTCTTTTGAGATTGAAAGTGTATTCGACACTTTTTCAATTCATATGCGTCAGATAAAGTTGTAGTGTCCTCTTAGCTCTTAGTTTACAGCAAAACGGCTCTAATCCATTGAGTTTTTTTTATTGATTACTTAATTGTATATTATCAATATTTAATCACAAATTCAGAATAATTATTGTCTATAAAATAGGCGCCGTTTATTTCCCACTCAACAATTACATACATTCCTAAGATATTTTCAGTTTATTCGGTTGTTCATTCTTAATCAGTAATTATGTAATCTATGATTATCGAAATAATTATAAAATTTGGCCGATAGATTTAATTAATTTGCTTTCAATGGCTTACAATATTTGTTCGGAATTTCGAATTATAAATATTTGAATGACCAAGTTTCTCTGAATAATTTAATCACGAAATAAATAGAAGTAAGTGAATCGAGATTTGTGCTAATTACTACTCTGATTAAAAATACTAGATCGTAAATTATAAATTGATTCGTAAAACCAGGAGTTATTATTTTTTAAATTAATTTATTGAAATATTTATCACAATTAATTATTGCACAACTTGAAAATAATTGTTTAATTATTAAACTCTTCGTATCATTGTCACTTCACCTTTAATTCGGTAGCTAAATCTAAGTAATCTTTTTCGTTAAATGTACCAGAAGTTATGATTTTGAATGTATTCAGGGCATATTAATGAATATTTTAAAATCGATAAACAATTATAAACTAATTCTTCAAACGAAATTTTTCTGTTTTAACAATTTATAGTATCATAAATATAATATTCCTCAAAATAAGAAACGTAATCAACTAATAAAAAATTGTATGAAATCAAATATTTGCATTATGTATTTGTAAAAACAAAAATTATAGATTTAATAATTAATTTTATAAATATTTAAATTGATATAAATTATCAATAAATAGTATATTTGTAAAAGTTATTTAATAAAATTATAAAATATCCGATAATATTGAGTTTTAAAAAGTACAAATTAAAAATAAAATATAGAAAACGAAAAATGGATTCTATATTTGGATTAATCTCAAGCATTTATGGAATTATTGCAGCTATTATTTTTATTGTCGTTTATATAATTGAAGTTAAACTTGGTAAGGAATAATTATAAATCAATAAAATATAATTAAGATTTAATTATTAGTCATAATTAAAATAATTCTTTAACACATTACTTTCAAAACTAATGTAAAGCGTGTAACTTTCGGGTATCTGAAAACTCGGAGTTTGTTATAAAAGTGGTTTGTAAAAAATTACATTTCTGATCTTATAGCTATTTTTATATCGAATAACAAGAAGATTTGCCTGTGGGCAATATAAAGCAAAGTGTTTCACAAATCAATAGATTGTGCAAATTTTCATTTGTTGTGGCAAAATGTTATATGAAAAATCAAAATAGCAAAATTTATTGACATTTTTTTGAAATTCGGAAGATTGAAAATGGAAATAGTTGTACAACCGATTGATATGAAAGGGTTTTTAAACTGAAAAAATATAGGTTAGTGCAATTGTGGAGGTACTTTTGGCTTGTAAGCTAATTGACAAGTGAAGTATTTTATTAATATAAATGAAACGTGTTTTGTAACAATTATGTCATAAAATTGTACATGCCCAAAGCGGTCACAGTACAAATATAATATTCATAACAATGTCGAAACGAAATTTACAAAATCCGAAAAATTAGCATCTATATGATCTTACGTAGTGCGATACATAATAATATTTATATTATTTTTTGCAGCTTAAATTTGATTTAATTATTTTTTAAATAGTAAATAATTAATAATTCAATTTAAAACAATATTTTTTATCATTAAACAATGTTTATCATTAAACAATGTTTGCAATTCCTCTAAATGAGAAATACAAATGAGAAATGAGAAATTGTCATTTTCATTCATATTTTATTTATTTATCATTCACTCATATTTTTCGGTTTATCTCGAATATTCATTGACACACCAAATGACCGTATAAGTTGTGGACCTGAACCTCACAATTAGTTAAGTTAAGCTGTTAAGCATAAACTCGTACTGTGAAATGTGGCATTACATTATTAAATATTTTTTTACATTATCATTTTTTATTTAACCACATTTCTTTCTTTGTAAACTCTTTATAGATTTACCACTTTATGAAAATCAAAATAATCCAAATGAAATTACTAACAACAATACAGAAATATCACATATAAAATTAAAACGACTAATTGAAAGAATAATTGAAGAAACATTACGTTTACCTGATCGTATTGATTACAGTGGTATACCATCAAAAGATTCACCACGAAAACGTTATGGTGATGATGATGATAACAACTCAAAATATTTTGATCCAAAAAAATATCAAGAACTTTTAGCAACAGCAGTTTTAAATAAGGTAAAAATATATAAATATTTATAAATTAAATTTATATAAATATTTACAATATTGAAATGAAAAGTTATTTTTATTTTTAAGTACTATATGTTTTTTATTTTGTACATTTTGCTAATCTGGTTATGATTTCAAGTGTAAAAAATGAAATGAAGGAATCATAATTTGATAAATATAGGCTCGGAACGAAATTCTAAACAACAAAAAACGAATATTTTAAAAACATACTGCACCATCGCAAAATAACTATAATTGTGCAGTAGTTTTATATTAATAGGCTTTTAAATTGCTATTTTAAATTGCGATTTTCGAATACGCCTTTTACTGGCTGATTTTTAAACTTCCTTTTGAACATTTTGATGATTCATGAATAATCTTGGATATCTTTCAACTTCAACTCACTTTTTCTACAAAAATAATTTAGGTGAACATTTCATTCGTTGTATGGAAGAATTTATAACGGACGGTCAGACGAATTAGGGTTAATATAAGTAATTTTACTCCAAAAATAGCCTTAAAAAATATAATATGTCAAAAGAAATGCGTTTTTTTTTCAATTTTTATAATTTTAGACACAATAATAAATAATAAAAAAAAATTTTGTATGTTATAACTATTTTCTGGCGCCTAAATAAAAAATGTGTTATTACCCCTTTTTTTCTTATGTTTTGCACCTCTCGTATAATAAATATAATAAATTTATTTATAATAAGCTCCAATTATATTGCATGTGTGTATTTTACCCACCCTTATTTATAGGGTTTCATTTTTCTATACGTATACACCTAATATACATAAAAATAATTTCTCGTTTATAAAAGAAATTCTCGCATAAATTAGTCAAAGGATAGCATTCAAACTAATTTGTCGTTACCGAAATTTTGTAAAATAAAAAAAATCAGTTCAAATATTTTGAAACCTTAATAAAAAATCTTATAATTATATAAAGTATATTTGGTTTTTAATTGGATCGTTATTATATTTTTGGAATTTATACGATGGATTAAATGTTTAAATTTTAAAATGGAAAAAGTATATAAAGTTGAAATTAATTTTATTTATTTAAATTAATATTTTCTGATTAATTTATTTTCATAATTAAAGTTCATATTGAATTATTTAAAAATTATTATAACAAAATATTAACTAAAATCAATTTTAATTATTTACATTATATTATTTTTTCGATAATTACTTAATTATAATTTATTATTCGTAATACTGTTTATCTGTCATGTTTCTATCTGTTTGTTTTTGATTTACCTTTTAATGACGTATAGAAAGATGTGAAAGAAAAAGTACATAAAGTTTGAACATTTTCTTGCACTCTTCCTGTACTTCAGAACTATTTAAATTAATTACAAAAAATTATATATAAAATCCAGTTTGTCATATCTATGTCAGTTTATATACCCCGATCCAGTATTTACTCTGTAGGCTATCGGGATCGCTTGATTAAAACCAAATGTGTTAAATATATTTATTTTACTTTAGCAGTTGATGTCGACTTACGAGCTAGAACTGCTGAAGTAAAATAAAAATATATTTGGGTGGAAGCACCACCACAACATCTTAACACATTTGGTTTTAATCAAACGATCTCGATAGCCTACAACTCTTTCTACAAACTATAATATATATAAACAAATGAACAGACTTAATAACATGAAAATTTTGAAATTAAGAAAATATAAGTTCGAAATTTTTTATATAAATGATGGCAACATCAATTAACATATTTTTTTTTTTTTAATATTCATAATTTCTATTTTTTGCCAATTATATGTACTATTTTTCATAGATATTAGTAAAAAATTATTGATTGACCTTATATCGAATGCTATTTTAAAATAAAGTGTTTGAAAATAAATAAAAAAAATAAAAAAAAATCACTAATATAGTTACACAAATATAATGAGATTTATTTGAAATTTACCCTAGAATAGAATATTATTTTAAAGACCACATAACAAAAATAAAATAAATAAATTATTTTCTAGATTGTTGACACGTATAACTATGAAAAGAGATATGAAAATAATAACGAAACAAATGAAACCATTAATGCGACAAATTTGGATAAAAATCACAATTCAATTGAAACCAAACATAGACGATGTAACTCATCGTCAGGAGACTCATTTGAGCCAAGAAGTGATAGCAGTCTTACCGATCCAATACGTGATGTAATATATTTCTTAATTTTTTTTTTTGTACATTTAGATTTAGAGTATTTAATATATACATAATTTTTGTTCTCGTTTTAAATCCAAAAAGGTCAGTAAATGCGATAATATTTCTCCAGGTGATTCTTGTTCAAACATCTATACAGCTTCAATGAATGAAAATATTGATAGAGAATCGATGTTAAGTGATTATTTAGCTGGTCATAAAATTCCATTGCCGGAATTATCAACAGATTCAGAGTCACCACTCGAAGGTATACAACAAACAAAATTGTTGATCCCATAAAAATATGTAGTTTTTTTATATAATATAAATATACATATTTAAATATTTTTAGATTTTTTATCATGTCCAAGTAATGGTAATGAAGGAACATGGGAAGATAATTGGTTATTTAAAAAGAAAAAATTAAATTCATTAAATTCAGGATCATCAGTTGGTATGTTAGTGCCAGCACCAAAAGAAGATATTAAAACATTAATTGGTGATAGAACAGCTGATGAAATGAGTGATTTATCAGATATTGAAGAAGATAATATTGTACATGAAATAAATGAAAATGGTAGAATGCAAAATAAACATGTAATTGGTGGTAAAAGTACAATTGGTATTTTCGATGAATTATTAGAACAAACCAGTTTGATATCAACGTCATCATTACATGAAAATGAACCAGCTTATACAGAAACAAGAAATGATTTTGTATTAGGAAATGATGGTCTGAATGATATTGGTAATCAACCAATTTACAATTTTGAAAACGGTGGTATACCTATTAAAAATGAAGCAATTAATTCAACTGTTACTGGGGAAATATTAAAAAATAGTCCACCAAAAAAATTACTTTTAACACAAATAGAAAATATGAATTTTGATGAACCAATACTTCCTCCACCAAATGATTTTAATGATAATCAAATTATTCCCTCGTCTCTTGATGGAAATACTGCACAACAAAAACATTTATTGCTAGACAATTCTAATCCAGGTAAATTAATTATTTAAATTCATTATTATTAAATCCTGTAAATCTTAGGTACATTAATTATTGTACGGCTTTATTAAAAAGTAAATAGTAATGCTAACCAAAATTTTATTAGTTTATATTTTATTGCATTTTGAAGAAATGTAGAAAACCTATAAATAATCCTGATTTTTCTGGTAAAGTAAAGTAAAATTTTGTCTGGTAAATGTTATATTCAAAGTAAATTGAATATGAAAATATTTTTTTAGTTGTGTCAAATCTATACCATGCAACGACATCTTCTAACGATTCCAATCAACAAAATGAAGAAGACGACAAAACCACGAATGGTAATCAAGTTAAAAATTTACGACACTCTGCTGTACATTTTTTAGCAACAGTTGCATTGGGACCAGTACTAACAGTTTGCACTCCAAATGTTGAGGAACAAATATTAAGAGGCATAAACGATAGAGATATAATAAATTTCAAATCACAATCTACATCTACAAATGTAAACAATTTGGTCGAAAAATCTAAATTAGTAGACGATGGAATTGAGATGAAAGAGGAGTCAGAAGTAGAAATAAATAAATCTAAAGAAAATTATATTAAAAAAGAAGGGACAGAAATCGCTGAAGTGCAACAAAATAATAAACCAATTAATAAGAATGATATATTAGAAACACCTCGTACAGAAGCAATAATTACTAATAATAGTATTGAAAATAAATTAGTTGTTGAAAAAAATGAAACAGATGAAAATAATTCTATTATAAATAAAATAAATGCACAAACTTATGAAAATAGAACTATCGAAAATGACTCTAGTTCAGAAACTGAAAATCAAGAAGACAAAATTAACAAAAATACTAAAATGAAAACCAAGGAGAATATCGTTGAAATCATATCAGAAACCCAAACACCTGAAACTACAATAATTACTGGAACTGATTCGTTGAGAGAAATGAATCATCATAATAATGATCAGAAAGAAGTTAAATCTCAAAAAGTAGTTGAAATTTTAGAAACTAAAATCGTTGAACACGAAATATCTTATAGTGAAACTAAATCAGAAACTAATGAGCGCAAACATGACACTATTCCGATAACTGAACCGAAATCGAATCAAGAAACTACTAAAACTGAATGGCCAATAGATAATAATTCATCTTTAGAAAATAAAATTAAAATCGATATACAAGCAGATGACAATAAAATTGTTGATAAGGATGCAGATGATAGAAAAATTGTTGATAAGGATTCAGCTATCGAGAAAAATAGCTCTAATAACAATTCAAATGGTGAAATTAAACATGAACAACCAGATATAAAAGAGATTAAAGAAACTAAGAGTGTGGAACAAGAAATACCTATCAGTGATACAAATATAGAACTGATTAATCGCAAAATTTCACAGATTGAACCAAATAATACTGATAACGAGTCAGCTGCTGAGATTATACTTCAAGAAGTAACTGCAGTAAAAAAAATCGAAACTTTTGAAACTTCTACTTTAACTGTTGAAACTGTTAAAAGTGAAGCAAAAGTAGAAGTTAATGTTGTTGAGGCTAAAGAAGATGTCGTATCAAATCAAGAAGTGATAGCTGTTAAATCCCAAAAAGAAGTAATTTCCGTTACACAATTTGAATCTATTCAATTACAAAAATCGAACAGTGAGATACTTCTAGAAACTAATCAGAAAATAGTCAATATACCAGCAGAAGATAATCTGATCGCTGAACCTGCATCAATGCAACAATATCAAATGGTGGAAACCACAGCGATAAAACAAAATAAATTTAATCGGGGGGCAGATTTGCAACAACAAGAATCCATTGCAGTTAATAATCCTGAAACTATTAAAACAAATGAAGATGTAGTAGTTAAAGGAACAGAAAATGTTAAAAACCAAGAACAAATAGTAAGTTCTACGGTAACGAAAACTGATAAAACTCAATTTGAAATTGTTTCACTCAATCAAATCACAAATGTTCAAACAAAAAAAGAAATAGCTTCTGCTAAAGAAACTGTAACTATTGAAATTCAAAAACCATTGGTTACCACTTTGGCAAATGATACATTTCAACAACAAAGTACGGACAGCAATACAAGTCTAGAGGCTAATAAAAAAATAACCGATACATCTAATCAAAAAATAACCGAAACATTACAAAAAATTGATAAAGTTGAATCTCAAGAAAAAGTGGAAGAATGTAAAGAAACTAAATATGATGCAATTCAAGAATCGTTAATTCAAACTGCAGAATTAGAAATTATTGAGAAGCAAAAGCCGGTCAGTGATAGATGTGTAGAAACTGATAATACAAATACAATAGATATATCACTTGAAGATAATCAAATTAATGAAACTGAATCAACACCCCAATATCAAATTAAAGAAAGTGAAAATGTTGAGACTCAAAAAGCAGTCAAACAAAATACTGTTGTGACTCAAAGAACAGAAACAAAAGTGAAAATTGAAAACATAAGACATATTGAAGAAACTGAAACTAAAGACAAATTTATAGGAACTAAAAAATCTGCAGCAATTGAAGTTAAAGAAGTTCCAGTAGATGTAACTAAAAATGTTGCAAATCAGGAAGATGTGGTGCCAGAAACTGTAGCTGTTACAGCTCCAAAAGTAGCAGTAGTTTCTGAACCTGGTAGTGCTAAGACTGATGAAGAAGTAGCAAACAAATACTGCAACACTGTAACACTTGAAAACAACGATTTAGTAGTTGCAATCAACGAAACTGATATTATAACCACTGATATTATAATAACAAATCAAGAAATTCAAACAGTTAAAAGTCAAGAAATTTTAACAGATATTGAAACTGCAGAAAATAACGAAGAATTAACAATTCAATACAGTGAAGATATAACTCAAAAAATGGAAGTAGTTGACGAAACTGAAAATGTTCAGACTGATGAAAAACGAGAAGTTACTGAAACAACTGCAACAACTGCAACAGCTGAAATCAATAAAATTATAGTAGCAATTAACGAAACTGATAAAACAAACACTCAAGAAGAAAAATTAGTAAATCAAGAAATTCAACCAGTTGACAGTCAAGAAGTTGTAGTAGCTGTTGCAGATACTGAAATTGTTAAAAAAGAAGAAATTGAAGTTATAAAAAATCAAAAACTTAAACAAGTTGCCGAAACTGAAAGTGCTCAAGAAGAAGTAATTACTCATGAAACTGCAACAGTTCATAAAATAGTTGTGGCACTTAACGGAACTAATATGTCAAACACTCAGGCGGAAACAATAGCTAGTACAGAAATTGAAGGAGTTGGAAGTCAAGAAGAACTAATAGTGCCAGTTGAAGATCAAAAAGTTTTAGTTACTGTTGCAAATGTTCAAATTGTTAAAACTCAAGAAGAAGTAGTAGCAAACGAAGAAACTACAGCTGTTTCAACTAATGTGAAATTAGTAGCATGCGAAAAAACTGAAGCTGTTTCATCTAAAGAAGTAGAAGTACTTGCCAAAACTGAAAATGATCAGACTTATGAAAAATTAGTAGTCACTCAAGAAACTGCAACAGTCGAAAACGATGAAGTGGTATTAGCAATTAACGAAACTGATATTATAACCACTCAAAGAGAAACAATATCAAGTCAAGAAATTGAAGCTGTTGAAAGTCAAGAAGTAGTAGTAGTACCAGTTCAAGATAAAGAAGATTTAGTAACTGTAGCAAGTATTAAAACTGTTGAAACTCAAGATGCAATAGTAGAAAACGAAGAAACTGAAGCTGTTTCAACTAAAAAAGTGGAGGTAGTTGCCAAAACTGAAAATGATCAGACTCATGAAAAAGTAATAGTAACTGCAACATTTGAAAACGACGAAGTAGTATTAGCAATTAACGAAACTGATATTATAACCACTCAAAGAGAAACAATAACAAGTCAAGAAAACCAAACAGTTGACAGTCAAGAAGTAGTAGTAGTACCAGTTCAAGATGAAGAAGTTTTAGTAACTGTTGCAAGTATTAAAACTGTTAAAACTCAAGAAGAAATAGTAGCAAACGAAGAAATTGAAACTGTTTCAACTAAAAAAGTGGATGTAGTTGCCAGAATTGAAAATGATCAGACTCATGAAAAAGTAGTAGTGACTCAAGAAACTGCAACAGTCGAAAACGACGAAGTAGTATTAGCAATTAACGAAACTGACATTATAACCACTCAAAGAGAAACAATAATAAGTCAAGAAATCCAAACAGTTGACAGTCAAGAAGTAGTAATAATACCAATTAAAGATGAAAAAGTTTTAATAACAGTTGCAAGTATTAAAACTGTTGAAACTCAAGAAGAAGTAGTAGCAAATGAAGAAACTGAAGCTGTTTCAACTAAAAAAGTGGAGGTAGTTGCCAGAATTGAAAATGATCAGACTCATGAAAAATTGGTAGTGACTCAAGAAACTGAAACAGTCGAAAACGACGAAGTAGTATTAGCAATTAACGAAACTGACATTATAACCACTCAAAGGGAAACAATAATAAGTCAAGAAATCCAAACAGTTGAATGTCAAGAAGTAGTAGTAGTACCAGTTCAAGATGAAGAAGTTTTAGTAACAGTTGCAAGTATTAAAACTGTTGAAACTCAAGAAGAAGTAGTAGCAAACGAAGAAATTGAAGTTGTTTCAACTAAAAAAGTGGAGGTAGTTGCCAGAATTGAAAATGATCAGACTCATGAAAAATTGGTAGTGACTCAAGAAACTGAAACAGTCGAAAACGACGAAGTAGTATTAGCAATTAACGAAACTGACATTATAACCACTCAAAGAGAAACAATAATAAGTCAAGAAATCCAAACAGTTGACTGTCAAGAAGTAGTAGTAGTACCAGTTCAAGATGAAGAAGTTTTAGTAACTGTTGCAAGTATTAAAACTGTTGAAACTCAAGAAGAAGTAGTAGCAAACGAAGAAATTGAAGCTGTTTCAACTAAAAAAGTGGAGGTAGTTGCCAGAATTAAAAATGATCAGACTCATGAAAAATTAGTAGTGACTCAAGAAACTGCAACAGTCGAAAACGATGAAGTGGTATTAGCAATTAACGAAACTGATATTATAACCACTCAAAGAGAAACAATAATAAGTGAAGAAATCCAAACAGTTGACAGTCAAGAAGTAGTAGTACTAGTTCAAGATAAAGAAGATTTAGTAACTGTACCAAGTATTAAAACTGTTGAAACTCAAGATGAAATAGTAGCAAACGAAGAAACTGAAGCTGTTTCAATTAAAGAAGTGGAAGTACTTGTGAAAACTGAAAATGATGAGACTCCCGAAAAATTTGTAGTGACTCAAGAAACTGCAACAGTTGAAAATTACGAAGTAGTATTAGCAATTAACGAAACTGATATTATAACCACTCAAAGAGAAACAATAATAAGTGAAGAAATCCAAACAGTTGACAGTCAAGAAGTAGTAATAACACCAGTTCAAGATGAAAAAGTTTTAGTACCAGTTGGAAGTATTAAAACTGTAGAAACTCAAGAAGAAGTAGTAGAAAACGAAGAAATTGAAGCTATTTCAACTAAAAAAGTGGATGTAGTTGCCAAAACTGCAAATGATCACACTCATGAAGAAGTAGTAGTGACTCAAGAAACTGCAACAGTCGAAAACAACGAAGTAGTGTTAGCAATTAACGAAACTGACATTATAAACACTCAAAGAGAAACAATAATAAATCAAGAAATCCAAACAGTTGACAGTCAAGAAGTAGTAGTACCAGTTCAAGATGAAGAAGTTTTAGTAACTATTGCAAGTATTAAAATTGTTGAAACTCAAGAGGCAGTATCAAACGAAGAAACTGAAGCTGTTTCAGTTAAAGAAGTGGAAGTACTTGCGAAAACTGAAAATGATGAGACTCCCGAAAAATTTGTAGTGACACAAGAAACTGCAACATTCGAAAACAATGAAGTAGTATTAGCAATTAACGAAACTGATATTATAACCACTCAAAGAGAAACAATATTAAGTCAAGAAATTGAAGCTGTTGAAAGTCAAAAAGTAGTAGTAGTGCCAGTTCAAAATCAAGAAGTTTTAGTTACTATTGCAAATATTGAAACTGTTGAAACTCGAGAGGAAGTAGTAGCAAACGAAGAAACTGCGGCTGTTTCAACTAAAAAAGTGGATGTAGTTGCCAAAATTGAAAATGATCAGACTCGTGAAAAAGTAGTAGTGACTCCAGAAACTGCAACAGTCGAAAACAACGAAGTAGTATTAGCAATTAACGAAACTGACATTATAAACACTAAAAGAGAAACAATAACAAGTCAAGAAATCCAAACAGTTGACAGTCAAGAAGTAGTAGTACCAGTTCAAGATGAAGAAGTTATAGTAACTGTTGCAAGTATTAAAATTGTTGAAACTCAAGAGGAAGTATCAAACGAAGAAACTGAAGCTGTTTCAGTTAAAGAAGTGGAAGTACTTGCGAAAATTGAAAATGATGAGACTCCCGAAAAATTTGTAGTGACTCAAGAAACTGCAACAGTCGAAAACAACGAAGTAGTATTAGCAATTAACGAAACTGACATTATAAACACTCAAAGAGAAACAATAGCAAATCGAGAAATCCAAACAGTTGATAGTCAAGAAGTAGTAGTAGTACCAGTTCAAGATGAAGCAGTTTTAGTAACTGTTGCTCGTATTAAAACTGTTGAAACTCAAGAAGAAGTAGTAGCAAACGAACAAACTGAAGCTGTTTCAACTAAAAAAGTGAAGGTAGTTGCCAGAATTGAAAATGATCAGACTCATGAAAAATTGGTAGTGACTCAAGAAACTGAAACAGTCGAAAACGACGAAGTAGTATTAGCAATTAACGAAACTGACATTATAACCACTCAAAGAGAAACAATAATAAGTCAAGAAATCCAAACAGTTGACAGTCAAGAAGTAGTAATAATACCAATTAAAGATGAAAAAGTTTTAATAACAGTTGCAAGTATTAAAACTGTTGAAACTCAAGAAGAAGTAGTAGAAAACGAAGAAACTGAAGCTGTTTCAACTAAAAAAGTGGATGTAGTTGCCAAAACTGAAAATGATCAGACTCATGAAGAAGTAGTAGTGACTCCAGAAACTGTAACAGTCGAAACCAACGAAGTAGTATTAGCAATTAACGAAACTGACATTATAAACAATCAAAGAGAAACAATAGCAAGTCAAGAAATCCAAACAATTGACAGTCAAGAAGTAGTAGTACCAGTTCAAGCTGAAGAAGTTTTAGTAACTGTTGCAAGTATTAAAACTGTTGAAACTCAAGAAGAAGTAGTAGCAAACGAAGAAACTGAAGCTGTTTCAACTAAAAAAGTGGAGGTAGTTGCAAGAATTGAAAATGATCAGACTCATGAAAAAGTAGCAGTGATTCAAGAAACTGCAACAGTCGAAAACAACGAAGTAGTATTAGCAGTTAACGAAACTGACATTATAAACACTCAAAGAGAAGCAATAGCAAGTCACGAAATCCAAACAGTTGACAGTCAGGAAGTTGTAGCAGTAACAGTTCAAGATGAAGCAGTTTTAGTAACTGTTGCAAGTATTAAAACTGTTGAAACTCAAGAAAAAGTAGTAGCAAACGAAGAAACTGATGCTGTTTCAACTAAAAAAGTGGATGTAGTTGCCAAAATTGAAAATGATGAGACTCCCGAAAAATTTGTAGTGACTCAAGAAACTGCAACAGTTGAAAACGACGAAGTAGTATTCGCAATTAACGAAACTGATATTATAAGCACTCAAAGAGAAACAATAACAAGTCAAGAAAACCAAACAGTTGAAAGTCAAAAAGTAGTAGTAGTGCCAGTTCAAGATCAAGAAGTTTTCGTTACTATTGCAAATATTGAAACTGTTGAAACTCAAGAAGAATTAGTAGCAAGGCAAGAAATTGCGGCTGTTTCAACTAAAAAAGTGGATGTTGTTGCCAAAACTGAAAATGATCTGACTCATGAAAAATTAGTAGTGAACCAAGAAACTGCAACAGTTGAAATCGACGAAGTAGTATTAGCAATTAACGAAATTGACATTATAACCACACAAAGGGAAACAATATTAAGTCAAGAAATTGAAGAAGTTGAAAGTCAAAAAAGAGTTGCAGTGCCAGTTCAAGATGAAGAAGTTTTAGTAACTATTGAAAATATTGAAACTGTAGAAACTCAAGAAGAAGTTAAAGCAACCCAGGAAACTGAAGTTGTTACAGCACAAAAAGTGGAACTAGTTTGTGAAACTGGAAATACTCAAAGTGATCAGGAAGTAGTAGTAACTCAAGAAAATTCAACAGTTGAAAACAATGAAGTAGTATTAGCAATTCCAGAAACTATTATTGTAAACACTGTAAGAGAAAAAATAGGAAGTCTAGAAATTAAAACAGTTGAAAGTCAAGTGGCAGCATTAATGCCAGTTGAAAATGGAAAAGTTGATATAGCTGTTGCAAATATTAAAAGTGTTAATACTCCAGCAGAAGTTGTAGCAAACCAAGAAATTGAAGCTATTAAAACTCATAAAGTGGAAGTAGTTGCCGAAAATGAAAATTCTGAGACCCATAAAGAGCTAGCAGTTCCTCCAGAAATTGCAGCTGTTCAAAGCAATGAAATAGTAATAGCAATTAACCAAAATAATAATTCAAATACTCAAGTAAAAACAATAGAAATTCCAGAAATTGAAATAGTTGAAATTCAAGAAGCAGCAATAGTACCAGTTGAAGATCAAGAAGTTTTAGAACTTGTTTCAGATGTTTCTACTTTTGAAACTTCGAACGAACTGGGAGCAAGCCAAGAAACTGTTTTAGTAACTGTTCCATATGTTGAGACTCAAGTCAAAGTAACGACCCATAACAGTGAAGTAGTTGTTCATGAAAAACAAGTTACTCAACAAACCACAACAACTGAAAATAATGAAATGGTAGTATCAATAAACAATACTGGTACTACAAACAGTCAAGGAGAAAAAATAGTAGTGCCAGTTGAAAATTATGAAATTGTAATGGCTTCTGATATTGAAACCGAAAAAGGAGTTGTCAGAACACAAAAAATTGAAGCTATTACTACTCAGAAATTTGAAGCTATTAAAACTGAAAATGCTCAGACTCAAGAAATACTAGAGGTTACACAAGAAACTGCAGCAGTTAAAAGCAATGAGATAGTAGTAGCAATTAACGAAACTAATAAAACAAACACTCAAGCAGAAACAATAGCAAGTATAGAAATTCAATCAGTTAAAAGTCAAGAAGCGGCAATAGTGGTAGTTGAAGATCAAGAATGTTTAGAACCTGTTTCATATGTTCCCACTGGTGTAACTCCAAAACAACTGGAAGCGACTCAAAAAACTGAAACAGTTGAAAGTCAAGAAGTAGTATTAGTTCCAGTTCAAGATCAAGAAGTTTTAGTAATTGTTGAAAATCCTGAAGCTGTAAAAGCTCAAGAAGAAGTAGTAGCAACCCAAGAAACTGAAGCAGTTATAACTACAAAAATTGAAGTTGTTTTTGAAATTAAAAATGCTCAGATAGATAAAGAAGTAGTAGGGATTCAAGAAACTGGAACAGATGAAAGTAATGAAGTAGTAGTAGCAAGTAACGAAACTTACATTACAAATACTCAAGGAGAAAAACTATTAACTGAAGAATGTGAAATAGTTGAAAGTCAAAATATACTAGAACTAAAAGTTGGACATCAAGACCTTGAAACTGTTAAAAATCAAGAAAAAGAAATAGTAACTCATGATATTGAAGTTAACAATACTCAAAAAATGGAAGTAGTTGTCAAAACTGAAAATGCTCAGGGCCATGAAGAACTAGTAGTGATTGAAGATAGTGCAACAACTAAAAACAATGAAATACTAGCAGCAATTAACGAAACCGATAATACAAACATTAAAAGAGATACAATAGAAAGTCAAGAATTTGAAACAGTTGAAAGTCAAGAAGTAGTAGTTGGAAATATTGCAACTGTTCAAACTCAAGACGAAGTAGTAACAAGCGAAAAAACTGCACCTGTTACAATTAAAGAAGTGGAAGTAGTTACTGAAATTGAAAATTTTCAGACTCAAGAAACTGCAACCGTTGAAAACAATGAAGAAGTAGTACTTATTAACCAAACTTGTATTGCAAACATTCAAAGGCAAACAATAGCAAGTCAAGAAATTAAAACTCAAGTAGTGATAATAGAAGTTCAAGAAAGTAAAAGTGCTAAAACTCAAGAAGAATTAGTAGAAACTCAAGAAACTGAAACTGTTACATCTCAAAAACAAATAGTAGTTGCTGAAGACATAGCAACACAAGAAACTGCAACAAAAGAAATTGCAATAGTTGAAACCCACGAAATAGTATTAGCAAATACCGAAACTCATATTATAAAAACAGCAGCAACTGAAGAAATCGAAACAGTTAAAATTCAAGAAAAAGTAGTACCATTTCAAGTAAATAAATATGAAACGTTTCAAAAAGTATTAGATACTGAAATCATTAAGATCCCAGAAGAAAATGCAGTAACCGATACTGAAAATGCTAAAATGCTTGAAGAATTGGCAGCAACTCAAAAAACTAAAATAGTTGAAAGTCACGACGTATTAGCTGCAAATAAAGAAACTGAAAGTGTCAAAACTGAAATAGAAATTCTAGCTGCTCAAGATACTGAAACTGTTAAAACTAGTTGTAAAGAAGTAGCGGTAGCAGATACAGAAAATGAGAGTGTTAAAACTCAACAGGAAGTAGAAGTTTCTGGAAAAAATGAAAAAGTAGAATCATTTATCCAAATTAAAAATGGTGATACTCATGATATGATTGTAACAATTCTAAACACTAAAACAGTTGAGAGTCCCGACGTAGTAGAAGTAATTAAAGACACTGAGGGTACACATGATCAAAAATCAGTACCAGAAATAATAAAAATTGAAACAGTTGAGTGTCAAGAAGTAATAGTACCAGTAACAGAAAATGAAACTGCTAAAACTCTAGTTGTAAGAACTGAGAAAAAGGAAACACATGAATATCAAGAAGTGTCAGCAGCAATTAAAGAAAATGAAAGTATGAAACCTCAAGAGGAAATATTAGCAACTAAAGAAATTAAAAATGCCGAAACTCAAGAAGTAGTAATAGCACTTAATGTAACTGAAAATTTTGAAGCTCAAGAAGAAATACTAGCAACTCAAAAAACTGAAACACTTAAAATTCAAGAAATAGAGGCAGTTACAGAAATTGAAAATGATAAATCTCACGTAGAAGTTGTAGTAACTCAAGAAAGTGGAATAATTGAAATTAACGAAGCAGTAGTAGTAAATAAAGACACTGAAACAATAAGAACTCAAGAAGTTCCAGCAGGAAATCAAGAAATTGATACAGCTGAGTGCCAAGAAATATCAGTAGCAGTTAAGGAAAATGAAGGTACTAAAACCGAAGAAGCAGTAGATGGAACTAAAAAACCTGAAGCAAATAAAACTCAAGAAGTAGAAGTAGTTTCAGAAAAGATAAATATTAAGTCAAATGAAGTATCTATAGCTTCTCAAGAAATTGAAGCAGTTGAAAGTCACGAAGTAATAGTACCAATAAACGACACAGAAACAACAAGAACTGGGGAAGTAGCAGCCAAAACTCGGAAACTTGACATAATTGAAAGTAAAATTATAGAAATTGAAATTGTTGAATTTCAAAAAGTAGCGGCAACTCAAAAACCGAAAACAACTGTAAATCAAGAAGTAGGAATAACAGTTAATAAAAATGAAAGTGTGAAAACTCAAGAGGAAGTATTAGAAACTGAGAAAACTGAAACAGTTAAAACTCTTGAAATGGAACCAATAAAAAATCTAGGAAAAGTTATAGGAATTCAAGAAAATGAAACAGCTAAAAGTTCGGAATTACCAGTAGTAATTAAAAAAAAATCAAATGTTGAAACTCGAGAAGAAATAATAGCGACTCAAGAAATTAAAGCAGTTAACGAAACTAAAAGTGAAAATCAATCCACTCAAGAAACTGCAACAGCAGTTAAATATCAAGAAGACGAAAAATATAAGACTCAACACGAAGTGGCAAATCAGGAAATTGAAATAATTGAAGTTGGAGAAGAAGTATTAGCAGTTCACCAAACTGCATCAACTCAAGAAGAGACTCTTAAAACACAAGACAGAGCAACTCAAGAATTAACAAACCAAACTATAAAAATTCAAAACGAAATAATAGCAACTCAAGAAACAAAAACACTTGAAATAGAAAAAAAAGTGGTAGCAGTAAATATAAAAATTCAAGAACAAGTAGCATTCCTGGAAACAAGACAAATAGAAGCACTTAGCGAAGGTAATACTATTCAAATTCATGATGTGGTTCAACCACCTCAAGAAATTCAAATAGTTGAAATTGCAGAAGTCGAAGCTGTTAACGATACTAAAACTATAAAAACTAGAAACGAAAAATTAACAACTGAAGAAACACAAATATCTGAAGGTCAAGAAGTTAAAGAAATTAAAACTGTTGAAATTCAAGGACACGAAGAAGTTACCGAAAATACAAATATGAACATGAAGGATGTAATAATAGCAACACAAGAGGTTAAATCAGATTTAATTCATGAAGTAACAATATCTGTAAGTGAAAATGTTGAATCTCAAAAAGAAGTTGTAGCGGTTAAAGAGAGTGAAACTATTAAAACTCAAAAAGTAGTAGTAGCAATTGAAGAATCTGAAAGTGTTAAAATTGAAGAAGTAGTACTTCTAAAAACTAAAAATATTGAGAATGTTCACATCATCGAAGTAGCATGCCACGAAAATATTGAATCTCAACTGACAATTGAAACTGTTGAAACCCAGGAAACAATAGTACCAACTTTAGTAACTGAAACTGTTGTAGCCAAAGAAACTGTATATATTGAAGATCCAGAAATAATAGAAGCATATACAGCAATGGAAACAGTTGAAACTGAAGAAGAAGGAGGAGCAACTGAAGAAACCGTAATTCGTAAAGTAGAGAAAGTGAACAAAACTGAAATTATCAAAACTCCAAAAGAAGAGATAGTGACTATGGAAAATGAAATAACTGAAAATAAAAAAATAGTAGATACAAATAAAGAAAATGAAAATGTTAATATTCATGAAGAAAAAACCAAAGATAAGGAAACTGACACAAAAAATATAACAGTTAAAGAAACTGACAATATTATGACTGAAGAAAATGAAAAATTGGATATAATAAAAATTCTAGAAAAAGTAGTACCTACTAAACAAACGGAAACAGATGACGCACAGATTGCAAGAGTTGAAAATGAAGATTTAGACACAGTTACAGAAACTGAAAATGATACAATTCAAAAAGATACACAAATTGAAACTATTAAAACTCAAGAAAAGAAATTATTAACTGAAGAAACTGAAAATATGAAAAATCAAGAAATAGTAGTAACACTTGAACAACAAGTAGAAACTTTTGAAACTCAACAAAAAAGTGTAATAGTTAAATATAATGAAAATGTGGAATCATATGAAGAAATAGTAGGAGAAACTATAACTCAAGCAAAAGTTATATCAGGAACAAATACTGAAAATAAATCTGAAGGGAATAACCCAAATATTTATACAGTTGCTGAATCTGAAACAACTTTTCAAGAAAAAGTGACGGCAGGAAGAGAAACTATCACGTCTCATGAAGAAATAATAGAACGTAAAATAACAACACAAAATAGTTCAAATAATGATATAGCTTGTAAAGCAATAACTCAACAGCAAAATGACGCAGAATTAAAAGAAACTAGTACTGTTGAGAATTATGAAAACATAATAATATATAAAGAAACTAATCTAAAATCAGGAATAGTTAAAGAAACTGCAGCTAATGAAACAACAGAAAATTTAAGAAGCAGTCCAGAAAAAATTGAATTAATAGAAAATTTTGAGAAAGTAGTTATAACTCGAGAATCTGAAACTCTAGAAGTAATAGTAGAAATAGAAAATAATGGGATTATTGAAAAAATGGAACTTGAAGAAACTAAACCAGATAAAAATACTGAAATAATGGACACTCATCAAGAAATAGTAGCAGATAACAAAACTGAAGTAGAGCCAGTTAGCAAAACTGAAAAAGAAATGATAGCAACTAAAGGAACTAAAATTGTTGAAACAGAAGAAAAAATATTACCAGTTACAGAAACTAAAACTTTGCAACAGCTTATATTTACCAGTGATACCAATACTATAACTCAAGAAAATAAAACTGGAATTCAACAATTATCTATAATTGGTAATGAGATTAAATTGACTGACAGTTTAAAAGTAAAACAAAGTAATTTGATAAATGAACAGTTGTCAGAAGCTAAAAATACAGAGGCAACCGCACACGATAATAAAACCAATGAAGAAAAATGTATAAAAATAAATGTGCCTTCTGAAATGGATGAAATATATATTCCGAATGAAAATATTGAAATTGATAGAAAAAATTCTATTGAAAATATGCAAATTAAAATTGAATCAAATTGTACAGAGGTAGAAAAATGTATTGTTAGAAATGAAATCGATGAATATGGATGCACATCAGATACTTCTGATATAGATTGTAATTTTCCCCTATATCGTAGAATTAGATTTTGTTAGTTGGTTTGCTCAGGTTGCTATTATAGCTTATATGTACAAATCCTAATTATGATTTAATAACAGATTTCAAATAATTTATCAAAATATTTTTTTTTTTTAAAGATCGCACAAGCTCAGACTCAAATGCAACTGATGAAAGTACGCATACAGTTCTTGATGCAGATGATGATATCACAACAGCATCTCTAAATGATGAAATCAAAACTTTAAATCAATCACCAGGTCATTCAAATATATTAAATAATACTAACAAAACTGATATAATTACTAACATTAATGAAATTAATTCTTTACTAATAAATAAAACTAACAATAAACAAGCTAAGCTTGATACTTTAAAAAAATCACCATTTTCTAAAACTTTTGAAAGTGATGAGGATATGAATGAAATTAATGTACACTTAGTACCAGGTAAAATTTTAATTTAATATAATACATTTCCTTTAACTTTAACCATAAGTTTTTTAATATTATCTTCTTTTTGGTAGTTATATATATATTTTATTTAATAATTATTTTTCATATTACATTATAGGATCAATTGCAGAACGAGAACATAAAAAATGGTATAATGCTGTTGAAATGCCTAATAATCCATATGCACCGGAAGCATTACGTCGTAGATTAAGTAATGGTCCTGGTAAAACATTTGATATCCCAAATATTAATCCAGCAAGTGAAGAAACATTAAGTTCTTTAGATGATCCTAATGTTAGTCTAGAAGGTGATAAAACTGATTTTACAAGGTGAATAACAAAACAATTACTATATAAAAAAAGCAGAAACTAAAGGTTTATATTTTTTTTTATTCTAAATATAGATATAGCCGTGATTATTATATCAATGAAAATGCAGGTAGCCCGAAAAAACGTATGAACACATTAAATTCATTTAATATTGACGATGAAGACAGTAGTAATACTGCAGATGTAATCAAAGGAAATAATGAAGAGGTAAAAGGAATTCATCATATTCATCAATTTTATAGTAGTAGTAATTGGGAAATACATAAACCTATTAGAAGGACTAGTTCAAATCGTAGCTGTAAAAATATATATGATAATAATGAATTTAAATCTTTTACATATAATTCATTAAGAAAACCATCATATAAATTAAATTCTCACAAAGATTTTACAGATATATCTAGTAATAATAATATATTAAATCAATTTGAAAGAAAATTATTATTTAATGATTTGAAACGTAATAGTTTTCGTGCTAAATCAAAAACAACTGAAAATTTTGTATTAAATCCAATTTTTTCTATTAATAATCAAATTAATTATCATAATACTAGTAGTATTCGAAATTCTGTTGAATCTGAACGATCTGAATCAATTGAAAGTGTCGATATTGATTCAGGTGTAGATAGTTATAGTAGTACATCTATAAATAATGGTAAATTAAAAAATACTAACGTTGCCGAATTATTTTAGTAATATATCATTTTGTATTTTATTTTTATTTTTTGGCTATAACTTAAATTTTTAATAATTAATTTTAGTTGTCTTTTAATTATATAAATAATTTTGTTTATTATTTAAAATAATTTATTATGTATTTTGTTTTTTTTTGTTGGTTTCAATAAAATTTTAAATTAATTGAATTAAACAAATGTTTTAGTAAAATTTATCGGTTTTATATTTTAAATAAAAGTTATTTTATAAATAGTTAGGTTATTTTTTGTTAAAATTTGTTAATTTAAAATATTTCTAATTTCGCATTTTCTTAACAAAAATAATTATTTTCTGAGCAAATAATTTTATTCCTTTATATCAACGTATGTATAATTAAATAATATTGGTAAGTACACGTAAAAAAATCAATATATTATTTAATCAAAATGTATTTAAAATGCTAAGGTATACATTTTAACATTACTAAATAAATTTTACTAATAACATTTGTTTCATGTTTTTGAAACCTTACATAATTCATACATAATTAATAATATTATTCGTTACAATAATTAATATAAAGCTTTTAAAAAGTTATGCTTATAGATTTCTTTTTACATAAAATACAATTTCACTAATCATCATTTCAATATTAATTGTTTTTTTTTTTTTATTTATAACTACTAAATTAAAAAATGTTTGTGTTATATGTTTATGTATATTAAAAAAAAAATACTTTTATTCCATTCCCACAAAAATCATATTTAGATATTGTTATCAACTGTGGAACAACATCCATTAAATAAAACATTATCAACAGAAGATAATTTAAAATCGATAAATAATTTAATAACTGATAAACCAAATATTGATAATAATAATACAGATTTATATTCAGCAAGAATAATATTTATTGATGAAACAGAAAATACTGAAAAAAAATTAATAGATAATATAAATCCTAGTAGTAGGAATAATAATGATTTTTATGATAATAATAATATAAATATTAATAATACTAATAATAATAGTGATAGTTTAACGCCAAGTGAAGACTCTGATACAGTACGAATTTATAATTTAATTAAACAAGAAACTAAACTAATTACCAAAGAAAATATTACAAATAATAGAAATTGTAACGATAATGATGATAATCAATTAGTTACGACACCATCAGCAATAAATAATATATCAAATGAATCAAATATAATAAATGTGCCAACAACAATACCAAAAATTCGACCAAATAATTTACAATTTGAACCAATATCATTAAAATTAGCATCAACAGCTAGAATTGTTACACCAACTTCATTTAAATTTTTACAACCTAAACGAAAATTAATTGAACCTAGTCAAATAATGGCAATAGATTCGAATTCAGCTGTAAGTATAATAAATGAAAATATTTTTTTTTTATAATAAAATTTCTGTCAAAATTAATTCTATTTATCTAATTTATATAGTATATTCCTGGAACTACAGATAGACAAGTTATAGAAGATGATGTTATTAAAAGTTTACCATCAGTTAAAGCATTAGCTAAAGCATTCTTATTAACATCTAAATGTACATCCGTTCAACATGCCAAACGGCCAAAAGTATGATTTATATTATATTTTTGAAAACATAATTAAAAAATATTTTTTTATTTTTAAGTCGTTACCAGCTGATTTTGAAAATTTTATTAAATGTGAATCACCAACAGATATAATAGCAGAACTACCATCAGAAGTAGCAATAACTACTACACCACCATCGACCCCAATATTAGAGTAAATAATTTAAAAATTTTATATAAAGATTAATTAAACGTAAAACATAATCATATGTATCATCAATTTTTTTATATATAGAAATCAAGAAAATGAAATTATTGGTGATAGACCATGCAGTCCAGTATTAACACCAGGAAAATTAAAGGATAATATTGCATTCTTTGAAAATTTAAAACAGAAATAATAAAAAAAAAATATCTTTGACTTAATTATATATTTTTTTTCTACTTATATTTTTATTAAAAGTTTTAATAAACAATTTCTCCCATCTAAAAATGAAAATTTGTAAAATCTTGATTGACTTTTTCGTTGACTTTTTGGTCCAATTATGATCATTAAACTAATTGAAAATATTTGTAATTGAAATAAAATAATAAATTATGTATTAAAAAAATATAGTTTTATCAAAGGTATAACCTTTGGTTACATATAGTTTGTGCCATAAAATTATAGTAGTAATATATAAAACAATAATTATTATTAAAAATGGAATTTATAAAGTATATTTTTCAGCAATATTATTATTTATAGCAAAATAAGTGAACAAAAGAAAACATTTATGAAAAACTTATTTATTTATATTGATAACTACAGAATAATAAATGTTATATTATTTTACTTTCAAAAAAATAATAAATTTTAACAGTGTACTTTACATATATAAAAATAAATAATTAGTAAACATATTTTAACAGTTCTCGATATTTTTTCAATCAATCTTTTTAAATATTTATTGCAGTTTTACATTTATCGTAATCTTATATTATGAACATAAAAGTATATTACGAATTGATTATAGAAATCCAAAATGATTTCGCTCCATATGCATATTAGACTTCATTTTAGAATCCATTCGGAACCCGCTTGGTTAAAGGTTTTCATTATCATAAAGTTAAGCTAGTTTTATATTTATAGCAATCTTGCTTACCTAGTACGAGCGTATGGACTAATTACCAGCGTATGAAAGCTTAAGAATAATTAATGTATTATTCTTAAGAATACTTATACGTTAACAAAAATAGAAAAATTGAATTTGAACAAGAAAAATGGATTAGAAACCTTGACTGGCGAGTATTCGTTTTAAGTGAAAGCTAAATAAATTTTTATTCTGCACTGCATATTTAATCAAATAAAATATAAATATTTATATACATATGGAGAGTTTTGACTTATGAATGAAATAAGTTAAATGATGATTAAATTTAGAAAATAAATTTACTTAAATTAGAATTATGTTTTACAAGAATTTAATAATTCATAATAATCGGAATATTAAAAATAATATTTACTAGCACGAAATATATACACAGTAATTGATTTACTCTTATAATGAACAATAATTTAGCCAATAATTTAGATTATTTCAAAAGGTTTTATATAGCGATTTACTTTGGTGGCGAGTAACAAAATAAGTCACTCCATTTTGTTTTGCATATTTCTTTTTAATTTTTAAAGAAAATTATGTTTTATAAAATGTAAAAGAAATTTATTTCTATTTAATTTTTATTTTATAAAATGCATGTGTTAATAAAGTTTAAAATGGCTTCTTTGATTATCAAAATAATTCTTTCCATTTTAAATTTAATTTTTTTAATTATAATTTGTTTATTAAAGACTGTAATTATGTTTTTACTGACATCATAAGAGAAACAATGAGTGTTGAAAATATTAAATATATTCTCTAATCGTATTATTATTTCTCGAAATGAACATTTGAAGTGGTCGGCAGGCTAGGTAGATTTAACGGTCCCTGATATTTTCTTATAGATATACATATCTGAAGGCTTGATAGCAAACCTGAAACTCTAAGAAACCTCAAAACAAACATTCGAGTAGAGAATTCTAAAATACATATCAAGTAAAATATAAAAAAGATAATAGAAATTTTGTTTTGAGGTTAATGAAAATATTAAATTTTGGATATTTAATGAAAATATTTAATGAGAAAAAATTTATTAGGTGGGTGAACAAAGACTGAACTTAAACTCAATATAAAATATATATAAAAAACATTAAAGGTACGCAAGTTACTTTGATGTATATTATGGTTCATCCTAGCGAATTTAAATCTTTTACATTCATTGAAAAAAACTATTTAATTCAAATTCCAATTTGAAAGAAAATTTAATGTTTTAAAACTTTAATTTCCGCCATAAATAACAACTTTATCATCTGAAGATATGTTTTTAAAAAAAAACAATCCAGTTTTCTTTCATAGAGAAATTTAGAAAAAGTATTAAAATATATTTACCTTTTTTTCAAATTTATATTTGCTATTGACGTTTCATTCATTCTAAAAAGACGTTATTTTTTCCTATTTTTTCTTGTTGATGAATTCGGAATCTGATATAAATATATTTTTTGAGCTTATGTGTAAATGGCGCTTTTTTGTTTTGCTCTATTTAATTTATTTGACATATAACATTTGACACCCTGTAAACAATATGTATCGTCTTAGATTCGAAAAAAAGAAAAAACTTCCTTATACAAAACATCTTTTACAACTACAACATATCGTTTACGATTTACCAATCACTGATAATTAAAATCTTAAACAAAGTTTGAGTATGTAGTTTTAACTCCGTTTGAGTGAATTATTAATGATTCGTATTTAGCGTATTGTTTATAAATCTCTTTTAATAAGTCGATTAAGAATCTCATTAGACGAAGAGTGAAAGCTTTAATTTGGAAAATGGATTGAAAAAAGAAAAGAAATTTTTAAATTTAATAATTTTGTACATATATTTACATTATTTTTTAGTAATAATTTTTAAATTATTAAATTTAATAATTTTTTAATATAAAATATAAAAATGACATTTTTGTTTTCCTATAATATTAATCTTTTCTTTGTTTACATTAATGCTGTTTATATTATCACTTTGCGAATTTATATAACTATTGTTACTGGAATTTGTACTTTTTGGAATTTTTCATTATAATAAGTTATTTATTTGCCTAGAAACTTCATAATATTATCTTAAAAAATTAAGAATATTTAAATTATTGTTACTTAATTTTTGTTTTATTTATACATTATATGGGTTAGTAAAACTCATACGATTCGTTTTAGGTGAACTTCGTTTCTAAGATTAAAGGGCATTGACATCTATAAATTGTCAACGTAAACATGACGTAAACTGACAAATGACAACACAATTAAAATTAATAATAAATTTAAATTGAGGAGATCCTTTTTATAAATATAACAAATCAAGAACTAAAAAACTTAATAATATGAAAATATTTAGTGTTTGCTGATAAAATTGCCAAATTCTAAAATAAAAACTTTACATTTACGAAAAAAAATATATTCATTAGCGCAAAGCGCCACAGAATATGAAAAGACAAAAGTACGTGTCATTAAATTCTTATAAATACAATAATATTCAAAATATTTAAAATTATATTTTAATTAGATATGTAGTTCTTGAAGATCAACCCATTGCAGTGCCAATGCAGAAGCTTCCACAACCAAAATTTGAGAAAACGTTAGAAGCCCAAGTTCAAGATGATGATACATTACAGGCACTTGCCTTAAGATATTATTGCACGGTAAATATTAGTATATAAATATATTATAATTTCTTTTTTTAATATTAAGTATAATATAGGTGGCAGAAATAAAACGATTAAATAAAATTGATAAAGATAATGAAATATTTGCAAGGAAAATAATAAAAGTGCCAATAACACCACATTCAATTTTACTTGAAACATCATATAAAAGTAGTGAAAATAGTTCTGATGATGGTGGCAATAGTATTATTGATGAAGATAATTTAAAAGTAAATAAAATTTATGAAAATTTACAAGTTGCATCGACAGAAGTGTGTAATTCAAATCAACAAAATACTATTAATAATATTATTTTAAATTCGAAATTGAAATCTAATAATTATACGGATGATCATGGTGGTGGTGACAATAGATTTGACGATTTGTCGTCAGAACCTTTTATTAATAATATACTTGATGAAACAATACCACAACCACGTATGATAAAAGGACCATCAACATCGGATGTATTTGATTGTTCTGGATCAGATTGTGATATGTCATGGATTTGTCTATTTGTTTTTATATTAGCGTTATGTTTTGCAATTCCTTTAATTTATGTACTATATATAGCTGAACATTTGGAAAAGTATCATCATAATTCTCTGTAAGAATGATTGAAACACAAACAATGAAAATTAATATTTTATTTATTAAAATAAAAAGTAAAATTTTAAGGCGCTGTAATATATAATAGTCGGTTGTAAATTAAAATGAAGTTGAAGCAATATGACGAAATATCGATAACCAGATAATATTACTCAACTGAAAATGAGAATCTAGAATTTAATATGTATTGATTTTATTCTTTTATTTATATGTATATAGTGATTTTGTATTCTATTTCGTCACTGAAACGTTTAATTGTATTATTTTATATAAAAATACATTTTAATAAAAAATATTATTTTTTTAATATGTCAATGATTATTCTATTTATTCAGTTATAGTTGAAGACTTGCTAACTAATTTATCAAATCATTTTCAGTATACTAATTCTAATTATGTTGAACGTCAGCTTAGTAAGATTTGACGTATACCTACACCAAATTTGAAATTTATAACTTAATAGGTGATCTATAAGGTTTTTTGGATCTCGCTTTGTTTCCGATATAGTTTTTATTTGTTTTTATTTAAATATTGTTTAGTTATGTTCATTTTTTCAGCGTTTTTATGGTAGTTGAACGTGTTAAGCTTCCAACACTAAAAGAATTTTTGTATGTTCAAATTCAAATCAACGAATTAGAATTATATGGAAGGAGCATAGTGTTTTCCATCACTATTTAACAACATAAATAGTAAATTTTGATATATCATTATATTAAAAAAAAACCGCGAAGAGTACTTCTCACTGTCAAAATCAAACCAAATCGTCAAATGGTCGACCGAATTCTGATTCTCTGAAAAGCCCTATATGATACCAATTGAATTTTATTGATTCAATTTGGCATCTAAAAGCTAGCCAACTATATACTATACCCTACCTACCCAGCCAAACTTAAATTTTCTAACTTTACGCTCCTTCCATATAATTCCAATTCGTTGATTTGAACATTTTCTCATCTATCAATCGTATTAAATTATAGCAGTGCTAAATATTCTAATCTTTCACCGAAATTTGCTACATTACTTAATGCTGGATTCGTAATACATACAAAGTTAACGCAACTGAAACCAAAAGTTACAAATTAGAACTAAATGAAATAAATGAAAATAGTACTTCCATATTCAATATCCGAAACCAGCAATATAACGTAACAGAAATTGCCCAACTTTCAAATTTTCCGGTTATAAAAGCTGTGAAATGTCAAAAAAATAAAAAATAAAATTAAAGTGAGATTTAAAAATGAATTTTTTATTTATGTGGTAATTAATTATAAATAAATAATAAGTTAATAAGTGAATTTTTTAAATTGATATTTTATAACTGAAACTTTTTTAAATTGTTTATATATTATATTATATTATATTTGAAGTAAGATGGAGCTGATTTGGTACTTGATGTAAATAAAAACTATAAATAACACTTGTGAATAAAATAAACTGCAACATAATGAATTTTATGTCTGAGAATTTCTTTCATATTATAAATTTTTTCCATAATTTCACCAATGAAAATTCAGAAATACCCCACAAAATCTGAAATATGAAATCGTCTTTTATATACCTAACTGCATTTTGAATGGTTCTTTTTTGTTTATAAGTCCAAGTTACTTTGAATTGTATTAAAATAGCATTCTAACTAAATCTGGTTAAGCCATAACAAAACTCGGTAGTGCAGAGAGTTATCAAAGGTTTTGACCCTGTTAAAAACTGTTCATCGATTTAGCAATTTTTAGCTCCAAAATAATTCGATGTCGGCAATAATAGTGACAAACTGACATTTGTGTTTTGTTTTTGTATATGGTGGTGGTGTGGAAAATTTATAATTTTAATTGTTTTGCATTTGCAGGCGTAGGTAAATTTTTGCGCCATTTACAGCTTGACTTTTGAACAAATTACAAGTGCTTAAAAAAATTATAAAATATAATCGACATATTAATTTACTGACTATAATAATTGGAATATGTATAATGCAATGGATCAAAATAATCAAGGAGGAAAAGAAAATATAGCTGAAAATATTGAAAAAATTTCATTAAAGGTAATTTAAAACAACTACGAAATATTTATTTCATTATGCATGAATTTAGAATTTTTATTATAAAATATTCAATAAACTAATTTCTATTTAAAGAGTCCGAGAAAAGTATTGACAGAGAATGCTCACAATGTACGCAAAATTCCTATTAACGACGACTCAATGAAAACTAATGATGATGTTTCATCACCTGTATCTAATAAATCTTTAGCAGTACCATTTGATCCAGAAATTGAACCACTATTAAGGGAAAATCCCCGTAGATTTGTAATATTCCCAATACAATTTCAAGATGTTTGGGAAATGTACAAAAAAGTAAGTTCAATATAATATTAATTAATTTTACTACTTCTAATTATTTGGCGGCAACAAACGAAAATGGCGCGAAAATAATTTTCCAAACAAGGCAAAAAAAAATATTCTATCATGTGATAAGTTTACAACAAAGGAAAAGTTTTATAAAATTTTCTTTAAATGATCACAAAATTTATTCAAATTTTCTGTATATTAACAAGAATGTGCAATTTATAGTAGATTCGTTATATGATTATAAAATGCTTCTGAAACACGATTAATTTTCAAAAATTATGGAAACAATTAGAAAATATTCCATAGAACTGCAGAACGACCTAAAAATAGAATTAAAAATGTTTATGCAATACTGAAATGTAAGCAAAAATGCAGTTTATTTTAAGTTTAATATTACATCACCATATTATATTAATCAATTTATTTAAACAATGTAGTTTAGAGAAATGCGCGATAACTTTTCTATGAATCACATTTATTTATTCTAAAAAAGATATTAGGAATTTTATGGAATTAATATTTGTTTAATTTACTCATATCAATTTTTTTTTTTTTTTTTTACATTTCATTACCATTGTATTTTTATAGGCTGAAGCTTCTTTTTGGACTGTTGAAGAAGTTGATTTATCAAAAGATATGTCCGATTGGGAAAAACTACAATCTGGTGAAAAACATTTTATTTCACATGTTTTAGCATTTTTTGCTGCATCAGATGGTATTGTTAATGAAAATTTAGTTGAACGTTTTAGTCAGGAGGTCCAAATAACTGAAGCAAGATGTTTTTATGGTTTCCAAATAGCTATGGAAAATGTACATTCTGAAATGTATAGTATATTAATTGATACATATATTAAAGATCCAAAAGAAAGAGATTTTCTATTCAATGCTATTGAAACATTACCATGTGTTAAAAGAAAGGCTGATTGGGCATTAGATTGGATATCAAGTAAAACAGCAAATTTTGGTGAACGTATAATAGCATTTGCTGCGGTTGAAGGTATATTCTTTAGTGGTAGTTTTGCATCAATATTTTGGTTAAAAAAACGCGGCTTAATGCCTGGCTTAACATTTTCAAATGAATTAATATCACGTGATGAAGGTTTACATTGTGATTTTGCTTGTTTAATGTTTAAGCACCTTATACAAAAACCATCAAGAGAACGTATTATTAATATTATATCGGAAGCTGTTAAAATTGAACAAGAATTTTTAACAGATGCATTACCATGTAATTTAATTGGTATGAATTGTGAATTAATGTCACAATATATAGAATTTGTTGCAGATAGATTATTAAGGGAATTAGGTGTTGGAAAGGTAACTTATTTAATTATGTTCTTTAAACAAAGAATAAAATTACTAACAAGTTTTTTTCTTGACAGATTTATAATACACCAAATCCATTTAGTTTTATGGAATTAATATCATTAGATGGTAAGACGAATTTCTTTGAGAAAAAAGTTGGTGAATATCAAAAATGGGGTGTTACTGCAAATCCTTTGGACAATGTGTTTACACTAGATGCAGATTTTTAATAATAATATATTTTTTAAAAAGATCCCATTTAAATAAATTGTATTTGATAGCTTTTAGTTTGCGCGGGTGCAGACAATTTTTATATTACTTAATATTTATATTTTAATGACAATTGGATAAAAAAAGTGATGGTTTATTTTTTCATAATCTTGATAAAACATAATTTTTATAAATAACGAAATTCAAAAGAAAAAGATTTCTTTTTAAATAAATATAATATTTTAAGAATATTTTATTCAGTTTATTATTCAAATTATGAAAATTACAGCATTACAAGTAGTATAAGTTATGTTTTGAAATTATTTTACATACTAAATATGTTGTTTTCAATTTTTAAACGATCGACCGTTTTTACAAAGAAAGTGTTATTAATCAACTTAGGTTTTTACGGCTATTTCAGACAGTATTTTTTGGATTTACCGATAGTAAAATTATTGGATACACCATTAACAGCCAAGGTTGCAAGGTAAATGTGAACATTTTTCGGTTTTTCCCGTAAATTTACTTTTGGTCAGTGGTGTAAATGCGGTAAATTTTACATAATTTGTATTAATTAGTTCAATTATGAATACGGTAAATTATACATTCAAACTATATTGTACGTAATTATCTACATAATAAAGCCTGGGCTACATTGTTCCTATCAGTTCAGTTCAGTTTCGATTCGATTCGATTTGATTCGACGTTTAAGTAGACTGAACACATAGTTACCGATCACAATCGATTAAACCACATATATTTTGTTTTTGTTATTTTTGAAACAGTCAAATTTCATTTCTCTTGATATTTCCTTCAGTTTGGATTCGCAAAATTCCAATCGTTCCAAACTCTTTCGATTCGATTCGTTCCGATTCGACCTATGTGTCCACTCAATCGATTTCCCATATAAAATATATGGAGACGTCAAATTTGAATTTTTCGAAACGAATCGAAACTGAACCGATCGAAACAATGTAGCCCTGGCTTTACAAATAATTATTACATTCTGAACTAAATTTAAAAAAAATAAATTAAGTAAATTTTCTATGTTCTACAAAATGAATGTGCCATAAATCTACAAAATTATTGCTGGTTTTTACTACTACACTACGACTACATCTACATCGAGGCAAAAACTCAATATCAACAGCAACTCTGTTTTCTGTTTTACAATTTACAATTTTATTTTAATTTCAATGTGATGAATGTGATATAAAATGAAATGTATTTTATATAATTATAATATATTAATTTGTTCGTTGTAAATTTTCTGTTAATTCTTTAATATATTTAAAATCAAATAAAAAATATGTGATTTATAATTATAATTTATTAATAATTAGAGAATTAAATATAAAACAATGTTATCATAAAATTAATTTAATTAGAAATTACTGTGTTTATATTTTATAGTAAAGAGGTAGGTAAAAAGAAATGTCTATAGGCAGATTTGTTAAAAAATATATTTTACTCATTTTTATAGTTTGGCTTGTGATATAATTAATTATATTAAATACTAAATGCTGATATTAATAGCAAATATTAATTTTTTGTATTTTCATTTATATTTTATATTTATATAATATGTATAATAGCTACAATTATCATAATAGATTTAATCGATCCAACCAACCAACCAACTACATATAGAAAGAAAACAATTGCAAATAATTTTATAAGTTGATTATTTTATAACTTCCAATTCATAGCGATGATTAAATCAATTAAAATAGTTTAATTAATATACTAATAAATATACCGGTAATACATGTATATTTATTATTCATTATGTGATGTGAATGTGAATTTTTGATTGCTCATCAGCTGCTTTCCTGCTTTAATGTAAATTCCAATAGAAATGAAGAAAAAGAAAAGAAAAAAAAAATCAATAAAAAAATCCGCATTGTGATATTTTTGGCCTTATAGGTATACCAGGTATACTATATAGAAACCTAGGAATAGAAACTTACCTCTAGGTATACCTATACATTATTATTGTTAAGGGTTTAAGGTTCATAGAAAAATAACTCTAAAGATGTTTTTATTGTTTTTTTTTTTTTCATTTACTTTTTTTCTATTTCTTTTCGGAACATTACACAAAATAGAATAAAGTTAAGATTTGATTTCAAGGTTTTTAGAATCAAATTGTATAGTTTTTCTAAAGAAATTCATCAGTATTTTTGTGGATATAAAATTTGTATGACTTTTTTTTTTTAATTTATGAAAATAGAGTATGCACTTGGCTTAGATTGTAACAACTTTCGCAAAAAGTTACCCATATATGGCCTATAGGGGTAACCTTTTGTGAATGTTGTCCGATAAAAGCTATATAAATTATGTATACTGCTAAATGCTAAATCAATCACATTATCATTTAATGTTGATTTAAATATAGTTGATTAAGTAATTTGAGTAGAGTAGAACCATTTATAACATTTCCGATTAATTAATTAATTTTTTTTTTTGTTAAATGGAACACAAAATGCGTAGGTTCATCATAGTCATAGAGTTTATAAACTAAAAAGTCATTTATAGTCAAACAACTGATAAAATTTTATTCAAACGTTCTGTAAGATTATATACATTGATAAAAATTGTATAACGTTGTCGTTGTGTAAAAAATTGCTTCCAAGAGCATGCGATTTAACTTTTTTTGGTTTATTTGCAAAGTTTTGATTTTAGAATTGCCTGTTAACGAAGCCGTTGTGGTATCATATGAATGATACTGTTTTACGTATAATTGCCATAAATCAAACTTACAATAAACATTGGCGGGCGCTAATCAAATTGTGTTTTATTTAAGAAAACATTCCTCACGCCAAACGTTGTATCACCATTTACTACTAAACATATACGTTGTATGTTTAATGTTTCTATTTTGATATACAATTAAGTATGATATAATTTTACAATATATTTTACTTGAAGAAATATCAATTTAGAATTTTTTATACATTAATTTATGTATAATTTATAATTTTTTATATAATTATTCATATTTATTCTTAGTTAATAATAATAATAATCGAATGTTAATAAAATGTATAGTTTTTCATTAACATTTTCAATCAATAATAATTATATTAATTTGTAATGTTTTTCAAAAGTAATGTTTTTTGTCTAATATTTGAAAAAATGTAGTAGAAAAAAAAAACATTTTACCTTTTTACATTTATTGATTTTATTGTTAAAATCGAAAGCCTTGTAACGAAAAAAAACGTAATATTTAAAACAAATATTAATATATAGTCCCTTTTCATAGTATATATACTTACTTATTCAGCTACCAATGCAAGTGATTTTACATGATTTGTCCTACCGCCATCTACCTATCAAAATTAGAATATAATTAAACTAAATTTCGTTACTTACTTTACTTAATCGGTAGAGTAGTCCTAGTGACTAAGTGTCGAAGAAAACGAGTTTTCCAAAGGAAGGACTCAGTATAGTCGTACCTACGGATATTTATCATCATTACGCCTGATTTAAGATATTTAGCGAATAATCTGTATTAATTCCAATCCACTCAAGTCTATTTCAACAGAAAAAATTAAATCAATTAAAATAATATGATAAAAATATATTTTGTTTTGAAATTGTAATTGGCACTTGTAATTGATTTTTTTATAAATCGCAAATCCATTCAAATGTATAATTTGTGGTTTTTGTATATTGTAGGTGCATCATGCAATACAACAATTAACTTTATAAAAAAATATAAATATTATTATATTTCCAGTATATTGTTAATAAATATTGAAATATCACAAATCTTACACTCGTACACATATATACTATTACTATATAAATGAATTAAATTTCTAACACAACAAGAAAAAATATTATTTTTCCAATTCGGATTACAATCATTTAGATTTATAAAATTGTTAGAATTATATAATATTAACTTACATTGATTATATAATAATGTGACCAATCAAAACTAATTTACATTATATTTTCTACTTGATCTTACTAACCTATGGGTAATCCAAAACTTGTAGTTATATATAACAACAGTGGTTTTTAAATTATTTCAAGAACTTGTACGCAATTTCAGATATTTAAGACATCAAGAATATAATAAAATTCGGAATTTTTTTTAGAAATATATTACTATATATATATATATTACTGTAGGTCTAGACTAGAGACTCTAGAATCTAGAACATGAACATATGAACTATAATTTGAATATTTTAGCATGAACATGCAAATATTTAACAAATAGCGATTCTGAAAATTTTAAAATAAAGTAAAATATTATTTATTTATACTATTCTTATAGATTCTATGTAATGAACGAGCATTTGATCTTTAATCATTAATTGTAAACTTTTATGAACCTTTAATTGTAATCTTTGATGTAAATTACGTAAGAACTACATACGAAATCAAAAATATAGAATTATACAGCCAACACTTTAGGGAAAAATTAATTTAATGATAAAAGAAACAAATGTAGACGAAATATTTAATGGTTAAATAATCTATTAGAAGAGTGATTCAAGTTCAAAACTTCAAATATTAAAAAAGTCTAGAAGCGAAGTGCATTAGATGTATCAAACCAACCTCCGTAAGGGAGAAGAACTTATGCATACGACTTTTACGGTTAATTTTATAATTCTGAATTTGAATATTTATAATATTGAAATTCCTTTTTAAGAATCTATTTAACAATTTTCTAGTTCAATTTCACCCCATTTACAAATATATATAAATACGGTATACACGTTTCTTTTATAAATTTATGTGATAAATCAGTTTTTTTCATTCACTACATTAAATCTATATAATAGATACATCTACGATATAATGTTATGAAGCTTTAATAAGCTTTTCACTACACCGGCTTAACGCTCTCTATCTCTATATACTTGCTTGTATTTTTTTTTAGTCATTTGGTAACAATCTAGTAGAGTGCCGGTCTCGTGCTTATAAAATTAATTCTATATTTTTATACATAAAAATTATTTAGATCAAATCTACATAAAAAAAAAATATATATGTAATAAAGCATAAAAAGTCTCGTGCATGTTTTTATGAAATTCCAAAGCTTTTAAAAATTAAAGTGTTCAATTCAATAAAATAAAATAAATAATAGATAATAATATTTTAAATTAAGGTATAATAAAACAATTTTTTTTAATCAATATTTTAATCAATTTTTTTTATTATAACAAAAAAAAAATATTAACTTTTCCTTATATATTTTTTTCAATTACAAATCTGGAAAATTGTAATATTAATTTAATTATTTAATCTTTATTATAAGTATACTTTCAAATATTTAAAACAATTATAAATTTATATTTATTTACTAACCTTATCTGGTGGTGCAATATGAATAATTATCTTATTAAAAAAATTAAAAAATTAATAATATTATTTTATTTATTAATAATAATATATTTATAATTTAGAAGAGTCAGATACACTTTTGTCTAGACGGATTTGGACTTTGAATCTTGAAATGGATTTTGTATATATATATATATATAGATAATAAAGAAATTTTAATCATTAATTTTTAATTATATATAAATTTTAATGATTATAATTTTGATTTTAAATAATTTATATATACTCAAACTATTAACAATTTATAAACATATTTTTATATTATTTACCAAGAATATTATAGAAAAAACATATCAATTAAATGTAAATTTTATGCTACCTAATATTTGTGATAAATATCCATCAGTAATTTAAATAAACGAATCATTTTTAAGTACGAAATATAATGTAATATTTTTAGAATTAGTGTACCTGTCTGTCTCTTTACAGTTTAAGTTGAAATTTAAATTGCAAATTATTTGTTATAATATAAAAACAAATTACAATAGTTCTAGTAAAATTTTAGGCAATTTTGTACTTAGTATAAAACGCTTAGAGGTTTCATTTTGACAGTCTATTCTATCTGTTACGTCTTATAAGGACTTGAAAGAAACTTTAAACTAACGGCATTAAAAAAGTTTAGTTAATACTTCCAAATTTTTGTACTTTGTAAAAGCCAGGGTGTTTTGTGAATAATTAAACCTTCTTCCATCCAATTTACCTGAAATATAGTGTGCTTGGGAAGCAACAGTCCATTGATTGGCATTAACTGTGTATCCATACCCCGACCAATTAAGAATTATTCAAAAATACAGGTAGCTTAATTTTCTAATTCGAATATTTTATATTAATTACATGACTATCATATTTCAAATTTCAATTTAGAAGTTCAAAAGTGTTGGGACTAGAGATTAACTTGTCAATTTAATCTCAGTTTTTTTTAAGGGGATTTTATATTAGAAGTAAGCGTTTCATTCAATGTATACTTTTAGCAGGAAATGTGAACAAATAGCATTTTCTAAGAACGGTCTAAGATACTGAAAAGTTGTTTAATTTTGTTAAAAAATTAATTGAGAAAAATGCTTAAAACGGCATAGCCAATTAATATCTCGATAACATTTTGGTTTCTCATTTTTACTAGAAATTTAAATTGATTTGTATATATTTAAAAAAATATGTTTAGTGGAAATTTAAAAAAAAAATTGATTTGTTCCAATGAGTAGGTGTAATTTTGGTAAGATTTTGACAAAAATGAACATTTATAAATAATATGTATATAAAAATTTAAATAAAAAAATTAATTAGAAATTATTATTAGTTTTTCCTTGAACTTTAAAGTTTTGAAAATAAAAAGGTTGTGTCACAAAACTGTTTTATACTGATCAATTTACTAACTAAAAACAAATGTCGTCGTCACGTGGCAGAATTTATAAAAAAATTATTGATTTTTCAGTTAGTTACCTAAAAATATAAAAGTGCATATTATATAAAACTAAAAATTTAGGTCATATTTTTTTATTTAACTGTCTCAAAGATAGATAATTTCCGAAACATACGTCCACGTGTAGCTATATTTTTTTTTAAATATGTCATATAGAAAAATGAATTTCTTTTCATGTTTCATTCAAAAAAAATTAAATTAAATGTAGAAATAAAACTTTAGTCGTACGTCATATATAAAAACAAAAGTATTTATATTATTTTTTAATTTAAATTTAGATTTTATTTTATAATATCAAAACAAAACATAAAAATTTCAAATGTCTGGCATTTTACCAAAATAAAATGATACACTCTGAGGTTTGCCTAAAACAAATTAATATTAATACTCTTATTTCTTTAATCGTTGATTAGAATTAGATGATATTTTATATGGAAACAGGAAACGTGATTATTAAGAGAATGAAGCTGATTATAATATAAATTCTAATATAGATTACAATACAATTTATTTTGAGATATTCTTATTTAGACTTAAGATTTAAATTGTCATACTCAGAGCTCAACAAATTGAACTCTAAACTATATATAAACACTAAAAATTTTAATGCTTACTGCCGTTGTATTAATATTTAGCATTAATATTATAATAAGGCTAAACCCGACATACCAACTATAAAAAAAATGTGAAATTATAGATTGACGTACCAATATCTAACAATCCTATGACTACTTATTTTAAGTAGTGCTCTGGGATTCTAACATTAAAAGTTAACTTTTTTTTGTCAATCACAATTGGGGTTTTTTTCCAAATGAGAATGTTAGACGACAAGCCATAACGTAAGAGCTAAAATAAATCGTAAAACATGACATTTTGTACTATAGTACGGCAATTTCTTAAAAAACAATTGATAGAACAAAGTGAAATTTAAATACCAAGCTCTGTCAAAAAATAAACAAAAACTGTTTCAGTTCAGTGGTTCAAATGTGCTAAAGTTATAGATGAATTCCTTCCTGCTGAACTAATATTTCTGTATAAATTACAATTATTATTAATTTGGCATCACGATTGCCAATTTTTCGTAACAAAACATATTAATATTATTTAAAATTAAAATTGAATCCTAGAATATTATGTAAAAACTTGATCTAAATAATTGAAATTTGATCTATATAAAGAATTGTTAAATAAATAAATTTTTATGTTCAACTATTCTAAAACGTTGAGTTAATTTCTGAATTTTGTAGCATTTCTATATAAATTATAAGAATATGTAATAAATTATCATTTAGATAAGCTCAATAAACATTGAAGACACTTAAAAGTTAAAAGTATAATGAAATAAAATAAAATATAGGAAATTTATGAAATTGAAATAGACTCGTTTATAATCAAGATAAATTTACAAATAAAAAACTTACTGTGAAAAATTGTTATTCTCGTATCAAATAATATTATGTTATACTAACTAACACCCGATTTTCACCCGACTTCAGAGAGTTAAAACTTTGGTTTATATTATTTTATGATTGCCGAGATGAGTCGTCCTTAAAGTGTGGATTAATGTTGGATATTTGCAGTTCGATATTTGTTTTTTTTTTTACATTATACTTTAAATTATCCATTCACAATAAATATTTTGTTTTTGTTTTTACCTAAACTTTAGTAAAGTTTTAATTGAGCAACCAAGTCAGATTTATAAGTTGCAGGCTTAAGCCGTACGCATTCCCTTCTATATGTTTTCATTAAATATATTTTAAATTGTTTCGAACTTTTCAATTATATTTCGATATTGACATTTCAATTCGTTGAGGAAGCGAAAAAAATTAAAACTTAGACAACTTTTTTCATGGCTGCAAAACGGTTGCATTTATTGTAAATACTTTCATATACAATTTAATGCATTTCAATTTTACTTTGGCAGCTGATTGCGTATTAAGAGCGAACGAAAAGCTTTAATTGTCATTGTAGATGTATAGATGCAGCATTAAGCTTGAGGTGAAGCTCTCACTGTGAAATCGGGGATTAGTTCTTACATCTAAATTTAACCAGTTTTACGTAATTTATTGATTTTTTTTTTAGATTATTATATAGTAAATGTAAAAATAAAATATTTAATAAATAGATTTCATTTAATATTTCTTTTAATTAATAATATTTAGTAATTATGAATTTATTTTAATAATTTGGTCGTAAAATTGACATTATAACCAAAAATAAAAATCATTGTTACATTTTAATGTCGTTTATTTATTTGATTGGGTATGGTACATCTGTGTATTTTAGATATTTATTTCATTTACGTGAACTTGAACTTTTGTTGGCGCTATTTTAATGTTGCAGTAAAGCTTTTTTATGTTTTTAAAATTTATAGATACGTTACGTATACTAAAAACAACATAAAAAATCCTGAATAAGCGCAAAAGATTATAGTATATTATTATATAAATTTTTATTTTCGTATATATTTCTCAATTGTTTTTTATTAATGTAGGTCAAAACGACAAAATTTATTTAAAAAAATGTTTTATTAAGAAATTTAATTTATTTAGAAATTTAGGCGTTTTTATATTTTTAGAAAAACTTAATATATAATTCTAAAATTAATTAACTAATTGATTTATGATTTTATATAATTCAAATATATTTATTTATTTACAAATTTTAAAGTATGATGACAAAACTTTTATAGATTAAAATTGAAAATTTTGTGATAGAAAAAAACAATTTTTTTGATAAATAAATAATTAAAACTTAATTATTTATATTATCTAATAAATAATTAAGTTTTACAAAACCTAAATAATAATGAAAATAAAAATATTTTTTTTTTCATTTAATTATTTTTATTTCCCTGTGAACAACTTATTAAAATTTATTATTTAATTATACATTTTCGTTATGTTTATACAGTAAAATAAATTCAAGGTAATTGTATGTACATGTAATACATAATTCATTAAAGTGAAGGTACAATAATTATGTAATATGTAGAAGAAAATTATGTCAAATTTCGTTATTTGCGATTCACCCTGTAGAATTGATATCAAAAATATGAAAAGTACAATTAATTTTTATTTATCGACCATTATTATTTGATAATTAATTCATTGTTCAAATTGAGTACTACATTTTTATAGATTTGAGTAGAACCGGACTAACAGACACGCGCAAAAATGAATTGATTTGGTCATTATACATGGGGCACCACAATTAGAGGCACTCTTTTTTACTCTTATGAATTTACTAATAAGTGTATTTGTGCTATCTAAACTTTATATTACTTATTTGACTTGAAGGATTCAGAAATCGTAGAGTGAGGAGGGTAAACTCGTGTCAAAATTCGTTATACATATATGCTTACGAAGTTTGACTGTTTGACATGCCTTTCGCCATTCCTTTTTGAATTGTGTGGAGTTAAAAGGAAACTGTTTCTCGTGATTAGTTTTGTATTTTTTTTATTTTGTCTATAAGGAGAAGGATGGTTTGAAAGTAGCACGATTTTTTTAATCCAGACCTGGGAATAACATTTTGGTGTATATTTTCAGGTTATATTAATATTTTTAAGGTAAGGTAAATACTAACTGGTTTTTCGGATTCATAATTTTCAAATTCTCTGTATAGGATAAATTGAATGTAAATTCAAATTTTGTAAATATGCAAAAACTTTCGTTAATGATTATTTAAATAATTTCAAAATATACATTATAAAATGAAAAACTAATAAACAATTTTTTATTTCAGTGTATATTATATATTTTTAGTAAATCAACAATTGAATATCTAAAAAACGAACAATAATAATGATTGACTGCCTATACAATTATCTATCAAATTTTCCAAATTGGCATGTTATATCAATAGCTACAGTTGGATATATATTCTATTATTTTATTCAAGTTGCTAAGGTAAGATAATCTAAATATTTCAAACATGCATCTAAATATTATATTAATTTCGAATAATAGTTTTTATTTAGTTAATTTATTTTTATTTATAGTCAATAATAATAAAAAAATATAATGTTATTAATTATATTTTATGTCCAGCAATTTTTCTTTGAACTAGTTCTACAAATAGACATCCTACAAAAAAAAAATTGTTTCTAAATATATTACAAAATTTTAATATTTAAATCTAAAAATACTAAATTCATTTATACATATATTTACTAGCTATGCCTATCGTAAATATGAATTATCTACAGTAAAATCATTTTCAGTAATAGCTAAAATAACGTATATATTTAAATAAATTATGACTTTTATTTTATTCAATAAAAACAAAAATAATACAGGGTGTATAATATTTCCGGATGTATAATTCAAATGTAACAAATTTTATAGTTTTGTATTGTATCTGAAAAGCTGACCATACATGCATTCTACAACATGTTTATCAACGTGTTGACAACTTGTTCCAGTTGTATCTTTTCTGGCCCAGCTAATAACACGTTGCCAACCATTTGATAAATTAACTGAAGAAATATTAAAATCTTTTTCCCGTCTGTTATACTGCATAATACATTGTACATCCAGATTGTAAACATATTATCATCCGGATTGTAAATTTTGATATAACATATATCAAGTATTTTCTTTATTCTTATGTTATCAGCTTTAAATTTATTAATCGAATTTTTATTATATTATCAAGTGCAGAAAAATCTGATAAACAAATTAAATGTTCAATAAATAGACTTCCTAATTCAATGTAGAATCAATCAATTATGAATATTAAATTATCTTAAATCAGAAGGATTTAAAATTTGATTAATTGTCATATTTATATTTTTTAAAGTATTAAAATATAATTTGTTATCTATATTTTTTTTAGCTTAAATAATAAATATTTTAAATTGCATTCTATTTTTATTGTATTATTTCATAGTGTACAAATAAATCTAAAATTTATTAATTTTATTAACTTTATATTAATATGTTTATTTAAAGCGACCAATATTAGCTGTTTCTGATGGAGCCTTTAAAGTATTCTTAATGAAAAATGTACCAACATTAGAAATGAAATTTTGGCCAACATTTTGGTGTGTTGAAAGTCGTGCACAAACAGTTTTTGCCAGTATTTTACGTTCCCAAATTATACCAAAAATTGATTATCGAAGGGAAATATTAACATTAAAAGATGGTGGTGATGTTGCCTTAGATTGGTTAGAAAATAATTGTAAAGATGATGCACCAATTATTATAATATTACCCGGTCTTACAGGTAATTAATTTAATTTAAGCATTTCTGATAATACAAATTAATAATTAAACTAAAAAATAATAATAATTACTTTTTAGGTGAATCTCAAGCAGAATATATCAAATGTTTAGTAACGGCTGCAAATTGTGCTGGAATACGAACAGTTGTTTTCAATAATAGAGGATTAGGTGGAATTCCACTTAAAGTAATATTGAAAATTTTAAACATATTTTTATCATTGTATTAAATTGAAATTAAACTTAATTTTAGACACCAAGATTATATTGTGCATCGAATTGTGAAGATTTATCAGAAGTTGTAAATCATGTTAAAAAATCTAATCCAAATATTAAATTAGGTGCTACTGGTATTTCAATGGGTGGACTTATTTTAGGTAATATTAAATTTATAAATTAGCTTATTTTTAAATAATTAATTTAAAAATATTATATATATTTGTATAGGAAACTATTTGTCACAGCATAGTGAAGAATCACGACAATTATTAACAGCTGCCAAAATAATATCAGTTCCATGGGATGTTCATAAGGGTAATTAAAGTTTTAATTCAAATTAATTTTCGTTTAATTAATTTTCGTATTTTGAATTTTTTAGGTACTGCCAGTATTGAAAAGCCAGTTTTAAATAGTTTACTTGGACGACATTTAGCTGGTAGCTTATGTTCAACACTTAGTAAATGGGAAACAATATTTCGTGAAAGTGTATCAGATATTGATTTAGAAAGAATTTTATCCGTAAATTTTATTTAATAATTATATTCAATTATATTTTTATTTATTATATTTTTGTTGTAGTCAAAAACAATAAAAGAATTTGATTCATTATTTACATCAAAACAATTTGGCTATGAAACTGTTGAAGATTATTATAGAGCAGCAACATTACATACAAAATTACATACAATTTCAGTGCCTTTACTTTGTTTAAGTGCTGCTGATGATCCATTTCAACCATTAGATGGTAAAAATTTATATATATATTTTTTTATTAAAATTACAATTAATTTTTTTTTATACATATATATTTTTAACATTTTTAGCCATTCCAATGAAAGCTGCTGAAGAATCATCACATGTTGCTATTGTTGTTACTGCACGTGGTGGTCATATTGGTTTTCTAGAAGGATGGTGGCCTTCAAGTAAAGATCAATATATGGGTCGATTATTTAGTCAATTTTTTTCGGTTGCCTTATTCGATACAGATAAACAATTTGAAGATACATCAAAAGAAATGATTGAAAATTTTATAGAAACAAATATAATGTTAAATAATTAAAACATAAATAATTTGGCAAAAATTACGCACTCACTGTTTCGTCAGTATTGAAAACAATAATTTTTAAAAGAGCAATAAAATTAGAATATAAATTTACAATATTCCTCAATCAAATCAAATTATATGCAATTAATATAAATAAGTTAAAAATTGTTTTCATCTTTAATGAAATTTTAATAATTATACAGTTTAAATTAAATTTTGATATTTTATTCCTTTAAGTAAAATATAAAATCAAAAAAATATCTTTTAGAATTAAAATATATAAGAATTTTTATTATAAATAAATATTAAAGAAAAAAAAATATATTTATTAATATACTTAATTAATTTACATATTTAAGAAATTCTACTGCTTTGCTTGTTTTTTCATAATTTGTGATTTTGTAATTTAAATACACAAAAACAATTAAAACAACAAATAAATAAAAAACCTTATTTTTAAAATTTGACTATACTTTATTGTTACACACATATCTTCAAATATTCTAATTAAACAAAAATATATATAAATTTTTATTCAAAAATATTTTAAAAATTATTATTGATAATATTGAAAATGTTGTCTAAAAAATTATAAAATTAGCTTGTATAATGTGATTTTCTCTTAACTACGCAAATTGTGATATAGAACAAAAAAAAAGAAAAGAAAAAGATAAATTATATAAATTGAATATATGTATTTAGAATCAGCGATTTTATTATTAAATAAAAAATATATTAAAACATAACGAATTAGTAATAAAAATACATACATATATATCAATATATATATATATATATATTGTTAAAAATATCAATTTAAAAAAAAATAATTACGAAATGTAATCTTGTAATAAATAATTTTAAGATATTAAATGCTAATAAATTTAGAGATACCTAATTATGTATCAATTTCAAAATTTAAAATTACAATTTAATATAAATTAAATAAAGATTAATATAATTTTTATTAATTAAAAAACGATAAAATCAATAATTAAAGTATAAAACTATTATTTGCTTCAAGCTCCACAAACCTCTGAAAATTATCCACACAATTATCCAGGCGGGTTAATGAAGAAGTTAGTTTTATTTAGTTTGATGTTCCATCAACTTTAACTTTTATTGTGTTCGTTGTTTATTTAGAAATAATATTAATTATCACCAACACAAATTAAAGTATTTTTGCTGGAATAAAAATTTCAATGGACTATTTATTTCTGATGAAACTCTACACTCCGAAGAAGATATTTGAAATTGATGAAAACTTTTTAATAATATTTATGTATGTATAAAATTTCTAAAATATGACCTTTTTTATAAGCTTCGTACTCGTATCTAATTCTAAAACTATGATAAACATTATTATGGATACCCAATTACATATAGCATTATGTACTGTGTCATGGAGTGTATTAGAAATATATGGAAGGAGCATAAGTTTTGTATCTCTGTATAATATTATAGAAAATTCATAAACAAAAATTTGTTTATGAAGCTGCGATTTTAGAACTTCTTTTAATAGCTAGAATTGTCAAAATAAATTTGTCAAGAAATAAACATTTATGTTTTTGTTTACTGACTGTTAAACAATCGCACTTATATGTTAATTAATGGTATTTAAATAATTATTAAATAATATTAAATAATTATGAACTTAATTTTGGGATCATATTTGAAAAATAAATTAACTTTTTTATTAAAATGAAATTATTTTTACCTATTTTCTTAGAAGTGGGTAAAAAATATAATACAAATTGGATGTACCGTCAACTTTACCATTGATTTTTTTATTACCTTTAAAATATCATACTTCCGGTTCCTAATCAATTGTTCCAAATAGGCTGTTTCTTCTTTTTATGCGTTGAACTTTTCTGTACGCTGGCTCCAATTTAGAACATCTTCATTGGTCAAACCGTCGCTTCATGGTATTTTCAGAATACGGCAGTATGTCCTAATTTCGAAAGTTCGCATAGATGCTTTTTTATGGACCAAGCTCCCTTATCATATATTAGAATAGATAGAGGAAAAGAAAAATATAAAATAACGTAAATATTCCTATGCTAAATATTTTTGCAATCGCTAAAATATTTACAGTACCTCAGCTATTTCTATTTTATACCAATTATAATATGTATTCAATAAATAATTCAAGTGAAAAATTACTGCATATTTAAAGCTCTACGTACTAGGTAATAACCTTTCCTTTTTATAACAAATCGTTAATCTAAAATAGTGTCAATAATATAATATATTTTTTAAAGTTACTTAATATTATAATTAAATTGAAATTATAATTATAGAAAAAGGAATTATAAAATTATAATGAATTTGAATTTTGCATTCCATTTTTCGTTACAAAAATTGTAACGAAATTCTGTAAACAAAATTTTTTTTGTAAACAAAAATTGTCAATTTGACGCAATTGAACGTATTTAGCTTTTCGTACATGCACTCAATTTGACTGTTAAAAATTAAAAAATACGTCAAAATGAAAATGGAAAGATAAAAAGGAATTGTCAACATCAATAAAAATCAATAAAAACAAACAGTTTCTATCTAAAAAAAATATTTACAATACGATGGCATCTTTTAAAGATGATGCTTTAGTTCAATTTAATTTAGAATCTGAATTAGCAGCTAATTACAAAGTTACTAATTCGAAATGTGGAGAAATAGTATTTTCATATGGTGCCAGTGGACATTTCGAATTGTATTGCAGCTATTGTGAACAAAAATATGTTAAAATTAAACCATTTGCAAAACATATTTTAACAGATCATTTATATTGTCATGAAGATCATTTGATAGATTATTTAATAAATGATACTTTAGGATTAGATTTTGATTTAAAAAATAAAAATAACACCTTTAACAATGAAACTCATAAAAAACAAGAAGGATTACTAGAAGTAAACCTAACAAATTTTATTGATGTTGCTGATGATAGTATCCAGCTAGATAGTAAGGAAGATATAATTATTGATTTGAAAGACAATGTTAGTGAAAGTGATACATATGGAGAAAAAAATAATAGTTCCGATGATGAAGTATTAATTAATAAAAAATATAATAATAGAAAAAGAAAAAAATCTGCAAAAAGTGAACCTTTTGAATGTTCAATTTGTAATATGAAATTTATTCGAAAACACAATTTAAGAAGACATATTCAAAATAAACATAATAGTCTTAATCGTATTGAAAATAATATTAATAAAGAAAAATCATCAAATACAACTGAAAAGACAGTGCTTGCTGTTAGAAAAGATCTTAAAAAACTAATTTGTTATATATGTGGAAAAGAAACATCAAAATCTGATATGCGTCAACATTTAAAGTCTCATGATAATAGTCGTTATACCCATAAATGTAATGATTGTGGTAAACTATTTATATCAGTGAAGAGTTTAGAACTTCATAATAGAAATTTTCATATCAATATTAAACCGTTCAATTGTAAATTTGATAATTGTAATAAAAGTTTTGTTAGTGAACATGCATTGACTGCACATCATAGACTTCATACCGATACAAGAACATTTAAATGCCCAATTTGTAAGAAAGGATTCTTATATAAATACAAAATGGATCATCATATAAAAATTTATCATGTTAATGGTCGTAGTTATAAATGTGATGTTTGTGGTAAAAGTTATTATGAATCGTATACTTTGGAAAGGCATAAAATTTGTCATAGTAATGAAAAACCATTTGCTTGTGATTTATGTCCAGCAAGATTTCCTAGAGAAAGATCTCTTGATTGGCATAAACAATCACATACTGGTATAAAAGATTACAAATGTAAAATATGTGGAAAAGAATATGCGTTATATAATGGAATATATTCCCATATGAAAACTCATGGTATAAAATATTCATTAGCTTATGAAAAAGGTTTGGTTCAACCTGAAATATTTAAAAAAAACGGTGATTTAGACAACAAGGATATTTAATTTTAAGCATTATTTGGAAATGACAATGTTATTTAATTTTAATAAAAAATTTAAAAATTTATTTGTTATTGTTACTTCAAAATAATTTTATTGTTAGATAAACAGTGGCTTTTATTAATTATTATAGAATAGGTGTTCAATTTCTACTCATTCACTATTCTCAAATATTTACAATATTTTATTAAATTAATAAATAAAATAATAATAAAAACAAAAACAATTTTAATGTATATAGAGATTATATATATATACTCGTACAATTAACATTCGGAAATATTTAATTTTGGCCCGCTAAATTTAAATACAAAATATTCGGCCTTCGTATGATACTACACAGCTTTCAAGACAGCTTCTCCAAAATAATAATTTTTAAATACAAATATTGAACATTTTTTTGTAACAGGTAAGAAAAATACTTAATTTTTTATGTACATAAGCTATATTTTAAATTATGAAAATACTGATATTGTATACGTTATTTTATCTATAATCTCATTAATTTTGTCTTTTTATTATCCTTGGTCTTGAAGTTCTTATTCTGTCTAGATGGAATACAATTTTTATTTCTTTAATCTTTATTCCTTATATATTCAATAGAAGTATAAGTATCATATGCTTATTTTTTTATAAAATATTAACGTCATTATTTATCTTTTTTTTTTTTTAGCTCGAGTTCGATTAGGTCCGTACAATGATATTGATTGGGTTATGTTTGCTTCTTTCCTGTTCAATTTAACACAATGTGGTTGCTTCAATTTTACAAGTTGGCCTGATGTAAATATTTTGGACAACTTCTTATCCATATTTTTTTTTTCAAAGTATCTTTTTTCAAGTAATATATTCAATTCTTCAATTTTTGTTTGGTTTTTTGATACATTTTCTTTTAAAACTTTGTTTTCATTTTTTAAGTTTTCACTAAAAAGAATAATAACTATAGGTAGGTCATTGTACTTAAAATAAATATACTTACATCTCTTCCTCTAAAATGTTTAGATAGGTTGATTCAGTTTGAACATATTTATGATTATCGATCAAATCGAAATGTTCTTCAGTGTTAGTATCGCAGGATTCTTCTGATAACACATTTAGTTTTTTTTTTGTGCATTTGTCCTGAACTCTCTTGGTTCTATTGGCATTCTTCAACATAGAAGAATCATCCACATTTTGATTATGATTTATACTTGGCACTGCACCTGATTTTATTATTCGATGCTGACTAAATCCTAAAAATAGCATCAATATAATAATTTCACATTTATTACACTTTACTTACCCATTTTAAATTGTAAATTATTTTCATAATCTTCTTCGATAAAATGCCTACTACATATTCTAGCAGTTTTAACATTAAATTTGTCCTTTCTGCCACAAAACTGAATCCATTGTTTTAATACAATAGGACATTTTGGAAAAGCATGAAAACCGATATAATAATGTTTGTTTTCTTTTTTCCTACTACACATATTGCAATTTATTACTGCACAAAACATTTTTTTTTATTTTTTTATGAAATAGTTTTTAAATATTATAACTCACATACGAGAAACTTATTAAATACAATATCACAATTTAAATAATTATATAAAATAATAAACAATAGTAAATAAAATTATCTGCTGTGACCTAAGATTAAATATACAGGATAGAGCATATGGTAAAAAAAAACGTCAAACAATATGAGGCGGGAGAACGAGAATGAAACAAGAAAATATTTGTGGCTGACGGCTTCAGATTTACAGCCCGAAGTAAAAAGCTCTTTTTTTTTTACCAAAAGCTCTTTTAATTTATGTTCATTCAAAATATATTGAATATGAATGATTTTTTATTGTATTTTATAAAAATATAAAAATCTATTAATTTTTAAATAAAATGTTTATTAATTATTGTATTTTGTGAGTTTATTTTCAATAAATTAGTATATTTTGTATATAAAAAATTTCTATTTTTGTTTTCTTAATAATTAATAATTATTAATAATTTAATAATTTTTTATTTTTGGTTTACAATATGAGGTTGTTTCCACATCACCTTTGAGGTAAACCTCTCAATGCGTTTTTTTATAGAGCTATCCCCATTTAGGCCTAATGCTCAAGACCCATTCGAAAGAATTACTATTAATTTTTACATACCAAAAAATAAAATTAGTTTTTGTAATTTATTCCTTATTGATATCTTCTCAGATTTTTTTTTTGCAATGAAATGGAATCTAGTATTTAGGTAAATTTCAGTTATTAATTTAATAAGTAGCGAATAATGATTATTTTCAAACATATGGCGATATTGAGTGTGAAACAAATTTTTATCGATCAATGATTTCTGTGTTTCAATTTTAATTTTTTGAAAATATTTATCGCTTAAAACTGAACTATTAGTTTCTTCTAATATATTTTGATAATACCTCAAATTTTTTTCAACTGTAGTACAAATTAATACAACGTCTTTTGCTGCAGTATGTAAAAAACCTTTGTTTTTATATGCAACCAATGACTGCGTATCATATTCACCGTCTAAAGTTGATATACATTCCTCGCAAAATATTTTTTGTTTTAGTTTTTTAACTACAAACCCACTAATGTATTCAACAATTTTTTCACAATAATCCGATAATTCTGGTATAAGAAAATCGCTACAAATTTCTAAAATAGGATCATCAGTTTCAGAATCTTGGAATTCTTGCATCATTGCAGCTCGTGGTGTTGTGTTATTCAACGTATTACATGCATTATTGCTAGTGAATTGCAATATTTTGATATTTTCCAATGGCATGCAATTACCAATTCCACCATCCCTTAATTGGCATCTAACCAAAAGTTTTTTGTATGTACCTATAAACATTAAATATTTTTACATTAATTTTATACTAAATTTAAATTTGTAAATTACGTACTTTGGAATTGGCGAACCGTAGGATTATTATTATAACCAAGATTAGTTCTTATTGAACCAAAAAATAGTTCAATATGATCCTGGTTTAATTTATAATACGGTATAAATTTTAATATACCTGTTACAACAAATCTGAAATGAATATGAATTATATTACAGATACTAACATTATTGTATATTTTACCTTTCATATAGTGGTTTAATTGTCTTAAGAGCAGTTATAAGACCAATAAATCCTGTTTTTCTTCTATGCTCTATGATCATAATATTGTCGCTTTTCAATTTTGAAATGTAATGTGTTGTTCTATCAACAAAATTCATTAAATCAATAAAATTTCTTTCCGAAATTGATTCCGTAAATCCAAAACCACCATGTTTTCTCGAATTCAAAATATCAAATGTGTTATTCATTATTCTAATGAAGTTAGCTGTCGGTCCACTGTCTTTGAACTGTGGCAATTTTAAAATATTGCGACAGAAATCAAGTGCATCAGCGACTGATTTGCTTAGCAGTTGTACAGCTAATTTTACCTTCATTTTTTGGTTGTGGTAACGCACATGTCCGCTGCGTAATCTATAAAAATAATTTTTATTATTTCTTTTCAGTTTTATATATTACTTTACTTACTTATTTCCAGCATGAAGTTGTTCTTTATCTTGTAAATCCAACAAATTTACAATATATTTCCAATCAATACTTTCATTGGATTCATTTTTTAATATTTTCAGATCGCCAAAAGTGTTTCGTACTAATTTTAGCATATGAACCGGATCCGGAATTACTAAAATTTTTTTGTCATTAACGACAAATTCTGGTGCACTTTTAATATCTAAAATATTACATCCTAATAGTTGGATTGCGTTCAAATTTGTTGATGTACCATCAAATGTTATACCAATCAATTCTGCTCCAGTAGCTAAAATATTTTGTATACATACAATAATGATATTTTGCTTTTGAGCACTATTTAATGATTGGATTGCAAAATAACCTAGTGGTATTTTCCAACTACGATTTACACACACAGCCATAAAAACTAACATTTGATTAGCCATTATTTCACTGTGGCCTCCGTCTCCAATATCGACGCATCCAACTGATTTCCTTCCAGTCCATTCTACTTGCTTTCTAATAGCCATTTCATCAAATACTAAATTTAAAATAATTTTTTGACCCAAAAGTTTAGCATTTTCAACAGTACTTGTAATGCTTTCAAACGCTTCAGCTGTAAAGCCTGGCTCGCAATCAAAACATTTGTACCAATTGCTTAAAGTTTTCATATGAGGAAGACTGCAATGAAAAGTGCTTCTAACATATTCATAGGCTTTCGGTGATAAAAAATTTAAATTTAGTGCAAAAGATCTTAATTCCGGAGAAAATTGTTTTGTTACAGTTTTTTTAGTAGCTTTCAAGTACTGTCTGTGGAATAGCTGCGTATTTAAATTTCCTATACTATTTAAAAGATTTGAATCTTCAAAATCCAAAAAATTTTTTTTTTCTAAATCTTTTAATAAGCATTTTAATGATTTAATTTGGTGTTTTTGTCGTGTCACCTTTTGCTGCAATGAATTAATTTTTCTATTGCGTTTTTGCAGTAATTGTCGTAGCAACTTAATTTTTTTGTGTTTGGTTGTTGGAGATGTTAATTCTTCATCAGATATCATTGCATCTTTTATACCAACTTTACACCATTTCATTTTTTTCCGTGATGGTACAATTTTTAAATTATCCTACATAAAATATAAAATTATAACTAGTACTTTTAAATATTTTTTATTTTAAAATCTACATTATTTGATATGATTTCCTGTAGAGCCAACCTTTCTTGCGAAACAGTAGTTGGTATAATTTGTTCATCACAAATCATTTCTGATGTTACAATTTCTTCATCACAAATCATTGCTGATGGTTCAATAATTTTTTCCTGCATTTCTATTTCTTCCTTTAGTTTTTTAATGTTGATAAAAAAGTAAAGAAAAATAAAGGCAAGGAAAATAAAGGCAAAGAATAGAATAAATTAAGAAAATTAAAAAGAATAAGCTTAGAAAGACTGAAAATTATAATAGAAATCAAAGAAATATAAGTAATTAGAATAAAAATGAAATTGAAATATATTTCCTAAAATATATTTTAAAAATTATTAATATTTTCTGAAAAAATTTACAATGTCTATTGTATAACTTACCAAATGCTGAGAAGGAATGGCAGTTTTATTAATAAACTTTCTTTTTAGTGTATTTCTGAAATCGTGTGGCGTAAAGTGCAACGCACATACTCTATTATTTTCAAGATGATCTTGAGGATTTAAATTCAATACAGAAAACCATTTTTCTAATATTTCCGCATCTTTTGGGAAACTAAAATATATATAAAATAATAATATAATAAAATAGTAATTATGCCTCATTAACTATGCCTCATTAAAAATATCCTGACTACAACACTGTCCCTAAAATGAAAACATGCAAAAGCTTATAAAAGCTATTTTGAAATTATGGCGGAATTTTTAATTTCAATCACAACTTTTTTTATTTATAATTTTATACTTTATTTTGAATTAAATATAATATTTTTAAATGAAAATTATAAAAAACATATTTTTAAAATTTAATATATCATTTAAATAACATGCATTCCTTAATATATTTACTATATTTTTACCTGTACAACGTAACCATTCCATATTCTGGACACATATTAATTATATTATATTTACACGATTTTACTATGCAATACCGAACCATTGTTATATTGTTTTAATCACAATTTTAATAAATATAATTTTTTCTTTTATCAAATCACTTTCTCACAATTAATAATTACAAAATTAATGTTTAAAACTTTTTACTTTTTCAATTTTTTTCAATTTTCCGTTTTTGTAAAAAAGCTTTAAAGAAAAAGATTTTTGACAGGCAGAAAAAGGGTATTGACAGCCGAAAAAAGGGTTTTGACAACTAAGAGCTTTTCAAATTCTTGACATAGTTTGTAGGTGTAAATGTTCATTTGACTCTATCCTGTATATTTAATCTTAGGCTGTGACCAGAGCAGAAATTTACACACACGACACACCACCATAAGTTTTGGAAATTTCCTTTTCATATAAATTTTGATAAGCGCCATCTATAATGAGAAGTCGCATGGCTTTTTTGAGATCACAACAGATGCCGGAAGCATCGTGGCTTTTTCTGACAACGTCATTTTTAAAAATAATTTCACTTTGTTTGCACAAAATATCATAATAAATGTCTCCGTCATAAAAGGCTATTACAAAACTATTTGTGTCCGATTCCATTTTTATTAATATTTTATTTATTTATTTAGTTTTACAATTTAAATTGTAAAATGTCTGAATTGTCAAAGCTCACTACTACTAAGGCTGCCATACGTCCCGTTTTGGGAGGGACAGTCCGGTTTTGACATCATCTGTCCTTCCCAGAAATTATGTCCCTCTTAGTCCCGTTTTCATGCTTTTTATCCCTTTTGTCCCTCTTTATGAAATTTGTTTTTCGAAATACAAAAACTTATATTATTTAAATAGTATTAGGGATATTTCTCAGTATATAGAACTTAATTCGTATAAATTACCACCACTAAATCCTTATAGAAATTTATTGAAGTACCTACTTAAAATAAAAATCAAATGCAGCGGTTGAGCGCACTGTTTCGATTATAAATCATATATGGACCGGTGATAATTTAGCTTTGGGACTTGATACTTTGACTGCACAGGCTGTATCCTGGTATTAAAGGTAAACAGCAATAATGATCTAATGATCCAATGATAGAAGTGGAGCAGAAGGATGACAACAACTAAAAAGCAAATATTAATAAATAATAAATCTACATTTTTTTAAAAAATCTATGAATATGATTAGATTTTTTTTATATTATTCTGATGACGATTTATTCAAATGAAATGAATTAATTAAACCAATTTATCAATTATTTTTAGTTATTATTTATTATCTATATTTGTTATTATAATAAAAAAAGAAATATTATTTAATATTTCGGAAAACAATATTTATAAAAATGTCCCTCCCTGTCCCTCCCAGATTCCAGAAATCCTTAAAATGTCAAGTTTTGGCCATTTCGGAATCTGGCTACCTTACTACTACATACAGGAAAAATAAATCAGGTACATTTCTTTTTTTAGACACCATACAACGCAAAAAACTCCATACAAAACATACATGTCAAAAAGGAAAGGAGTTTTTTCGACGGAAGGAAATTTCTGCTATGGTCGGTACATGAATATATTTTTTAAATTTTAAAGTTTTGATATCATCAAAAAACTACAAAAAACATCTCTTTTCCCCCCACAAAAACTTACGACACGATTTTTAGCGATATAGCGTCTCCTGTTTATTATTTACTCTATGCCTGAACCAGAATGACGCGGCAAAATGTCGATTCGCGTTTGATATTTCGAATTTGAAGCGTATAAAGTCAAAAGCGACGCATCGATTTTTTGGCAATCCACATTAAAAAAATTGTAAAAAATTTATTAAAAAAGTCGTGTTCTATTTTTTTATTACATTTATTTATACTTCTATAAACTAAGTGGTAATTAACTTAAAATATACATTTATTTATTTAGATTTTCTTGGTCGATTGACACATGCCTACGGAATGAAAATTTACCATTTAACACGCAGCAAACGGCAAAAGTAGAAAGTAGGTCTATATCATCATATGGTACGCTTATTTTGATATGATTGATATATATCCCTTTAAGTAAGTGGATTTCAAATTGATTTAAAAATGAACTCGGTTCTTATGCGTCTTTGGTTTGATACTTTTGTCAATATGGATTGTATGATTGTCTCTGATAGGAATGTTTGACATATGGTAATGTTTTTTTTTATTCATTACAGACAATCTCAATCATGATGGATCACAATACAAATGAACATAGTTTACAAATCGTTAATTTATTTTATCAAAATTCCCGTTCAATTTTGATACTCCAAGAGCGTTTCGCGAATTTTATTGGTAATTTAATCGACCAACTACACAAGTTATATGTCAAATTGTGGATAGATTTGAAATAAATTTTACTGTACATAATACCACAACACCAGTTCGTCAACGAAATATTCGTAGTAAAGTCAATATTCTAATTTATCAGTTTCACGTCGTTCTTAAGAATTAAACATATCTGTGGTCCTATTCCGGTAATTCCCAGGGAATAAGGAATTGGGGGTTTTTGACATATTCGCGCAGTTTGGAATTATTTTTTCCCAAAGTGTATTCCGGCGGCCGGGAAAAAATGTTTCCTGGGAAACTTTAATTCCCAATTCGCGCAGTTTAACTTTCAAAAACACCATAGCTATTTTGAAAAGGTAAATAATTGCATTAAAAGGAATAAAGATTTTTCTATATTTAAATACAATTATATTTCGTAAAATATTTTTTTCAATATTCTACAATTATTAAATATTATTATTACAACTTTTTTCTTAATAATTGTAAAATATTTCACGAAATATAATGTTTTTAAAAAATGTTATAATGTTAATAGATTTGTATAAAATTATAATTATGTCGCAACCAGCAGTATCCCGAGTAAGTAAAAACAATATTTTAAAGAATTCAACATAAAAATATTTTTTAAATGTGTCGTCCTTAGGATAAAAATGTAAGCAAGGAGCTTATTTCCTTAGGAATTAATTCCTTGCCTGCCGGAATAAACTTTTGGGAAATAGGAACAAAAAATCAGGAAAAATATTTCGAGGAGATTTCTAATTCCTAATTCCCTGGGAATTACCGGAATAGGGCCACTGGGACTTCAAAATACGCGATTTTTTTATATTTGGATTTAAAAGCATATAAGATCCAGTTGACACAAGTACTTAAAATATTAAGTTATTGTGTCAACTCTCAAATATTATGTTGGTAGTAACAACGTTACTGTCTATGGAATTTGATGAAAATGGTTTGAATGAAATGTGGTGCTACGTGTGATACTGCTCGTGAAATTATGAATTTAGTTCGTCTTAATTTCACATTTTGGACCTATTTTATGAATTCACCAGCAAGATCATGATATTCAACACCTTTAGACTATATTTGTGGGGGTATGCTAAGTCATTTGTTTATGCAGATAAACCCCGAACACTTGATGCATTCGAAGTCAACACCGAACGAGTTATTAATGTTATTCTTCCAGCTTATATGAAAAATTTGGGTTAATCGAATTGGATTTCTCAAGCGTAGCTGTTGTGGTCATATGAATGAAATATTGTTAAAAATTTATGTATAAGAACATTCTTCAAAAACTGTTTTACTATTCATAATATTTTTGTTTTAATTTAATTTATCACGCTTAATGAAAGATCCTTTTATATGGGAGAATTCCAATTTGAATTACTTTGTGTTTCAATTTGGAATCTATTTTATATTAACTTATGTTCTATTTTTTCACAAATTTTGGATTCACATTTCATACTAATTTGATTCAATTTTGAATCATAAATGAATTGAAATTTAATCCAAAATTAACTAATTGTAATACAAATATGAATTAAAATTGAATTATAATTATAAATGAATAAAATTGAATTAAAAATGAACTAAATTTGATTTAAAAATTAAGTAAATTGGAGTAAAAATGAAGCAAAATAAAAATATTTTTTAGCTAATTACATATATAAATTATGTATTATATATAAATTATATTTATTGGAATTTTATGTTTTGTATAAAAATAAAAATGTGCTGTTCTTTAGTTTTATAGTTTTCTAGTTACACTTTTCATGTGGCAGGAGTTAAGTTTTCGTGCCGTAAATTATTAGTACAAACCAACGAATTAGAATATATATGGAGGGAGCATAAATGTTCCATCTCTTTTTAACTCATAGTAAATTCCATATATCAAAAAAAATGTTTATGAAGCCGTGAAAAAATTACTTCCTTTTCTTCTGCTCGCCAACCTGTCAAAATCAAATCGTCTACCGAATTCTTAAAAACCTCATGTGCCATTTTCATATTTATTGACTATTGGAATTAGGTATTTGAATATATGGATAGGAGCATAATTAAATCTGATAAAAAGTTTTTACTAATCGTAAAAATTAAAATTAAATTACTGTGTGAACTCTTTTTTTGATAATTAGATAAATTTTAGTCGAAACTGAGTTGATGTCCAACGATCTTTTCAAAACTCATCCGACGAAATTTCTTGTCAAAATATCAGCTGATAATTTTTATACCAGGGTCGGTTCTTTTTTATTTAGTCTATTAATTTTTATAAAGACAAATATGAATAATTAAATAAAATTTTAAAATACTGTAATTATTTCAATATTTCCTATTGTTCATGCTTCATAAATATGATTACATCGGCAGATAATGAAGTACATCTGCAGTCTGTGTTTGCAAGATATATTTATTTTATATTTTTCTATGTAAATATATTTATGTAAATTAAATTTTACTGCTTTGTTATGAGGAATATTAGTAGTTCTTGTTTTCGCTTAACTCTTTTTATTAACCTTTAATTTCAATTTTATTGTTATTTTTTGTTGCTGGAGGTAAAAGAAATATTTGATGCATCTGTAGTTATTTTGTTATAATTTAAATATCAAGATCAAGAAGGAAAACGCATTTTAATATTTTTCTACAAATAATATTCAGTATTTTTTATTTACTTTTTTCAAAAATTTTTACATATTGAATTATTATATATAAATAATTCCATAGGCCCGGATTAAAATAAAAACCTAGTCCGTCGCTTATTACAAATTTTTAAATTTTGACAGGTTGGTTAGCAAAAAAGCGAGACGACTATACCCGGCGTGGCTTCAATTTTTTATCTTTAGACTCCATCCATATATTCTATATCGTTGGTACAAACAATAAGTCCTCTCAAACTGGACTAAAAGGGCAAATTGTCTATCTTAACAACTACAGCACTACACCCAAATACTACAATTCTATAATACAATCTTTAGTCCGCGTCCGCACCGCACCACATTGAATTTCAACTGTAGCCAAAGACCAAAGACATCAAGCTCAAGCAGTGTAGGAATAAGAAAGAAAGCAACAAAAACCACTTTAATCAATCTGCTTTAATCAATGGAAGACTGAAATTAATCAGTTGTTTTTACCAATTTAATAATTTTGAACTGAATATCAGCATTTATAATTTATTAAATAAAAAAACTAAATATTTTCATAGAACTAATGTAAAAATGTATAAGTGTTTAACGTTTTAACCTCTTATAGTAAATATACGCTGTATCGCTATATCGATAAAATCGTGTCGCCGTTTCTTGTGGGGGGAAAAGATGTTTTTTTGTAGTGACTAGTGACGGCTTCAGAAACTGCAGCCATTGTATAAAAGCTCTTTTTATTTAAGAAAAGCTTTTATTTACAGCAGAAAACCATTTAATTTTATTTTTTGTGTCTAGATTTTTTTTTGACAGCAAATCTCGGTATTTCTGACAACTAATCTCGGTATTTCTGACAAGTAAAAGCTCTACCTGAAAACAAGAAGTATCGTTTACGATTCGTAAAAGAAATAACTTCCTCATACAAAACATCTTTTACGAATTGTTTAGGTGTATCGTTTTTATATCGTTAACGATTCACCAATCACATGATAATTGAAATCAAAAACGAAGTTTGGTGTATGTATTGGTACTTCGTTTTAATTCCGTTTTGGTGAATCATTAATGATTCGTATTTAGCGTAATGTTTGTGAATCTCTTTTAACGAATCCATTAAGAATCTTTTTAGGCGAAAAGTTAAATATTTATTTTGGAAAATGGATTGATAAATAAAAATAATTTTTTAAAATTAATTATTTTAATTTATATATATATCTTTATATTATTTTATAGATATAATTTTTAAATTTAATATAATATTGCTAATATAAAAATCACATTGTTGTTTTCTTGATAAAGGCTTATGTATGTTGATATAATTCTTGTTACTGGAGCATCCAAATATATCATCTTCAGTAGTGTTCCTAGACACCATAAACTTTCTCCGATTCATTTTTTCTCCTATAATATTAATAATAATTAATTATTATTATTTGTTATGAAATTTAAATTATACTTACTTATTTTTTTTCCCACGTACGTGTTGATTGTTAACTACAAAATTTTTAAAATGGCTCATTCTTTGTTTGTTATTAAAAATGGCTGATTTTTTGTTTTGCTAAAATTTACTAAATACACATTTTACGAAACAAAAATATATCGTTTTCGATTCACCTTTAGCGAGGAGTTTTCAATTCTCTATAATATACAAATACTTATATATGTGTTAGTACAACTTCACTTTCAAATATCTTTTTTAAATCATTTACGTATCGTTTTAGGTGAACTTCGTTTCTAAGATTAAGGCGAGAAACAAATGACGCGTCAAACGCGTGCGTGCGTGCGTAAAGTAGAACCAATGGAAATATATGGAGCAATTTAAAATGCAGTTTTGCTAACGCGCGCACGCGTTACGCGCGCATGAAGTAGATCTAGTTTCTACTTTTTTGGAAGCGTACGCGTTTGATAACTAATTTGACATCGAATTTGTTATTGTTTACTAATAAAAAAAATTTGGCGGTTAAATTAAGTAACAAATTGTTTGTTAAATAAGAAAAAATATAAACTATGGAAAATTAGGATGAAGTTTTAATTGAGAAAGTGAAAAGTAATGAATTTTATAATCACAAAACTTATAATCATACACAAAATTTATAATATTTAACAATAATCTTTTTTAAAATATTTATTTTATATTTCAAATTTATAAATAAAAATTATTAAGAAATTAATTTACAAAACATCAATATCAAAAATATTAAAACGCACGCGGCATTGTGGTTCACAATTTGTTCTACGCGTCTAAAATGCCTACATATGTCACGCACGCGTGTGACACGACATTATGTTTCTCGTCTAAAGGGAAAAAACGGCGACCGAGTTCGTAGGGGCAAAATAGCATTATAGCGTCTCCTGTATATTTACTGTTACTCTAAGTTTAACCTAAGATAAATTCTTAGAGGATAAAAAAAAAATGGCACTTTTATCACGAATGATTATTGTAAGTACGACTGATGTCGTCGTCCATCTCCTGTATTTGTTATCATTATTTAAATTAATATCTACAAAATCTGTAACAACTACAACAAATTTGCCAACATTTAATGACGATTATTTTGATGAACGTGGATATTGTGCACCATATAATGGTAAAGTATGTAAAGCACATATAACAGGACAAGTTTGGTATAGTCCTAATGGTGGCTGGCAAAACGAACAAATTACAACAGCACTTTATGAAGAATTGATCACTGATCTAACTGGTCTATGTAGGATTGCAGCCGAGGTAAATAAAATAATAAAATTTAAAATGAAAACCATATATTTTATTTAGTGATAATATCAGAAATCAGAGTCAGAGTAATAAAGCATGTGCTTATCACATTTACTTATAGTAAATGTGATAAGCATGAATAAAAATTTTTTGCACAAAGTATTATGATATTAAATTAATAGTATATTAGTGTCCAATGTGTTTTTATTTTATTATCTTATATGATAATAATATGATATTAATACATATTACATACTTTTTTATATACTTATAATAATATTTCAGAAAATGTTGTGTGCCTATGCATTTCCACAATGTATTATTGAAGATGGTGCAACAGTACGATTACCACTTTGTTATGAAGACTGTGTTGCTACACATCATCAATTTTGTTATAATGATTGGGTTCTAATTGAAGAGAAAAAAGAACGTAATATATTTATTAAAAGTCGTGGGCATTTTCGTTTACCGAATTGCCAAGAATTACCTAAATTCAATTATAGTTTAAAACGTCCCATATGTTCACATGTTGGACTTACAAATATAGCTGAAGATGAAGTGACTTGTAAGTATATTATAATAAATGTTGCATTTATTTGTAAAATTTATTAATATAATTATTATAAATATAACTTATATAGATGACTGTCGAATGGGTAATGGTCAATATTATTTAGGTAATGTAAATACATCAAAATCTAGTATACCATGCCAACGTTGGGATAATCAATTTCCTCATAAACATATTCAGCCACCATTAGTATTTCCGCAAATTTCACAAGGTGAAAATTATTGCCGAAATGCAGGTGGTGAGGAACCATATCCTTGGTGTTATACAACAAACGAATCAGTTAGATGGCAACATTGTGATATTCCGTTATGCCGTAAATATATATACTTTATATAATATATATATATTTTTTCAAAATTTTTTTTTTTTTTTTTAGCAAATTCATCAGATATTACAACACCAATTGGTCATCCAATATCAATGGAAACCTTTTTTACGCCATCAATGATATTCTTATTAGCGAGTATTGGTTTTGTAAGTATTGTAGCATGTCATTTATTTATTTTACTTATATATCGAATAAGTCGACATAAACGGGTACGTCAGCAACATTCTGGTGGTTATAATATTGCCGCTACACAAGATAATATTGATATAAATAAATTACCCAGTAATTCAGCTTATCATGAAACTGGTGCCCAATTAAATCCAAAATTAGAAAAACTTGAATATCCACGAAATAATATAATTTATATAAAAGATTTGGGACAAGGTGCATTTGGACGAGTATTTCAAGCAAAAGCACCAGGTTTATGTGCCGATGAAGATTTTACATTAGTTGCTGTTAAAATGTTGAAAGATGATGCTAGTATAGATATGCAAAAAGATTTTGAACGTGAAGCATGTTTATTAGCTGAATTTGATAATCCACATATCGTTAAATTATTAGGTGTGTGTGCAATTGGTAGACCAATGTGTTTGTTATTTGAATTTATGTCTCGTGGCGATTTAAATGAATTTTTAAGGTCTTGTTCACCATATTTAAGTCATACACGACCAACAGTTACACCAGATGGTAATCAAATACCAAATCCAGATTTATCATATGGTGATTTATTAAATATTTCTTATCAAATATCAACTGGCATGGTATATTTATCGGAACGTAAATTTGTACATCGTGATTTAGCAACTAGAAATTGTTTAATTGATAATCATATGACAGTTAAAATTGCCGATTTTGGATTATCACATAAAATTTATTTACAAGATTATTATAAAGGTGATGAGCATGATGCTATACCAATTAGATGGATGCCATTAGAAAGTATATTATATAATAAATATACAATTGAAACAGATATTTGGGCATTTGGTGTATGTCTATGGGAAATATTTTCATTTGCATTGCAACCATATTACGGTATGACACATGAAGAAGTAGTTAAATATGTTAAAGAAGGTAATGTTTTAAATTGTCCAGAAAATACACCATTGCCTATATATTCGCTAATGCGTAAATGTTGGAATCGAAAACCATGTGATCGACCAAGTTTTCCCATTATTAATCAAACATTGGCACAAATTATTGCAGATTATGAAAAGCGTAATATGAATATGCGTTAAAAATTTATTATAAACCGATAGTTTTTTTTTTTTTTATTATTTTTCCTCAAAAAGTATTAATCACTGCCCTAATTTTATTTTATAGATTAATTTAATAATTTATTAGAATTTAAGTACGTGTGTTCTGAATTGATGTAGTCATATCTATTAAGCAATATTTTTTATAGTTAATATATATACCAATATTTATATTTTTTTTAACACAGACAGCATAATATTTATATATTTTGAAACATTATAAAAAAATAAATTTTTATGTCCGTCCACATCAAGACATTTTGCAGCAAAATATCCAAGAAAGAAATATAAACGCATATTGCATTTATAATTTTTTTATTGATTTAAGTAATCTCATATATTAATTGTTCAATTTAGTTTCAACAATCTGTCAAGCAATATATTTTACTAGCCGTAAAAAAGAATATAAGAATATATTAAACAGAAAGAAAGATTATCTAATACGGAAAGGTCTTTTCTGTTGGCAAATATTTGAAAATAGTATAAAATATAATCAAAGAGAATGTAATATTAAAGAGCTACAAAGTTAAAGACAATTAAAATATTATAAAATATTTGTAATTTCTTTTCATATCAAATTCACTGTACCTATTCCTGGTATACACGTCTTTATTTATTAAACTTATCTTTTAATTTATTATTAATTAAAAATAAAACCGCGGGTGTTATATTTTTTATATTAATTATGTATTATTAAATTAATTAATATATTATACATATTATAATTTTAGACGGTTTATTGATGTCACCTGTATAAAAATATTATTGGATCTCTGTCAAAAATAATGTTTTGATGGTAAAATTAATAATTTTTATTTGTGGATGTGCGAAGAAGAATTTGTTCGAAATGAATTACATTAGATATGACTTTAAAATAACTAGAATGTTTTAAGTTATAACTAGAATTTAAGTATCTTTAGATAATTAGTCAAAAACAAAACTTTTACTAGATAATTTATTTCACTGTTATTTCTACTTAGAATTGAACATTGATCTATTTTCAACTAGAATTATCTAGTCAAATATTTTAACTTTATTTTTTGTAGGAGTTCTGCTTCTAGTTAAATTTGAGCTAAATCTAGTTTTAAAAAAAATAAGAGTGTATTGAAATTCTGTTGTGTTGGCTGTTAATATTCAATATTGTTCAATTTCGACAGAAGTTTTTATTTCTTGACTGTTACGACAAGCATTGCGATTGCTATCATTGATTTCCATTATGCATTTACGCTCACTAAACGCTCACATTACAATTATAATAAATATTATTAATATCCTAAACTTACTGCATCAGGTGATCATTTTTTTTTTTCTTTTATCTTTCTTTCGGTCACCTTGATATTTAGCCACCTGGCAAATTACGGTACGTGACCTTAATTTTTTAATGTTTGTCTCAATTTCTGGGTCTTCTTCACTTGAGCTTGATATTTCCTATTTTTATAAATAAATATAAAAATAATTTTTCATTAATAATTTTAAAAAAAAAACTAACAATTGTTTCCAATACGATGTTCTCCTCACTTAATGTATTCACCTCCGTTTCTCTGCTTGGTCCTGCTATGGGCTATTTTTATAAATAAATATAAAAATAATTTTTCTTTAATAATTTAAAAAAAAAACTAACAATTGTTTCCAATACGATGTTCTCCTCACTTAATGTATTCACCTCCGTTTCTCTGCTTGGTCCTGCTATGGGCTATTTTTATAAATAAATATAAAAATAATTTTTCTTTAATAATTTAAAAAAAAAAAACTAACAATTGTTTCCAATACGATGTTCTCCTCACTTAATGTATTCACCTCCGTTTCTCTGCTTGGTCCTGCTATGGGCTATTTTTATAAATAAATATAAAAATAATTTTTCTTTAATAATTTAAAAAAAAAAAACTAACAAGTTTTACCAATTTTGATATAACTTCATCACTTACTGAATTTAATAAATCTGGTTCTGGTACATTTGTACTTGATGATGGTTCAGTTAATGTATGCGTAGTTTTTTTTTCTTTTATCTTTCTTTCGGTCACCTTGATATTTAGCCACCTGGCAAATTACGGTACGTGACCTTAATTTTTTAATATTTGTCTCAATTTCTGGGTCCTCTTCACTTGAGCTTGATATTTCCTATTTTTATAAATAAATATAAAAATAATTTTTCATTAATAATTTTAAAAAAAAAACTAACAATTGTTTCCAATACGATGTTCTCCTCACTTAATGTATTCACCTCCGTTTCTCTGCTTGGTCCTGCTATGGGCTATTTTTATAAATAAATATAAAAATAATTTTTCTTTAATAATTTAAAAAAAAAAAACTAACAATTGTTTCCAATACGATGTTCTCCTCACTTAATGTATTCACCTCCGTTTCTCTGCTTGGTCCTGCTATGGGCTATTTTTATAAATAAATATAAAAATAATTTTTCTTTAATAATTTAAAAAAAAAAAACTAACAAGTTTTACCAATTTTGATATAACTTCATCACTTACTGAATTTAATAAATCTGGTTCTGGTACATTTGTACTTGATGATGGTTCAGTTAATGTATGCGTAGTTTTTTTTTCTTTTATCTTTCTTTCGGTCACCTTGATATTTAGCCACCTGGCAAATTACGGTACGTGACCTTAATTTTTTAATATTTGTCTCAATTTCTGGGTCCTCTTCACTTGAGCTTGATATTTCCTATTTTTATAAATAAATATAAAAATAATTTTTCATTAATAATTTAAAAAAAAAAACTAACAATTGTTTCCAATACGATGTTCTCCTCACTTAATGTATTCACCTCCGTTTCTCTGCTTGGTCCTGCTATGGGCTATTTTTATAAATAAATATAAAAATAATTTTTCTTTAATAATTTAAAAAAAAAAAACTAACAATTGTTTCCAATACGATGTTCTCCTCACTTAATGTATTCACCTCCGTTTCTCTGCTTGGTCCTGCTATGGCCTATTTTTATAAATAAATATAAAAATAATTTATCATTAATAATTTAAAAAAAAACTAACAAGTGTTTCCAATTCCGTATTGTTTGATACAATGTTCTCCTCACTTACGATGTTCTCCTCACTTAATATAATACTTGGGCCTGCTATGGGCTATTTTTATAAATAAATATAAAAATAATTTTTCTTTAATAATTAAAAAAAAAAAAAACTAACAAGTTTTACCAATTTTGATATAACTTCATCACTTACTGAATTTAATAAATCTGGTTCTGGTACATTTGTACTTGATGATGGTTCAGTTAATGTATGCGTAGTTTTTTTTTCTTTTATCTTTGTTTCGGTCTCCGCGATATTTATCCACCTGGCAAACTACGGTACGTGTCCTTAATTTTTTAACTTTCGTCTCAATTTCTGGTTCTTCACTTGAGCCAAACCTTGCATTAGCTTTTGAAGCATCGGTTTTACGGCTGACCGATACAATTCTTCTTGGCTGCTTTTCTCGTCAAACACATATAATCAAAATTAAATTGGTTTTGTTTCTTATTTTGTAGTACCATTATTTTTTCATTATCATTAATTTTTTTTGCAATTATCTTGCATTTTTTTAGAATTTCGTTTTTTAACAATGGACGAATACGGACTGCTATTTTAATATTATCCATTTCTGCCATTTTTTTTTATTATAACTGCAATTAATCGAGAATAAAATTTACAATTAAAAAATATATTTACAATAATAAATAATAAAATACAAACTAGATTTCTAAAAGAAAATAAAAACTCAGAATGAAAAGGCTGTTGTTATAAAATTGATTAAAAAATTAAATTTGTAAAATTTAAAAAAAATTAGTAATTGAAAAAAAAAAAAATTAAAAAAAAAAATATTATTATTATTTGATATCTTGTGTATTTTATCAATGCTCTATGTCTATGGTATGTTTAATTTCGATGTATCAAACTTTAAAACGCATTGATTTCACAATTGAAATTTACAAAATATAAATTGATCGAATACATTTTTTTTGCAAATATACAATGTAAAAACTTCTACTTACTTCCAAGGGATGTTATTACAGTCCCTAACGACAATACACTTTGGTTTATTTCGATCCCTTCCTTAATTCGATTGGAACATTTAGCATTTTTATCGATCGCTTCATAACCCGCTAAATCAACAAAATTAAATATTGAAGTTGTGGAATATTGCCTGGAAAAATTAAAAAATTAAATTTCCAAAAAAAAAATTTAACAATTTATAATCTTACGAATCATTATTGTTCTTCATTATAATTTTAATACTGAAAATTGTATGTGATCTACTTGACTTTGAATTCATTTTGGTAGAAAATGTAGATCTTTTTGCGGCACCTGTTAGGAACGTGCTTATAGTATCTTCAGCCGTTTTAACAAATGTATCTGGTAACGGTTTCAAAATCATGGATTTCTTTTTATCGTCGTATATTTTAATAATAGAATTTTCACGAGATTCCATGCTTAATAAATTAAATAACCGTCCTAGATACATTTCAATGAAGGAACAAGTTATTGTAAATTGATGATTGTTGCACATTCCATTTATTAATTCGAATATATCATATACAACTCTTGGTATAATACCCATATCCATATTTTTGATACCATTAAATGTGGTGCCCATGGTGTGGGTTTTCCCGGCACCAGTTTGGCCATATGCAATGACACTCACATTATATCCTATAAAAGAATTATAATATATATTGTATTATAAATTATAATGAATAAAATTCTCCAAACCTTGCATTAGCTTTTGAAGCATCGGTTTTACAGCTGACCGATACAATTCATCTTGGGTGGTTTTCTCATCAAACACATAATCAAAATTAAATTTATTTTGTAAATTATTTTGTGTAACCATAATTTCATTACAATTAATTTTTGTTGCAATTATCTTGCATTTTTTTTTAATTTCATTTTTTAAGAGTGGGCGAATACGGACTGCTACTTTAATATTATTTATTTCTGCCATTTTTTTTATTATAACTGCAATTAATCGAGAATAAAATTTACAATTAAAAAATATATTTACAATTAAAATAGGGTAGTTATGATTTTCTTAGCGAAATCCGAGGTGGAGCAGAAGTAGAAATTTTAAGGCACGGCAAGGAATAAATTTCGAATTAGAGAAAAAAAATCTTCAAAAAAAAATCTTGAATTTTAAAATCTTGAATGTTTTCGCATAAAATGTACCACGGGCACGTTTGCAAAAATCCAATCGTTGAACCCAATTTTGCACCACTCTTTCACACAAATTGACCGGAATCGCAGCAATTTCGTGTTCGATATTTGCTCTTAGCTCTTGTAACGTCGCTGGCTTATTGGTATAGACTAAAGACTTCACATAGCCCCAAAGAAAATAGTCTAAAGGCGTTAAATCGCATGATCGAGGCGGCCAATTGACTGGTCCATTTCTTGAAATAACTCGTTCACCGAATTTACTTTTGTAAATCGATTGTAGCGTTTGCTGTGTGGCTAGTGGCACCGTCCTGTTGAACCACATATCGTCCAGGTCTATTCCGTTCAATTCGTGCCAAAAATAATCAGTTATCATGGTGCGATAGCGATTTCCATTCACCGTAACGTGGCGATCATCATCATCAACAAAAAAATATGGTCCAATAACACCTCCGGCATGTAATCCACACCAAACAGTGATTTTTTCGGGATGTAATGGTGCCTCTTCAATCACGTGCTTGTTGCTTGTTGACAAATCCATTGAGCCAAAAATGAGCCTCATCGCTGAATATGATTTTTCGATGGAAATCAGCATCATTTTCCAATTGTTCTTCCGCCCAATTTACGAATTGGCGACGCTTCAGATGGTCAAGTGGCTTTAGTTCTTGTGTCAGCTTGATCTTATATGGATGTAGGCCAAGATCTTTTCGCAAAATTCGCCACAATGACGTCACAGAGATGCCTAAATGTTGAGAACGTCGTGTAAGTGATTGATTTGGGTCTTCTTGAACTGAAGCGCTAGCAGCAGCAATATTTTCTTCACTTCGTGCATTTCTTTGTCTCACTGGCACTGGAACATTGTGTAGCGAAAATGTGGATTCAAATTTTTGCACTAGACGTCGAATTGTTGATTCGGCAGGCAATTGATGGCGTCGATAAAATGGTCGTAATGCTCTTAAAGTTGCGCTGACCGAACGCGAATTTTGGTAATAAATTTGAATAACTTGCAAACGTTGTTCACGTGTGTACTGTCCATGATGATTTGCCAACTAAAAACGAGTATAAATGTCAAAAGAACAAGAAAAAATATGGCGTGGTTTACCGTCCCTATTGAAAAAAAGTTCAAGCGTCCCTATTGAAAAACCCGATATATATAAAACATTTAAAAAAAAAAGTCAACGATAACTAATAACACAATCAGACACCGTTACGGTAAACAACTTAATCATCTCATCTAAAGGCTCTGGCTCAATAGAGCATGAAATGCCAGCATGAAATGCCCACATGTAAAAAAAAAAAAAAACGCGGCATGAAATGCTAGGTATGGCCCAATGCTGGCATTTCATGCTGGCATCTCATGCTGCTTATAATAATTTTTTGACATTTATTGTTTTGTTTACATTTATGTTTTTTAATTTGTGTTGTAAAGTGAATTTTAATAGTGTGAAATATATATTTATATAAAATGAAAGTTAATATAAGCAAAATAAAAAAAATAAGGAAAATTGTTTCAATAGCATATATTGTTAATAATGTCTACAAAAAAATGAGGAATTTAAGAAAAAAGCGTAGGTTTTGGGTTCGAGAAATTTATATGGATCGTGATGAACACGGTTTTTATAACACCACTTTTCAACAAATGAAAAATAATGATCCTGAAATGTTTTTCAAATCATTTAGAATGAGTTCAGAATCATTTGACTCCTTATTAAATATTATTAAACATAGATTGATTAAGAACTCATTGAGAAAATCAATAGAGCCTGGCTGTAGGCTTGCAATGACATTATTGTAAGTAAATTTTAAAATTTCTATTGCTGCAGTTCATTAATTTCTAAAAAATTTAGATATTTAGCACATGGATCCGCTCGACATGTATTGTCTTTAGTATTTAAAATGGGTATGACTACAGTAAGGCAAATTATTGGTGAAGTTTGCAGTGCACTGTGGGACGAATTGTCACCCACTGTTTTGTTTAAATGTACAGAGGCAGATTGGTCCAAAGTATCTGAAGACTTCTTCAATATTTGGAATATGCCTAATTGCGTAGGAGCCATAGATGGCAAGCATATAAATTTGTGTGTCCACCGAATGCTGGGTCAGAATATTTTAATTACAAAAGTAGACACAGCATTATATTAATGGCAGTTTGTGATGTCAATTACTGTTTCACCAGTGTTGATATTGGTGCGCAAGGAAGTCGCAGTGATGGTGGAGTGCTGGCTGATAGTTGCTTTGGAAAACTTTTGGAAACTGACAATTTAAATATTCCAACTGACAAACAACTTCTAAATTGTAATGTAGTTATTCCCCACTACTTTGTTGGTGACGCAGCATTTCCATTAAAACTTAATTTAATGAGACCATATCCTGGAAGAAATTTATCAGCGGATAAAGAAAACTTTAACTACAGATTATCTCGAGCTAGAAGAACCATTGAAAATGCTTTTGGAATAATGTCAGCAAGATGGAGAGTTCTGCTCAATGATTTACATATGAGTACCATCAATGCCCGAATAGTTGTGTCGGCTGCAATAGTTCTGCATAACTATTTAAAAGAAAGATGCAACACATACTGTCCACAAGGTTATGGTAATAGGATTGTTGACAATGTTCTAATTGAGGGAGAATGGCGCAATGAAACTGCTAATTTAAGGTCGGGGTGTCCTTTCCGGAGAATAAATAATGCCAGCAGAGCCGCATTTCGAATGAGAGATGAGCTATGTCGCTACCTTAATGATGAAGGTAAAATAAATTTTACGCAAAGATAATTAAAACAATACTAGACATATGATGGTAAAACTTTTTAATGATTATTTACTTAATCGTAATTGTAATAAAAAAAAAAAAAAAATTGCAAATACATTTAATATTTTAAGTTTGGAATTATTATTTTTATTTATTTATTGTGTTCTGTTATTTCTAATACTTCTTAATTTTTTATTTATCGCAAATAAAATGGTTTCTTGGAAATCATCCATCTCATCCCTATTCAAATTTTCATTTTTTACTTTCAGTGCCATACTACGAAAGAAACTTTCATTCTCTGTTGCATTTTCTTCTTCCGATATGGCTTTAGCTGCGGTTTTCAGAAAATCATCGAATTGATCATGTGGTTTTTTTGTATCTTTTTTTTTTGACAGATCTAGAAACTCCGGAATATCTTGTGTAAAATTTGGAGTACTGCAGCTTGGAGTTGATTTGGGAGTACTGCAGCTTGGAGTTGATGAAATGGCGTATTCCAATTCTTGGTGAAAATCATCATCATCATCATAAGTTTCTTGATAGTTAGAAGTACTTCTAAATAAAAGTTGAATTTAAGAACATATAAATAAAATAAATTCAATTAGGTACTTACGGCTCTGACCTCATTGAATCACTTAAAAAAAGTAATTGGTGAAAAAATTTCCATTTGACTTCTTTTACATATCCACTACCTGATGGCAATTTCTTTGTTTTTGCAAATTCCACTCTAAACGTGTCTCGTAATGTTTTCCACCGCCCTTTTAATTTTTCAACTAAACAAATAAATATGTTTGGTAATTTGGAATATTATTAACTTAACATAAAAATAACATTACCTGGAACTCCAAGCTCATCAGCCAAGGTTTGCCAAACTTTGTTTTTTTTTTATTAGGTTTCTATAGTCCTTTTCTCTTTTATCCCACAAAAATTTATGTATTTTTACATATTCTATAATTTTTTCAACATTATCTGCCATATTTTTTAATATATACTTTTTTTAATTCCCACAAACGATACGAAACATTCAAACGTTTTGAAACAAATGCTGGCATTCGGCATAAAATATTAAAACTTTTCAATGTTGAAAGCGGCATGAAAAAAATGCCAGCATGAAAAAAAAAAATCAAATATTTTGAAAGTCAAATTTTTTGAACGCGACATGAAAAGAAAATGCTGGCATGCTCATTGGGCCTTACTGCATTACTACACATGTATTTGATTTTGACAAGCATTTCATGCTCTATTGAGCCAGAGCCTTAATCTTCACAGAAAAATACATGCCAGCATTCAGCAAGACAACTCCAATTAATAAAATTAAGCGGTGCCACATACCAAATTATTAATTTCGGCGGCATAAATTATTATATATCGAATGATTGTGATTCAGAGCACAAGATAGACACACACAGATAAATTCATCAATTTAATTAATTTGATAGGACGGAATGTTAATTATACTTATGTGGTGTATAATTAATTAGATGAAATTATTACCGGAAATTTAATAAATAAGTCAGTGGCGCCGAATATGGAAGATTTTTTCCCGATCCACCATTACAGGTTTACCGACTGCGACAATGTTGAATAATATATATGTTAATCTTTAATTCTTCCTCTAAATATATTCTTCTCGGATATTCTTGGTTTATAATTAACACTTAAACGCTGCTTTTACTATATCTTACTTTATTTCAAACTTCTTATAATAATTTACTTTTAACTAAACAATTCCTTACCACTGATAGGGGAATTTGTTTAGAAATCTTCATTTAAATTGATTTTTCTATTAAAGTGCTTACCTTGGGTAGAAGGAATTTAATTAGTTAAAGCAAGTAGATTGAATGAAAAACAACCGTTCGATTTACACCGCTTGTATGAGATTTCATTTTTGAAATTTAACAATATAATTTCAATACCTTTACACAGAAATCGTACGGTTTGCAGGTAAAATGCATTCGTTATTAGTGTAATTCAGCAAAACAACTTTAATATTGAAAGGTTTTATTTTCACAACCACACTAAAAAATCCATTATTAATTTTCACAAAACTTATTTACAATAAATTTTAATTTTAAATTGGAAGCAAATATGTATTTTTATAATTAACACTTAATATTCTAAGTTTGTATATATGTATTAAAATATAGTTTTATTAAATAAATATTTCCTCATGCACAAAAAGGAAAAAACAATCTGAAATTTTCAATTTCGATGCACATTTTTAAAACGATTTTAAATACGCGAAAAACTCAGATCTTTTAACATTTTTAAAAACAGTATTTTATAATATATATAATTTTTAGCAAGATAAAATATTTTTTTTTTTTAATTTTAATTAAATTGGTTCACTATCAAGTACCGAAACGTCTTTTCACACCGACAATTAAAATTTAGCTGAGAAAAAGAGATATAAATGAGCTGCGTATAGTATATTACTGTATCGTTCTAAATAGAAAAAAAAGCAAATTAAAATGTATATTTTTTTAATTTAATATATGTTTACCTGGTTAACACTCACCCACAAACTCCACATCTGAATCATTCTGAATAATTTCACCGCAATTATCACTTTGATTAATTTGATCATTATCCTTTTGAACAGTATCATCAGAAATATTTATAGGAATTTCAGTTTTTCTTTCATTATAGATATAAGTATTTCTTATTCTCTAGAATAAGAAATAAATATCCTTAATAATGTGAAAGTTTTAAAAAATCTTACGTCGCATTTTTTCATTAAATTAAAATAAGTAAAATAAGTATTATTTTTTCCAAAGCACCGTTATTTTTATATTTCAGGTTACATACTTGTTTGAATGGAAAATTCCTCAAGTGAGTGATTACCCCTTTCACCCATATCTTCTTACTCCGACTGAAATTACAAAAAAAACAACATATTAACGTTTTAATATATAATGTATTTTAAAAACAGTTTTAATTTTTTTATTGGTAAATAATTATTGGAATACTAGCCTCATTTGTCACTGAGTAAGTTGTCCGATGGTATTTTACAATGATTGAAGGCTCCTTAACAGGTATTAACCCCTCTTTCTCCATAAAGTTATTGTTAATTACTATGTTAAATCCAAATATATAGCCTCCATGGCCGTTCAAATGGAATACCATTGAGCTGTTCCCAAAATCAAGACTAAGATTATGCGTTCCATCCAATCCCTCTTGCGGTTTTGGAAAAATTGGTGTCCCATGCGATGAACCCAAAAACAATAAAATAAATACACAAATAGCTGAATTCATTTTAAATATTTGAAATTAAAATATTTGTTTTTAGCGTGGTTTAATTTCTCGCGAGCTGTGTCTTTATAAAACTGAATTGATAATAAGAAAATTGCAGTAATAAGTTGTACTATGTATTGCTTAATTCAGGTATGTCTATTATGCAACTTAATCCTTCCATTAATACTCTTCAATAATCTCCAATTCTTGTAACAGCTAGAGGGCTTGGTTGTTGCTAATTCTGAAATACGTCCTCCTAAAACCATTTTTTTCAAGTACCTGATCTTCTTTTTATAGTCAACTAACTGTAATTAATTGGTATATATATATATATATATGTTATTGCTTAGTCTTTTTCACCTCTTTTGCTTAGATGTGGAATATTAATTTTATTTGTATATATACGTAATTAAAATATTATATAAATTACATGTTATTTTCAGTAAAGGTAAAAATTTATTTTGTATTTGTAATTAAATAATCACTCAATTGAGGTCATTTTAACAGCTTTCGTATCAATTACGAACACACTCTTGATTAAAAAAAAAAAAATTTAAATTATCAAAAGTGTAATTTTTTTTATATATATATTGTTATATTATTAATTGAAGTTAATACTTAACATTTTTTTATCTTAATTGTTGTTCCTTTATTTATTTTAATATAAATAAGACTTTCTTTGTTTACTTTATACTTTTATTCACGGCAATATTAATGATCATTAATAGCTGTGGATCTCCGATAACTCATATTTAATAAAAGAAAACCAACTACTTAAAATCGTTATAATACTTATTTATTTAACATCTTGAGAATATAATATTTAATAAAAAATCGCAACTGCTTATGATTGAATTCATTTAACTAATTAATTTAACTATTAAGTTTTTCATTTTCAATATTAAATTTTGTTAATGATTTTTTGATGCTTTAAATACAACAACAACCATTAACCATATATGAAATATTCAAGTCAATATAATTCATAAACGATTGTGGATGTTTTCTACATTTCATATATAACATCGAAAGATACTTACCTTAGCTTCCAACTGGAATAAAAATGCAACCAATTCATCATGCATATTGTAATGTAGGCTGGTACCTTCCTTGATAGTTCCATCCAACGTTTATCCAGGTGCAACCAACTGTACTTATACCTTTTATATGATGGTCTTATACCACATATACCCAATATATATGTAGGATTATGTTGTATATATGCTCTTATAGCAATATATATGGATATACCTTTGAACAGAAACCTTAGCAATAATGCCGCTGGTTTATCATGAATTGGCTAAAGAACTTATTTCATGAGGTCTTGGAGATAATAGTTTGGAACAATTTTAGCGAGTAGCGAATTGTGATGTTGGGTGGGGTCTGCTTGAATTGTTCCATCCAACGGTGGTCCAGGTGCAACAATATTTACTTATATGGATATGTATATAAATATATTATGCTCCTATAGCAAATATACCTATACTCGATGATTCCTATCTATAAGTTCCGCTCCAGAACCTTAGCTCTAATGGCCGCTGGTCACTAATGAGTTTGTAGCTCTAGGCCGATCTCATTTGGAGTTGGGTTAGGATAGTTGGATTTAATTATTGAGCGAGTAGCAGATAAATTAAAAGAAACTATCAGTTTGACTTTGAATTAAAAAGTCACTTTATTTGATTTCGATTGCTTTCTTTTATACCCTAAAATTTACTAATACAAATATAAATTCCTTAATATTCTATTACTAATTATTTGCTAACACTAGCAATTTATATATAATATTGAAATTCTTAGGAATTCCAATATTAAGAATGTTTAGGTCAATTACCGAAATATTTTGACTATAACAAGTGCATAGGCACTCGTTGCATTATTGATAAATATATAAACACACACAAGTGTATGTGTTTTTTTATTATTTAGGGTTTCGTATGCTAGTATTCATATTCATATATTATATTTTATAAACAAAATATAATACTGACCTACACTAATCATATGATGAATATTTTTCATGATATGTTTAGCGGCATACGTCACAGAATAATTGAAAACAAACTACGACTTTCGTCTCAGAAGTAAAAGTAACTTTATTAATTTTCCTTTCATTTCTTTTATACCCTAAAATCTAACTAAAACATAAATAATGATTAGAATAATTATTTGCTAACGCTAGTGTATTGATCCCTTATTGAATTTCTTAGGAATTTCTTAAATATTTTACATTGTAAAATGACCCATCTATTTTCGGTCATTGCATTTATCCGTTTTAGTAATATATGCATACATAAAAATATGCATAATATTTATTAAGAATGTACATGCAGTCAGTGCATGCAGTGCAAATATTTGTATGCTTAGGTTAGTCATCTATAATTATATTTTTGGAAATTAAATATAACCCTGACCTACACAAAACATATGATGATTAATTCATTATATGTTTTGTGTGCATATATCGCAATATTGGTCATAAACACAAACCAATTCTTGGTTTGCACCAACAAAATCTTACAAAATAGGAGAAAAAGTTTAGATAGATATCAGCTACGAAATAGCCGACATCCATGTTTTTTATATATATTTGGAATCCAAATGAATTTGAATTTTATTCACTTACCTTGGTTATTTAATGAAAATAATCCAATATTTGCAAAATATAAACAGATAAAATTCCGTCATTTTATCTGTCAAACCGAAAATTGTCGATTGAATAACGAATAGACGGGTCGCAGTAAACTTATGAAAATTCACTACGCGGTAGAAAACATAATCGCGAATCGAATTATGTTAAAGAAAATCGCGGAAAACCAACATAAAACATAGAATTTATGTTTTTTAACTTAAATCACGTAATATACAATACTAATAGTAATCACATAGTCTACTAATTGAAACAAAATAAAATTGCTTTAAATCCAAATGATCACAAAAGGAAACTTCTAATCTAATTCACCCTATGGCCATTATACTTTATCAGATTGAAGAGTTTATATTAAATAAAAAATAAAAATTATATATTGTTTTTCAGAAAAATAATCGAAGTGTGTTTTTTATTGCAACGTTGAACATATAATAATTAAGAGTTAATTTTAAAATGACCGCTGAACTCACCATCAGCCGAATTACCACTTCCCGATATTTCCTGATCGAACTGAAATTAAATGATAAAAAATATAAAATTAGACATAAAGATTTCGATTAAATTTAATTGTTACCTCATTTGTTGGATGTTTATATAATATTCTTTGGTAATTTACACGCAAATTTACCCGACGTTAAGTATGATCAGGTATTAAATCATCTCAGCAAATTGTTGAAAATTACCTGTTTCGGCAATGTTGCATGTCCCACTACATGACTGTTAAAAGTCATGCTACTGTTTCTGAAATTCAGGTTGAATGTGTTAGTTAGAGGGATAATTTTCTTTTATATCATTGCGAATGGATATACAATAATTAACATGAACCCACCCCATAACGAAAAAAAATGTCATAAAGATTAATGAATGAATGCATTAATGCTAATTATATATTAATTATATAAGTATATATTTTTTATTATTATATAAGTTTTTATTACACGTTTTTAATAATTTTTTAATATACTTTTTTATTAAATTTGTTAATACACTTTACACAGTGACAAAATCTTTTAATTTATAATTTTAACATCTGAACACTTAACTGATTTATTTAAGAATGAAAACGCACTAAACGAATGCATTATTTAATATTAATACCCATCCGCAATCTAATATTTTTTGAAAACACACTTAATTTTTCCTCTGAGACCATATCTTGTAAATTAACCGCTACTTGGTTTCCGTACGGTGTCTTAACAAATCTGAATTTTTGAACATCATACGCTTTATTCAGGAATAAATCGTCAAGTTTTGTATAGCTTTGATTAGATAGAGTCCCCTGCTGCGTTTTTTTCGAAATTCTCTGCAAAACCCTAGATTTTCTATTAGATTAAATTTCTTACTATTTTAAATTTAATGAAAGTTATTTTTTAGAGGACAAAATCAACTGAAACCATATAAATTATAAATTTGAAACCTAACATAAATTATAAATTCATTTATAATAAATATAAAAAAATAAGTTATATACATATTTCAAAGTTTTGTATTTCAAACTATTTATTGTTCTCTATTATTCATTATTGTTCTTAATTTTTTGCTTATTGCTAATAAAATGCTTTCTTGGAAATCATCCATCTCATCTCTTGTTAAGTTTTCATTTTGAACTTTCAGCGCCATACCACGAAAGAAACGTTCAGTCTCCGATTCATTTTCTGCTACCGATATGGCTTTAGATGCTGCTTTCATGAAATCATTAAATTTATCATTTGAATTTTTTGTTAATTTTTTTTTTTTGTATTTAGAGGGTTCTAAAAACTCAGGAATTTCTGGAGTACTGGGAGTACTGTAACTTGCAATTGATGAAATAGTATAATTTAATTCTTGGTGGAAATCATCATCATCAACAACATCAAATGCCAATACTTCCTCTTCAGTTTAAAAACTGAATTTAAAAAAATATAAATAAAATAAATTCAATTAGGTACTTACGGCTCTGAGCTCTTAATAATTATGATGAGAGCTATTATAACTACTATCAGCTAGACAAGGTAGATCTAATAGGATTTTTTTCGCCCATTGATGTTGTGGTGGCTAAAGCACCAGCGTTGTTGTTGATGAAGATTTCTTCTTCTTTAGTTATCGTTTGTCCCATTGATTTAACAAAATATGCTTTGTTATTATTAATCCAATAAAAGAGAAATATATATATATATATATATAGCATATATATATAAATCCGATAATTCCAATAATTTTTATTTATTTTGTTTAATGTAAATTTTGAATTATTAATGCATAGAAATTTTATTTTTCGAGTTGGTTTTCCGCGATGTCGAAGCAACGATCAAACATGCTGTCTAGTTGGCTTTTGTTCTTGATTTTTAACTGCGTTCGTCTATATTTTTCCTCTTTTTCTAAAGCTTTCCTCTGTTTTTTAAAATTTTCTTTTTTCAGCTCCTGGCAGGATCGCCATGTAACGTATACCGGTACTGGTTGTATTATTGCCTTTGCTTAATACCGATATACATCGGGTGTCGAAGAGAATGGCGGTATTATCTTGAACGAATACCGATGTTCTATCTATACGTTGTACCACTTGGTAATCTTAGCACGGATGCAATTGATTAAACTTCAACAAAGGCGAGTAGCCAAAATATTGCTAGTGGTTTTCTAAATGTTAAAATCCGCGAGAATAATCAATGATAACACTTTGGACTCTAGTTATAAAGTGATTTTATTCTGTCTAATTACAGTCATTTTATACCCTTAAAATTATAGTACATATTAAATAAATTTAGTTACTATTGAAAAAATATTCGCTGACCTTAACAAAAATACGCTTAAAAATATATAAAAATTATTTATTAATTTTTCCATTGAATTTCATATGCTGAAATATGAACCCTTAAATATTTCATTTTTTTTTTTTATTATTCTTATTCTTATGCATTAATTTTACGTTGCATTGGATTTTTTTTTAAAAATATCTAAACGTTGGCAATAGCGATTTGCCTTTGAATTTTCTTTTCTAAGTAGTATTTTGCTTTATATTATAAGAAGTACATCAGAACAACTAATGCTATTATGATAATGATTAATTAGATATCGGTATAGCATCTTTTAGATTTTTCTTGAATATTATTATTGGAAATACCCGCGTTATTATTTATAAAAATTTCCTCTTCTTTTGTTGCTGTTTGGCTTATGGTGGAAGAGTGGAGATCGTAAAAAGAACAATTTTTCGAAAGTTCATTAATAAATGATTAAGAATATATATATATATATATATATATTTCAGAAATGATTTAAGATATATAGTTATATGTGTTTTTTATATTTATTAATTTTACATTTTATTGATATATATATATATTTTTTATTATTTTTTAAAAAAAAATTGTTTGCAACATATAATACATTTGCATATATAAAAATATTAAATTAGAGCATTATTTTGTTTAGTTTTATATTTATTTATTTATTTATTATTTATTAATGATTATTAAATTTTATATAAGAATGATTTTATTGAATTGTAATGTATATATGGTATGTGTGATTATTGATGGATACCATACACATATATCTTACTCGTATTATCTTATAGAATACCGGTGACTATAGTGTATTATCCAAATAATACCGTGGACTCTATATTGAAGCACTAGGTAACCCAAGCTAAAGCTATTGGTTAAACTTCAACCCGGCGATTTGCCACTTGTTGCTAGTGTTCAATTTCTTATTTGACCTAATATGTAAATAGTTTTATTTTTAAATAATTTAAGAATTCAATGTAGGACAAGTAATTTATCTATAAATCAAATCCTGAAAAAAGTATATGTCGATATCGAGTATATGTAGACATGTAGACAGACGAGAAGCGAGAATGTGGTTAAGCATTTTTTTTAAAGATACCTATTAAAAATAATAAATTGATTTTTTTTTAAATATTTATTTTTAATTTTAGCCTATTAAATTAAAATTATTAATAATTTTAAACCCCAGAATTTCAAAATGGATTATAAATAATACCCGACAAGGAATTTATTATCGACTTCCACTAAAGGTTAACAATACTAGAATTATGATAAAAAAAAATGTATAAAAATGTACTTTCAGTTAAATGTTTTTAAGATTTTAAGTGAAATGAAAAAGTCGTTGTACAATAATTTCTTAAGTGTTCAAAAATTCAATATTAAACAGAAAAAATTTCTTAACTCTTTTCGATAATGTAAATGCCGGTCATTAGTGGATAAAACTCATTAACCAAATTACAAAAATTGCTTATTTAATGTACAATCTTTGAATTGTAATTTTCTGTAGTATATGACAAATAATTATTTTACCAAAACGACTTTGAGCGAAACATTATCTTAACCTATGTAGTTTGAGAGAAATCATATATGCCGAATTTGCTTAACCAGCCAGAATTCTCAAAAAAACAACATAATGAATTAGTTTCCAAAAGCATATAGAATGTTATATAAAACTTAAACTGGATGAATTTACCAATTATTTTTAGAAATGTGACACTTTTAACCTTTTCTTTGTAGAAATATGACACTTTTTATCCACTGCAAACCCATTGATATGAAATAAAATGAATAATGGATCCATAATTCACGTATTACACAATATTATAGAAAATTTTAAAATAACATAATCAACCATAAAAAAATGCAACTGAACACTTAAGTACTTAGGTGTTGTTTTTCTTTATTAAAAACCTTGATATCTGTTCCTCGTTATAATTTATATACTTAGCCTTATGTTCAGTCTCAATATCCATGTATCCTTCTAATTTTAATAATGTTGCTTTACGTGTCAATCCTGATTTAAGGAATGGTGTTGGTTCCTTGTAACGCCATTTGTATTCAGATTTAATTATGGAAGCACTGGTTTGTCCTTATCATATACAGCTGCGGTCAAAATAATAACAGTGCATTGTTATAATATTTATTTTTGCATTTATGTTCGTTACCATTCATCTGTTTTGACACTTTTTGCAATTTGCCTGGTAAAAAATAATTTCCACTAAGAATGAAGTATTTCTAACTGTTTCTTCCGCTTGGAGAAAGAAATAAATTAAATCTTATTAAATAAAAAGACACTTTGGTTTCCTTAAAAACATTATAAAACGTATCTTTATTAAAAATAGTTAAAATTTTATATGATGGTTTTCACTATTAGTTAAAAGTTATTTATTTGAATTTTTATATGTTATTTAACCTTTTAAATTAATTTTATAATTTATAATTTTATATATATGAATCTTTGCTTTTTAAAAGAATTTAGATTTAGATTTACAACTTTGAATATTAATATTTTTAATTTAAATTTGTAACTTTATATAATTTTATTTGTTCGACCGCTTTAACTAACTTTGATTTTAAAAAAAAAAAAGAGAGTGAAGTAATCATTAATTTTAATTGAACATGAAAACTTTTAACTTTACTTTCCTTAAATTCTAACATTATTTAAATTCTGTTAGTTAATTATATTCCTTACATCCTGGTCATTGCCCTTTTTTTTCTATTATTTTCTGTTAACAGAAATCAGTTAACAGATTACAAAAATGTGGAATGTAGAACTTGGTCCACATATCATATCAATAAGATAAAATCTGCGTAATGCAGGTTGACATTTGTCAAAATAATCGATAGTGAGTGACAGTTGTCAAATAATATATATATTTATATATATATTTTTGTGTATAAAAATGGATATCAACAAAGGAGCATGATCAGGTAAATATAAGAAATATATTTAACTTTATAAACATTTTACATTTGTTTTATTTTATTTTAGATAAAAAATATTGTTGCTGATCGCCAACACTAACACTGTAATCAGTTTCTAACACTCATGACTAATTTATTTGAATCAAAAACAATGATTGGTTTGGTAAGGATTAAATCTTCGAGATTTTTCAGTTAGTTGCTAGTGGATGAAATTTGTTTACAACAAATATTTAAGGAAACATGGCTTGGAGATGGAGCGTTAGGCAGCTGAAAAGTGAACCAGAGTTTGCAGCACCATGTGGGTCCAAACTTTAAATATAGGTGAGACGAGAATAGAGCTAAAAACAATGCTTGGATTGAATGATAGATAATAGGAAATTAAGACCCCCGATATAGAGTGGTACTTTGTTAAATCTTTCCACAGAACCAAAGGTCAAAAAACTAAGGCAGGCTTAGTCTGGTCATAAATATCATGACATTTGAATAAAAAATAATAACATATGTGGGAATTCGTTCAGAACGAACCCTAATTACAACCCGGCTGGGAATGAAAATTGACGGCAACTGCCAAAAAGAAAAGAATTCATTCGATAGTCGATCACCGAAAAGTCAAGTCGTGTTTTTTCAAACGTAGTTAAATTCATTTTTTTTTATTATACTTAAACTTTAAATTCATTTTTTTTATACTTAAACTTAACACAATTAGTTGTTGTAATAATTATATTACATTATATTTTGAAATACAATTTAAATAAAATTAACTCGTTCATAATTATTTGGATATCCCACAATTTGGGGGCTCAACCTAACCAAGAAAATTAAAGAAATATTTAAAGGAGTTAAGCTGACAACGTGGGAGCAACTAGGCACATCAACGTGCTTTATTCAAGAAAGATTTAAAGTAGTTAAGCTGACAACGTGGGATCAATCAAGCACATCAACGTCTGTATTCAAGAAAATATTTAAAGTAGTTCAACGTGGGATTAACCAAAGAAGAAATTAAAAGATTTTGAAGCAACTGATAAGGTGTCATCACAGTGGTTAAGTACACAAAAAAAAAAATATATAAGTTTTTGAAACCAAACCGTAAGTTGAAATTCTATAATAATTTAATTTGTGATATCTATATACAAATATATTAAATTTTGTGGCAAATTTTAATCGCGTGGAAATTTTTTTTTTTTTTTGGGCATTGTTGGGTTATACCGGTAAATTTTACATCACATGATAATACCGCTAATCTAAAATCAGCGGTACACAATTATTTTACAACAATTCAATTACTATCAAAAGAATATATCACCGTTTCGTTTATTTGCATAGCAACAAAATTTTGTTAGTCAAAATTTTTCTTTACAAAAATCAAAAAATAAAATTACCTTCGAATTTGATTATAATAAAATCAAAATCGTCATACAATAAATTTTAAATTTTAATTTTGTAGATATAAAAATTTAAAATACAACAAATTATTTTTCAACAAATGTTTCAACGAAGATTTTAATTTCAACAAGATTTCAACAAGATTTTCAGCAAATTTACCATACAATTTACCATCAAAGAATTTACCACCATTCCGTTTAATCACATAGCAATAAAATTTTATTGGTCAAATTATTTTATATAAAAATAAAATTACTTTCGAATTTGATTATAATAAAATCAAAATCGTCATAAAACAAAATTATATTCTAGAATTTTTTTTTTAGATAAAAAACAAAATTTTTCAACAAAGATCAAAATTAAAAATTATTTTCAACAAATTTTTCAACAAAGATCTTAATTTCAAGAGACTATAACAGATTTTCAACAAATTTTTCAACAAAGATCAAAATTTAAAATATTTTCAACAAATTTTTTTTCAGCAAAGATCTTAATTTCAAAAAACTACAACAGATTTTCAACAAATTTTTCAATAAAAATATTAATTTCAACCAAGTTCAACGGATTTTCAATAAAGATATTAAAATTTTAACGAATTGCAAGAACAATTTGTAAAAGTAATTGAAAATTTCAATAATAACGTAGTTAATATTTTGAAAAGACAGAGTGCCTTACAAACCAGTGAAGATTTAATACTTATTTATAAATCATAATTTCTTTTTACATTTTTCCAATTTGATAATTTCTAAATAACATGCCGGACACCATAAAAAAACAACGAACACCATCAGAATCGAAAGAGCCGTCTGTAGAAGATCAACTAAATATTTTAAAAGAAGAAAATAAAAAACTTAAGGAGAAATTAAAGAGACAATTAATGGAAAAAGAAATAAAAGAAAAAGAAATGAAAAATAAAGATGAAGAAGCTCAGAAGAAAGAAAACGAATTAAAAGAACTACAAGAAATAATAATGTTACAAACAGAAAACAAAAAATTGGATAAGCAAATCGTAATGAACGACGAACAACAAACAAAATCAACAGCTAGAGAAGAAAAAGCAAGAATAGATAAATTAATTGAAGAATTAGAGCAATTAAAAGTAGAACTACAACAACAAAATGATCTCGAAAGCACAACAATTGAAAAACACGAAAAAGAAAGAATTTCGTTTAAAGATATTTTAAATATACTACCAGAATTTAGTGGTAATGATGATTATGACGTCGAATCATGGATAAGGGATGTAGAAAGTACAGCTAAAGAATTTAAGTGGACTAATTTACAACAAACAATTTTTGCTAAAAGACTGTTGATAGGAACAGCAAAACTAGCTTTACGATCCAATCCAAAAGATGAAAAAGATTTACTCAAGTAGAAAAGATTTACCTAAGATGAAAAATATTTAACTAAGAAGAAAAAGATGTACCAAAAGATGTCAAAAGTTTACCTAAGATGCTAACATGTACTTACCTTAGAAGCCTAATAAAATAAAGATTTACGTGAAGATGGCCAAACACCAATGGTTACAAAATGTTAAGATTCCCGAGGTCGAGAATACTATCAGGATGGCCGATTGTGGGAATTCGTTCAGAACGAACCCTAATTACAACCCGGCTGGGAATGAAAATTGACGGCAACTGCCAAAAAGAAAAGAATTCATTCGATAGTCGATCACCGAAAAGTCAAGTCGTGTTTTTTCAAACGTAGTTAAATTCATTTTTTTTATTATACTTAAACTTTAAATTCATTTTTTTTATACTTAAACTTAACACAATTAGTTGTTGTAATAATTATATTACATTATATTTTGAAATACAATTTAAATAAAATTAACTCGTTCATAATTATTTGGATATCCCACACATATGTAACATTTAAATTTTTTTTTAACACGGATTTTTTTAAATAACGCAGTACCAGTAAACCATGTTAAACGAAAGTTATCTTTTTTAATCCGTTTTATTTTAATTCCGGTTTTTTTTTATTAAACGTTGTTAAAATTTGAAGAACTAAGAAATTTATATTTTTTCACAAAAATTATGATTCCATAATTTTCAATTTTTATATCATTTCACTAAAATAGTTTTGCGGTCGTGCAATGTCCGATTTGAATACCCTAACGCCATTGATTTAATTCATAAAATCGTAATTTCTTAAATTAAATTTTTTAATCGATATTTTTAATTAATTAGACTTTAATTTTTATAATATTTATGTATTTATTTTCTTCCTTAACAAACACTGATTAATTATAGAATAAAATTTATTATACTAATTATTTATAATTAAAATAAAATTCTTTTACACTTTATAAATACCAGGTCACTTAAAAAATATTTTTATCCCACATTATCATAATTACCTTCCTTAAATTAATTGAAATTTTTTTAACTTCCAATTAAAAATGTTAGTTCCTTCTTAAAATTGATATTCCAGTAAGTCATCATAAATAAAAAAAAAATACAAATTTTAATTTTATCTTTTATTTTTTTTAAATATTTTATATTATAGCATACAATTTTTCAATATAGATTATTCCATAATTTTATATTTATTATAGTTACTATTACAATTGTCTATTACAATATCTGAATCTGATATATAATAGCATATTGAAGTTGATGTTGCTGACATGCATATCACTCTTTCAGCAGTTAAGAATAAATAATTTTCCAGGTAATTTTCTAACTGTGGTAATTTATATTGCAGAAATGGTTGTTTTAATGTTTTCTATTGGATCTTGATTTAGATGTGAAGTAATTAAAAATATTTGTTGATCTGACATAAGATTACTCCAAAGTCCTTTGTTAATTTATTTTTTCGGTTGTGATTATCTTTTAGTTTATTTTATTTTATAGAGAATAAATAATAACGATGTTGACTGTTTGAAGACTGGTCTTATAACTTTTCCTTTATTAATTGATGAACAACCACATAAAATAATAAGATATTCACCTTTTTTTTATAAAATATTTTTCTTTACACGTGCGTGCACAGTCAGCAGCATTTTCTGGTGATATTTTATACCACCGCGATAAAAAAAAGTTTTTTCTTTTAATTTTATTCAATAAAATTACTTTGTTATGTGTAAATATTTGTTATTCTCAAAAATATTTTGACTAGCTTGGTTTTTTATATTGGTTAGCGAGTCCAGTTTTTCCTTTTTGATCCTATTTAGATTTGATAATGGTAATTGTTATTGTTATGAATGATGATATGTATTTAAATATACTTACTTTCTAGTTAATACTTGATTATATAAAAAAGACATGTATTTATATAAAAACCATTCCTCTGCTTCATCTGTAAATCCACTTCCGGATGGAGTGTGTATTTGCTTCCTTTTTCCTTCACATACCTATCTCTTAAATATTTCCATTTGTTTTGTGTCGCTTCAATATCTAAATAAATATAAAATCAAAATAACATATTTTTTCATTTGAAATTAATTATATAGATAAACTTTTTAAACCACATTCTTTAGCAATTGTAGAAGAAATTGTAGAATAGTTGACGTACCTCGAAGACCCAAACTTTTCAATCCACAGCTCCCCTTTTTGATGTTGTCGATCTCTCGAACACTCATCCCGCTTATACCTAAGCGGCATAAAAATTTTAAATTTGGAGAATGTTGTAATGCATCTTTCTCCAAATGTCGTTGTGCATTTTTTTAAATATACTATTTTGTAGATTTTATTTATAACCAACCATTATAAATACAATCATTTTTTTTTAATTGATATTCGTATTTTTAAATTTGTTCATATATGTGTTCTTATAATTATTTGTATTTGATATATTTTTTAAATTGATCGATTTTACTTATGAATTTTTTTTTCTATATTGTACATACATTTACTTTATTTTACCGTCGCATACTATGTAATTGTTCTAAAACAATTTTCAAACAGGGTGTCCAATTTTTTTTGCTCTTGTCGAAGTTTTTCAGCTTCTGAAATTTTTCATTTTCTTCTGTTGTAACAGCAAGTCGCTGTAATCTTTTCAATTCATCGATCGCCTTCCTCGCTTTCACCAATCTTCCTCCTCTTTTCTTAATTTTTATCGGCTCAGCTGGTGCCGGTTGAACCCTCTTTCTGTACTCTTCTATAGAAATTGAACGTGGTCCAGCTGCTTTGTCTTCCCGTAAGAGGTTTTCCAGCTCCTGGCAGGATCGCCATGTAACGTTGCCTGGTGCTCTGTCCAACGTTGCTCTGTACCTATACAATACAATAAATAAGCAAAGCGGATAGCCTCTAGTTAAACTGACTTAGCGTTTTAGAGACAATGCCAGTTGGTTTCAAGCAGTTCAGTTTATTCTTAATATCGAGTAGCCAATTAAGGAGACAAACACGATTCGCTGGTTGACAATTAAGTGACTTTATTTATTTTATTACAGCTCTTTATATACCCTAAAACTAATTACATTGTTGTTTTATTTTATGTTACAATAATTCTAACTAATTCTTATGAATTCTAATATCTACTTGCGCCAGCAAAATATCCCTTTTGTTAGGATAAATATAATGGCAACCAAATGTGATATTTAGCCTATTGTTGTGATTTTTTTTTCCTTTGTCTATCAAACCAAAAAAATAAATAAAGTAATAATTTGTACTTTGATAGATAGCACTGAATAAAAAACGATGTTTATCCTTAGACGATTTGAACGCAACTCAACTTTTTCAATTCCAAGCTTCTGTTAAGTTTTTTTTTTCTTACACGCGCAGCATTTTTCTAAATGATATATTATATAATATCAACCATAAAAATAAAGCAATTTAGTTTCGTAGATCAAATTACTTTATTTTTATGTGAAAATATTTCATTATAAGTTCTTAGAAAGAACTTATTATAAAAGAAAACTCGGTTTATTTTCATGCCTATTTAATTTTTTTTAGTATAGAAAAAAGTAAGGAAAGAGATAAAAGAAAAAAAAATCCAATTTTAATTTTAAATCATCCCTTCGTTGATCTGTATACTTTTTAATATTATAGAATGAATATTCTCGTTAAATTTCATATATAATTAAAGTTTTCATAAATATGACCGAATTTTTAAGAAAATTATAATAAACCAGAATCTGAGAAGAAATCAAATTAATAAATAATGCTGCTTCTGATATTAATATTTAGTTGACTTTAAATTCATTGCTCTTTAAATTACATACTCTATGATATTACACAAATATTTTCGATACATTACAGTTGGAACATAATAAATTAAAGTTATATTTTCAAAAATATATTATAAATTCATAATTTTATTTGCTTTGATTATTAAAAGCCCTTAATAACAAATTTTAATTAGTATTACTATAAAATAATTTATTTTGTACTGTGATCTCAAATAAAATGCATTTAATAAGTTTTATAAATAAGTTAAGATTTTAAAATTACATAAATAGGAAATTCCAAAATTGGTATAAATTTTGTAGAAAAATAAAATTAAGACTTATTGTAAAACATATACATAGTACTGTCGATCTCTATATTATAATTTTATAATGTAATTGGTGAAAATTTGGAAAAGTGTACATATGTACACCCAATAATTTTTAATGAAAATTATAGTTTGATATCATTTATTTTAAAAATTCAGACAAATAATAAACAAATTGTATGTTATTTTAATAAAAAAAATATTTGTATATTAATGATTAATAATTAATTAAATGTTCATTATAATAAATTTAATTTAATTTAAAAATAGCTTGTAAATATTTTTAATATTATATTAATAAATCAATATTTCTTCCTCTTGTAAAATATTTGAATATAATTTCTAAAAAGTTATGTAAGAAGAAAAGTAATTTGAAAAATATCGAAATTATGTAATAAATATATAATATTTCAATTATTATCTAAAAATAATTATATATATATAAAAAAAAATATCAGGAATTGGTTTTTATTAAAATATGTTAAATAAAGATTAGAAAAGCTTTTTTTTTTTAATAATTTTTATTTACATTAACATTTTTCATTATATTTTGTGTAAATGAAATAAAAAATAATATTTATATCTTTTTTATTTAATTAAATAACAAATATTGTACCAAAAAATATATAAATATAATATAATAAATAAAAATTGAAAATGTTTTATGTTATCGCCGAAGCTATCTTTAAAATGTTGTATATAGTATTTTTTTATTTTAAATTACATTTAAAATAAAAAAATACTATAAATTAAAGTAAAATTTTATTTTTATATATTATTCAAGTTAGAACTTTTTTACAAAACCGAACAGTTTAATTTTTATATAATGACATTACGTTGGGGTATTGCTTCTGCTGGCAAAATAAGTAATGATTTCTTAGTTGGTTTATCAACACTACCAGTTGCCGATCATTTAGTAATTTCAATAGCAGCTAGTGATATTACACGTGCTAAAAATTATGCTAAAATATTTAAAATACCAAATGCTTATGGATCGTATAAAGAACTAGCAAAAGATCCAAATATTGGTGTGTATATGTTATTGCTTTTGGATGTTTATTTAAACTATATTAATAAATAAAATTAAAATAAAAAAAAATTTTTACATAAATATAATTATGTATAGATATTGTTTATGTTGGTGTTCTTAATCCACAACATTTTGAAATATCAATGTTAATGCTACAAAATAATAAACATGTACTTTGTGAGAAGCCATTATGTTTAAATGAAAATCAAACAAAAAAATTAATTGATATTGCCAAGGAAAAGAAATTATTTTTAATGGAAGCTGTTTGGTCAAGATTTTTTCCATCTTATAAATATCTGAAAAAACAAATCTGTGAAGGTGTTTTGGGTGAAATCAAATCAATTGAAGTATCTTTTGGAGCTGATTTAAAAAGTTTCGATCGATTGCAGTAAGTATTTAAAATTTATAAATAATTTAATTAATTCAAATAATATTTTAAAATGTTTATAAGAAATTTTCACGACAGTAATCTTCAGCCTGTTCTATTTGCAAAAACATAGGAACACAATCTTTCTTAAATTTCATATATTATTATTATAGGGTGACTATACTGTGTTTATATCAAACATTATGTTTAGAAAGAGACAATAAGTAAAAAGCATATTATAGGAAGAGATCAAAACTCAAAAGATTTTACTGTGTGATTTAATCTCAAGATTTCCAGATTAAATCTATCTATATAAATACTTTTTGGTTTTATGAAAGTATATGATGTATTTGAAAAAAAAAACTTTCGTTCTTGTGGGATTTATCTCCAAATTTTTGTCCATACAAAAACTATATACTTTTTGGTTATATGGCAACTTCATTTTGTGACTGAACCGAGACATGAAAATTACGCAAAAATTACTTCATTATCAATGAATTTAAATGTAATCAAATTTACTGTATACTGATATTTTAAGATAAATATTTCTGCTTATTACCACTAAAGAAAGTTTGGATTCTATTTAAAATTCGACGTCCAATTAGTAATAATCACATTTCAAATTAGATAGTTCTACATCGTATGGGAACTACTAGTCCACGAAACATATTTCAATTATCCACAGAAATAAAAACTACCTTAACCATATTATGAGAATAACGACAAATATAAATCACAACACTTGGGCAAAATTTCCGTCAACAGAAGTAGAGGTCGTACAAGAACATCTTGGTTCGAATCTATATACATACATATACATACATATATATAAGTGATGCTACATCAAAAACTCAGACTATGTGTAACTAGTAAAATCAAAAGAACAACTTAAGCTAATGATGACGCAACATCCGAAACGCATACGGTAATTAGTATGTAATACTTTGATCGGATTTTCTAAGCAACGAAATTACAGATTTTTTTTCCATGTGTAATTAAATTTTATTCGTAATCACGAGCAAAATCTATCACATTTTTAAAAGGTTTCGACAGATTACTCGAATTCCGTAAAGTTATCTCGTATTTGACAGACAGTATATTTTAGAAAAACGAACCCACAGCAAATCATTGAAAAGATTTGAGTTTTGGCCTTTTACATGTGGGAATAAGCAATAATTGTGCTAGAATTAGTAACACGTTTTTTTTTTTTTAAAAAAAAAAAAAAAGACCTATTAAAATCATTATATTATATTCACAGGTTGCTTCCTTATAAATTGAAGACTTTATATTAAAAATTATAAAACTAAAAATTTAAAATTATGAAACTGTTATTAATTTACAAGAGAACTGTATCTATATATTTTCAGAAAGTAAACATAGAACGGTAATAATCATAAGTAAATATTAATGATAAACACACCATTTGCCGCTAATTAATTGTTTTAATATTTATTTTATGCAAACAAAATATTTTCAATAAAAAATATTTTTTTTTTTATTAATAACATTTATATATAGGAAAAAAGATTTAGGTGGTGGCACTGTTTTAGATTTGGGAATTTATACAATACAATTATGCCAATGGGTATTTACAGAAAATCCCATAACAATAAAAGCAACAGGAGAACTAAACATTGATAATGTTGATGTCACTATGCAAGCAACATTACATTATTCAAATAATGCTATAGCTTACATTAGAACAAGCTCTATAGAAACCTTATCAAATACAGCTATTATTAAAGGCACAAAAGGTCAAATATCGGTAATGAAGTTATATAAATAAAATATTTCTTTTAAATTAATTATTATTTTCCAGATGCCAAATTTTTGGTGTCCTACAAGTTTAATTGATATTGATGGCACAGAAAAACAATGGCCATTGCCAATATCTGATCATAAAACAAATTTTACTAATTCAGTTGGATTACGTTATCAAGCGGAAGCAATTCGTTTATGCATAAATTTTGGGCAAACTGAATGTGATTATATGAATTATCAAGAAAGCATTTTAATTGCTCAAATTGAAGATAAAATTCGAAAACAAATAGGAGTTGTCTATGATGTCGATAATTATATATAATTTTGAAATTCAAAATTTCTAGTAATCTTTTCTTTAATTAATTCAAAAAAAGTATTTTAATTTTTTTTTTTCGATTTTACAATAAAATATATTTAATACATTAAAAATAAATATTTTTTTTTTATTATAAATATTACTGGTTTTTCTATAGAATTTGAAAATGTCGTCAAAAACATCTGTAGACATATATAATGAAAGTTTTTTTAAAAAACCGGATAGAGTTACACCAAGATATAATAGATATAAAAAACATTTTTCCACTTTAAATCCAGATTTTGTTAATACAAATGAGTATATATAATATATTAAATAATATTATATTAAAATTATAAAAATGTATTTTTATTTTAAATATAGTGGTACTGTTCCATCAACACAGTCAAATATTGTTGCAATTGTCAATAAAGATGGATCAGTTAAAAAAACTGTTATGGATTCATCTATATCTTTATCAAATGATGGACAATTTATTAGTAAAGCAAATATTTCGACAAATCGTTCACAAGAACATCAACAAAAAACTAATTTAATATCTCTTAATATAAATTCAGATCAAGATAAAAAGAAGTAAGTGTATTTGTGTACCGACTTTAACTATATAGTTTCACCTAAATAACCAATAATTTTTTATCTATAGTCCTAAAGCTGATGAAAAAAGTAATTCATTTGAATGCAATGTAATTTAAAATATTTTTAGAAAATATTTAATTTCTGAATAATTTTAAGATATTTATTTTTATATTTAGGAATTTCGTAAAAAACTTAATACAACTAAAAAGTGCAGACGAAATAAAAAACAAATTAAGAAATTATTAAGTTCTGAAAAGAAATTGAAAAGTGCACTATCTAAACAAGTAATTTCAAATACTGATCAGGAACGTAGATCTGCACATACACAAACGGAAATAAAAAAATGTAAATATTGTACGGATGATAATAAACAAGTTGGACTTAATCGTAGTTCGGAACGTATACAATATTCTAAAAATAAAGAAGCAATAGTAAATAATAATACAAAAGCCGAAAATCCAGCAAAAATTATTTATGATGAATTACAAAATAAAAAAAAAATAATTACAGAAAACCATGAAAAGAAACAACAATATTTAATTGAACATCAAATGAAAGATATAGAACCGAAAATTGTCAACGAAAATATAATTGAAATAAATAAAACTAAAAATTTGCCTAAGAAACAAAATACTGAAGGAGAAACATTTCAAAAATTTAAAATTTTAGGAAGAAATAATAATAAAAAAATTGGTAAATTTAAATATAGATTTATTTATTAATTTCACAAAATAATTGTTATTTATTTTAAAGGATATATAAATAAAATATGTTCAATATTTTTATTTATTATTATACTATGTTGGTTCCTATCTGTTGTTTTCAAAATGAATATACCACAAGATTTTGCAAAAATATTTTTTAGATATTTTACATCATTACCAATTTTTACGAGACATAAACGCCGTGAATTGACTAAAGCTGAAATTGGATTGAAGTGGGTTAACGGATTGTTAAATTTAATCAAACGAGTCGTTGGATTTTAATTAAAAATATAGAAATGCAATAAAAACATTATAAATATTATATACATTTTCATTTTTATATTCACAGCAGTAATAATTTTATTTATATATGAATCTTAATTATGTTACAATAGAAACTATAAATTGTTTAATTATTTTCTTTTATTTTTTTTTTATACTTATGATGATTAGTTTTGTTCCTGTGACTACTTTTACTTCGTTTATGTTTCTTACGTGAATTTCCGTGTTTTGACTTTATTTCATTAGGTAATTGATTTGATGATTGTTTTATATATTGGTCAAAAGCTTGCATTTGAATTTCAATTAAATTTCTAAGCTCTTCTGTCACAGATAATGGTGCAGTTTTTGTTGTACGATATTTTAAACGACGACGTTTTTCATCTCGTCTCATTGCAACAATTTCATTAAATGTCATATGTTTAGTACTTGGTGAACTTGTGCCTTCGTTGTTGTCATTGTAATGTCTATAATGGAAAATATATTTTATAATATAATAAATATTTTGCACTTTTATTATGTTTTATTTACAATACAGTCACTTCTGGTTCAGTTAATTTTCCAGTTTTATTAATTACATATTCATACAAAGAAAGTTTATCTTCTTTATTAAATATGACTTGAAAATCTGAAAACTTTTGCGGTAATTTCAATTTATTAGATGAATTAAAAATATGTTCAAGAGTTTTCATATCTAAAATACAAGTTTATTTTAGTTTTTAATTAAATTAAAATATTTTTATTTACCAAATTTAACAAAATTTTTAGCTACGAGAGTATCAGGATATAATGGATCATTTTTATCAAACTTCTCTCTGCACTCAGATAATGTTTCATTATTGTATTCCTTCAATGTATTTTCTGTTGTCCATCCTAATGTGCCAAGTAAATTATGAACGCGTTTTTCGTATTGTTCGATACACAGTCTTAATTTATTTTTTTCATCCTCATACATGTTTGGCAATTGTATAATATTAAATTAGAAAATTTAATTTTTTATATGGAAGGTGCAGGAAGGTGATCTATCTTTATGTTTACTTTTTTTTTACAGTATTTTTATTTACAATATGAAATGTCAATGTCATTAAAATATGGTATGGTATGAATTCATGGATTCACGGTATGGAAATGGAAGTGGCAAAACAGAATGTGGCAGACGATAAAATCTAGGTTTTGTAATTTACGTAATGGGTTGGTGGAAAATTTCAAAATTTCTGGAATTTAATGCGTTAAAAAAAATATTTCAGATAATATGTCGTTGAAATTTAATGTAGAATTTGAAATTAACTGTTCTTTATGAAATGCTAAAGTTTACTGAAAGAGGCAAATCTTTATTAATTTTATGCTTACTTTTCCAGAAATTAAATTGTAATAGGCCAGTTACAGTTAGTCTCAACGCAAGTTACGAAGAAATTCAACCAATATAAAATGTATGGGTTCATTTAAACTCAACGCGAACCCTCACAACACAACATTCTCAACATTAGTTTGGGGGAAACACTAAAATTTATCGCACTCAGCATTTCACACGGATGACGGATAATACGAATGAAAATACATGATTTTTTTTTTAAAAAAAACGTAGTGTTTTATGTATATTAGTACGCTGTCTAGAGTACATTTATGCCCCCTAGGCCCCAATAAGACGATTCGTTTATTTACTTTTTTTATTCATATAAATAAAAAATATTGAATTGTTAATTAGAAAAAAATATTTTTATTTTTCAATATTACATTTATTTGAAATATATAAAAATATTATATCACATTTCATTATAATATTAAAATAATTATTACATATTTTCTTCGTGACTTCCTAAAGACATTTCTGAAAAATAATACAAATTTTTATTATATCACGCGAAATACAAATATATAATATCTTTTTAACTTTACATTAAATAATATATATTTTATTAAATATTTTTAATTTAACCTACTATAAACTAATATAAACGCGTCTTTATTATGGGAGTAAAAAATTTGCCTTTATTTTTATTAAAATGGCTACTCAAGAAAACCAAACCAAACAAAAAACCTGAACGTTTTTTTCGCACAACGCGGACTCTGTTTTATTTCTTAAAGGGTGGTAAGTGTGTAGTTTTCGGCTGGAATTAGAATTAAGATTGGAATTGGAATTATATGGAATATTTTTGCTGTCACTGTCAAATGTCCATTGTCTGTTGTCTGTCAATTCCATTACAAAATTATCTATGATTACAAATTACAATACAATTATACCAACCCAAATCAAAGTTGGGATTGTTATATTTTTTTAAAGCTGAAAATAGAATCTTTTGAGATTTGTCCAGTTAAAAATAATGTATTTATATTAAAATTTAATTTTCTCTATGCTCAAATTAAGTTAGTGTTACTACATTCAAAACTATCATATAAAAGTGATTAATAAGTATTGAAAGTATATTTTGACAACGAACGGCCAATTCATGGTCACTCAAAAAATGAGCCAAACAAATATTTATCACGAACGACAACTACGAGAACTCTGTGCGTTACACACATTAAATAATCTGTTTCAGGGTAAAAATTTATATTTATTACATTTTGGATATATACCTACATTTTTGTTTACACTTTTTTTTTAGCAAAAGGTACATTTTCAAAAGTACAATTAGATGAAATTTGTAAACAATTAAGTCCAGCAGATTGGATAAATCCACATAGATCAGTTCTAGGATTCGGCAATTATGATATAAATGTTATAATGACAGCATTACAACGCAGAAGCTTCGAGGCAATTTGGTTCGATAAAAGAAGGTGATATATAATATTTTTTTTAATTTTTAAGATAAGTTGAAAAAAAAAAATAATTAAATATTTTAGGGATCCATCATGTATAGAAACAAGTGAAATAATTGGTTTTATTTTAAATGTGCCCACAGATTATAAATTGAGTTTTATCGTTTTACCATTTAAACGACGTCATTGGATAGCTGTTCGTAAAATATGTGGACAATATTGGAATTTAGATTCAAAATTAGATAGTCCACAGCTAATTGGTGATGAGGATAATTTGTTGGCTTACCTTAGATTACAACTACAAAGTAATGATAAAGAATTATTTATTGTTGTGAAAACGGATGTTGACAAACAACAACCATGGTTCAAAAAATTATGAAATAAATATTACAATCATGAAACAAATTTAGATTTAATGTTTAAATTTAATGTGCATTCTTTTTATATTTCTAGTCTTTTTATGTTATTTTTGTAAAATACAAAAAATAATAATTGTTTTGCCTAAATATATAATAAAATACTTTATTTTAAATTTCATTAATATATAAAAACTACACCTAAACCCATATTGAAGATTCTCTAGTGTAAAATGTAAACAGAATATATTCGTATTTTATTTAAAGATTATAATCTTGTGTCGTTTTTCTTCCTTCGATTGAAATTTTCATTTAAAAAATTAGATGTTCTCATGTGTCGTTTTTCTTCCTCCGATTGAAAGTTTTCATTTAAATAAATGAATGTTCTCATGTGTCGTTTTTCTTCCTCCGATTGAAAGTTTTCATTTAATAAACTGGATGTTCTCATTCTCACAATATCGTTTGTAATCTCGAAACTACATTCTTAGATTTTTTGGGATTGGGTCGTTTGCCAGTATTCCTAAATGTCACAAGTCCGTTTTTTATATCCCGTTTTCTAACCGAACATAGAATATGATGTTTGCCCGTTTAAAAAAAAAAAAAATTTTGTATTTTCAGAAATTAATTTATATTTAGATAGTGGTGATTTGTTAAAAGAACACAAAAACTTATAAGATTTTTTTTAAAATTGAAGGAATACAATAATGAACCATTACTTTACAGCAGTTCACGTATCGAATTGGATTAACATTCCAATTTCCCATACGGTTGAAAACAATCAATCGGGGAAAACGAACGTAAATTTAAAGAAAATAATGCTTTCCATTGCAACCATAATACTAAAACTCCGAACAGAATCAACGCAGAATACATAACGCAGAGCATAAGAATTGTCAAAAAAGTTAAAATGTATGAAAATATATGAAACCGGTTATTACAAACATAGTCCGAACAGAATCAACGCAGAAATTCTGCGTTACCACTGTTACCACGGCAGAATACATAAGGAATACGCAGCCAACGTAAGAAAAAATATTTATCGAACACAGTAAAAAATAGTTGTGCTGCGTTGAAATAAGTTTGACAGATATTTTGTACTCATCATCTCATCATTAATAATTATTAACACTTTCTAACACAAAATCTTCATTTACCAACAATAAATTTAGTTTAACATTAACACTAACAATATTTTTCTACCTAATGTTAATGTAGTGACATTCACCAGCGTTTGCTTACGGAAAAACTTAAAAATTGTTTAACTTTTTTCTCGATTTTTCTGCGTTTGTTATAACTGGTTTCATATATTTTCATACATTTTAACTTTTTGGCAATTCTTTTGGATTACAGGTTACACACGTTACGTTACAGCGTTCTTATAAAATTAAACTTGACAGAATTTGGTTTTGGTCAAGATTAATTTTAGAATATTTGTGTGTGCAAAAAGTAAAAGTAAGGAAAAAAAGGAAAAATTGGAAATTCAGGAAGAAATTTTTTTTTTAGGAAGAAAAATGGTATAAATAAGTTATTGAAATTTGAATTTTATATCAATAATCGTTTCATTTCATCGTTTGTTTTTTATCTTTGGCATTGGCACATGGCAATGAAACAAACAGGCGCCACTGCCGTATTTTAAAACATATAAAATATATATAGGAAATTTCATTTTGTATAGGGAATTTCTAAAAGGTAATTTTTTATTAGTATTCTTTCTGTTTTCAAACAATTATGGCGTCCACTGAAATACAAATAGTAAATATCTCTAATTTTGAGAAAATACAAAATTTTCTAAATGATTCAGCTTACAAAGAAGTACTTGAAAATAGTGAAAACTTTAATACAAGATTATGTATTGAAAGACGTTTACGTATGCCGTTTTTAGATCCACAAACTGGTGTAGCACAAAATCATTGTGCTTTGTTTCATAAATCGAAACAACGTATGCCTGGATTTAGATGTGGACAAATTTATACATATCCATCAATGAAATGGAGAAAACCAAAACGACAATATTTATTACACCATCAAAGCTATAAAGCATATCAATTCCGGGAAACACATCAGTACCATCATCAGGGTGAAACAACAGCAGGTATGCAAACCAAACAATTCCAATTGTCTATAAATTTATTAAAGTTTATAAAACAAAACAAAAAATATATGTTTTATAAATTAGTAAAGGACATTAAGAGTTATTTAAAATATTATTTTGTTTATAAAATTGTTTTTATTTTATTTTTTGAGGCGACGTCAAAAGTTCACGGCCCTATTATAAATTTAATACCCAGTTTACCTAAAAGTTAGCTAGCTAAATTGATTTTATGTCTGCTCAGGGCGAACTGCTTCATTTTTTTTTTATATAACAAAAAAGTTTTTTTTTCTTGTATTGTTTACTTTGCTTGATTGTGGAGTTGGGAGGTAAAGAGTGTGGAACACCACAAAAAAGGACATAAAAAAAACAGGGAACATAACATAGGAGATATTTATCATGTTGAATTTATATATATATATATATTTTATACACAAATATAAGTACTTAACAAGGCAAGAAGGCAAATAAAGTATATATATAAATGATGAATTGCGAATTCCCTTCCTTCCGTTTTTTATTAAAATATATAGTATGTAACCGTAGTATATACAATAATTTTATCCAAAATATCGACTATTCTTTTCTTTTTTTTTGTTGTTTATATATATTTAAAAAAAAATATCTATAAAATATCAGCCTCTACTGCGACGAATAATATATATTTTTAATTTTTATATGATTTGGTTTTTTTTTGTCTATTTGAATTTAGAATTATGACTCATGTGCAGCGGAAATATTTACGCAAGATTAATAATTAATATATATATATATTTTGCAAAATAAATTTTCATTGACTTTTACTTAATAGGAAAACAATGTTCGCATTTTACACTCTTCTTAGGTTATATTTACTTTTACATTTTTAATTTGGTAATACCATATAACTAATCTTTTTTTTTTTTTTGTAAAGAAAAAAACTTTTTTCTCTTGTTCTTTAACTATAATTGACATAAAAATTGACCTTGTAAAAGTGTAAAAGCTTCTACAAACAAAAAAAAAAAAGCAAACAAAGAAAACCAGTCTGCAAAAGGTTATTTTTTTTTTATAAATGTTCGAAAATTAACTTGTCTGTTTTTTGGCGCCAAAATCTTTTTACTACTTTAGTACATTTTACTAATTGTAAATGCTTTCAGTTTATTTTAATTTAAATTTTTTACATTTAATAATTTATGAATTTCTGTGTATTTTGATTTAAGGAATATCAATTGATGGCAGTTCATTAAGTGCTTCAGCTGACAATGATAGCAAAGATAGTCATCGCAATGATGAAGAAACAAAGTGGTATTATGATGAAATGGAATTAAATCATGTTGAAGATTTTGAAGAAGATTTTGAATCAGATGTTGATTTTGATGAATCGTATAATAAAACACGTAAAAGACGAACTAATAAAGTAAATACCAGAAAAAGTAACGTTGATACAGTATCAACACCAGCTAAACGTGGTCGTAGAGGTAAAAAAAAAATTATTTTTGAAATTTCGTAAGTTGAATATTATAATGTATAAATCTCATTATTTAATTTTGTTGCTTTTAAAACTATTTATTCAAAGCTTTAAAACGAGATGTTTATATATCGTCGACTCATATATTTTAAATTATTATATGATATGTGATCTGTCAGTTAATGAGAAGGCTACATTAATTTTTATATTCGTCTTATTATACATTAAATTAGTTTGAAAAGGTTAGTTTTGCTAAAGTTATTGTATCTTAAGCCTAAGATTTATTTTAATTAAAGATTTCCTTAAGCTTAGGTAAACCGAAAAAGGTGAATTATTCTGAACGATAAATATAGTTATAAATGAAAATTAAATAGCTGAAATTAATTGTATATATATATTATTTGCAATGTTTTAAATATTAAAATATTTCTTTTCCAAGTTTGTTCACATCTCCGTTTATATTTTGACATTATTCAGTTACTTTATCATAAGGTTAACCACAACTAAGAAACCAGAACATAATTTAAACCAAAGTTTAAACTCTGACTCGTATTCGTACTATTAAACTGGGTATAACGAAAATTACATTTATACAATGATTGCAATGCAATAAATAAAATTTTGCACAACGAAACTTCTAAAATATAAAGTTCCTTTCTAAATTGTGTTCATTTGTAATTATTACATCATTATATAAGGAATACAATTTATTAAATAATGTCACAACACGATTAATTTTTTATTTACAACTTAAAGTGTTTTAATATTTGATTTTATTGAAAAGCAAAAAGACACTAATAGAATATATACATATCGTAATCTAATCAATATTGTTAATTTATTTTATCTAATTTAATACATATTTATGTTTTAATATGTTTTATATTTAAGTATTTCATCTTGCTAACAGAATTTACATTCCGTTTATTAAAAATTGTGAATCTAAACCACCAATTGCACCAAAATTGCTCCTGTATATTTTTTTATATTTGGAATATAATTTCATATTTCATAAGTAGCATTTCACAGCCTATTAAAATACTGCTATTGTGGTATCTACGAGTAATTTGTATGATATAAAATAAAATATTTTACGTCTAAAATACTTACGTGTTGTTGAGGATGACTTAATTATAAATGTTTACTAAATATAAGAAAATTCAGCTATTTGAAATATTTATTTGGTTTGTTTTACGGTTAAATGAAATATTTCAAAGAATAACTTAGGTACGATTTGTAATTGTTAATAAAAATATTATATCATTTTACGCAAAATTAAATCTTTTATTATAATTTAAATGAATTTAATACTATATTTAGATAATTCAGTTTTATTTTTAACTATTTAACAGGTCGAAAGAAAAATGATAGCGGTGATACACGACGTCGTACTACTGGTAATTTAAATACAAATACAGCAGGTACATCAAGTTCATCTATACTACCACCTTCACTTTCAGCATCTAATATTACAACAAATAGCAATCCATCACCATTAAATAATATCGATGAACCGCAAATGCCAATTTTAACACCAGAAAATAAAATTCCACCTGGTGAAGACTCATCTGATGGTCATCCATTATCGACATTAGCTGGTACAGCTAATTCGGCATCTACAATAGCTGTTGGTAGTAATTCAAATAGTAGCAGCTCAACTGTAGGTAGCACAATTAGTGCTACAGGTGGTGGCTGTGTTAGTGGAAATACAAATAATACAAATGTCGGCGGTGGTAATAGTAGTAGTAGTGGTGGCGGTGGTGGTGGTAATAGTAGTAGTTCGAAAAAAACAACAAAACCACGTTCAGAACGTGGCAAAGCTCAACCATCACCATACTGTGATTTTTGTTTGGGTGATGCCCGGGAAAATAAAAAAACAAATTTACCTGAAGAGTTAGTGTCATGTTCAGATTGTGGTCGTTCTGGTCATCCAACGTGTTTACAATTTACACCTAATATGATAATATCAGTTAAACGTTATCGATGGCAATGTATTGAATGTAAATATTGTTCTATTTGTGGTACATCAGATAATGATGATCAATTATTATTTTGTGATGATTGTGATCGTGGATATCATATGTATTGTTTACAACCACCATTAACTACACCACCAGAAGGTTCCTGGAGTTGTAAATTATGTTTGGAAGAATTTCATAGTGGTAAAAAGTAAGAGCGTTTATTGGCACAAACAAATTTTATGATTTTTTTTTTTTTTTTTTGATATATATTCTTTCATTATTTTTGATTTTGTTTCTGGATTATTATTTTTATTTTCATAAAATAATACATTCTCTCGAATATATTTAAAATAATTGTATATATAAAAAAAGTATTTACTATGAAATTAAGATTGAAAAAGTTTTCCATTATTAACAAAAACTAGAAACTTTGATAAAAATTAAATTGCTTTACCATTAAACAAAATATATATATATATATATATATATTCAATATAAATTAACGTAATTGTCTCTGCTTTATACTCAAAATAGTTTTTGTTAGTAAATTTATAACCAAGAAAACTATAATATTAAACTATTAGTTATTCCCAGTGCTTACCATAAGTTTTAATTTCGTCAATTCAACAAACTTATACCTGTTAAATTACTAGACAATTGAAGAGGTAATCGGCAAACCCATTGTCGGTCAGTATAGCTGTAGCCCTGTAGTCATACCAACATTAGTAACATAAAAATACCAAGTCTTAATGTTTTATAATATGAAATTAAAAAAAGTTTTAAACAAATTAAAAATATCACAAATGGTCTTTTATAAGAAAGATATCCAAAAAATTGTATAAAATGTTTGCCAATATTTACGATATTATAACAAGAACCAAAGCTAGTTTTAATATAAAAATCTGTTGCTGTTCTGACCGATGGACTATCCTTATAATACCTCCCATTCCCTTTTCACAAATGAATATAAAAGAAAATGTTGTCTATTCAGTTTAATAATAATACTTCCATAAAATAAAATTATAATTTTTAAACATAATAAAAAATAGAAATAATAAAAGAGAAAAGAAACGATCTAGAAAATAATAATAGTATTGATAGGTTAAAGTTATATATTATACAACAAAAAAAAATATAAAAATTAACATGAAAAATTATTTTTATGTTGGTTTTAAATGAAAATTTCTTACTTAATTAGATTTAATAAATAATGAATAATTTTAAGATAATATATTTTGTTTAAATGATATTTTTAAACAAAAAAAAAAAACAAACAAAATTTTTACTCTCACTATTTAACTGATTAAATAAAAAATATTGATAGTAAAATAATTCGAGCAGAGCTCAGGACAATTAAATATTTTTTGAGCAGAGCTCAGAAGATTTATTTCTACGATAATCTATTTTCCTAATTTTAAAATTTCTATATATATTTTATTTTTATTTACTTTTTATTGTTAATTTTCCTTGTTTATTTTTTTATTTTCAATATTTTTGAACTAAATAAGAGAATTTTTATTTCAAAAGTTGTAAGTTTTATGCACTTAATTTACCATTAAAAGTATTCTTTGATAAATATTTTTTTTTTTTACAAAATCTATATCCGTATAAAAAGGAATTATAATGTAACTTAAAAAAAAATTAAAATATATTCAATAAATCAACTTTGAAAAGCTTTTAAATAAATTAAGAATATTTGAATTAATAGTCGTTTTAATAATTTTACCTTAAATATAGTTTTTTTTTTATCATTTTATTTATAATTTATAGGAAAAGAGGACGTCCAAGAACTATATATCAAAATTTATAAAAAATAAAATGAAATTTTGAGATGAAACTTTTTAAGAATGTCTTTTTCTATTTAATATAAAATAAAATTCTATTTAAATAATATTAATTTACCAATTTACATTACATAACTATTATTTAATTCAAAAATAAAAACGATTAATTATAATGTATTTTTTTTTATTCTTATAAATTTTGTAATAATAAATTATTTTTGTGACTGATTATTATACAAATTAAATTTCATAGTTTAATTAAGTTTTATGACAAGAATTGTATTTAAATATTTTGTATAAATTTTTTTTTTTTTCTTTCTGCATTTCAAAATAATTCAATTTCTATTTTTTTAAATAAATTCTCAAATAAATTAATGATGCATTTTACCTTTCTGTTATATGTACTGTATAATTGTAACATTTTCTGTTTAAAATTAAATATCTTTGACATATTTTGCCTTGTGATGAAGTATCAAAAATTTGTTAAATTTTAATAAAAACATTTTATAGTTTTTAAATTTGTTAGTTGTTGAACTATTAAGTTCTATAATCTGAAGTTATTTTTTAGGGATATAAAACAAATGGCTACATAAAATGTTAGTTTGATTGGTATACCTTCATTGCAAAAATTTGAAAGAAAAATTGCTATTTAAGATCTATTTAGATCTATTTTTGGATTTTTTGCTACGAACACAATAAACATAGTGCATTCAATATCTAAATACGCAGTATTTTAATCCATAACATTTTAATAATTAAAAGCTTGTATTTATTGTTGGACAAATTAAAAAACAATTTTATATTTTAGATTTTGATAATTTTACTAATGAATTTCTCTCAACTTTAAAAAAATTTTAAACAAGTGGCGGTACTCAAAATTAGGAATATTTTTAACACGTAAAATACGGTTCTCTAAACATTAACCATTAACATCTTATTCTTTTTTAAAAGTGTTTCCAAAATAATTGAGCTCTCCTAATATCCTTCCTGAAGTGTTTTCCTTTTGAAAAGTTTTTTTTTTCGAAAATCAATAGTATACATTACTTTTAATTTGTGTTTATTAACTAATTTAGCCACACCAGAAATATAAATATTATTATTATTCCGCATGTCGCTAATTGAAAATGAGAAGCACTCCATGGTACGATAAAAAAGAAGGAATAGAATTATGTAAAGTGATTCATAAACATGACAATCATATCTGCGATTCAAATTTAATCACAAATATTTTTCAATGTGATCAAATCCGTGACTCCAAATTAACTATCAATGTAAAAGTGTTATAAAATGTGACAATCACCGTGACAAAGTTATGTGATGTAACATTTTGATTTTATAAAGGTGACAGTCACGAATAATTTTACATATTTCCACTCCAGCAAACAGTAGTAACAGTATAGTAATCTTTTAATGATCCGTTTTCCTTAATTATTCCATAGTAACTAATATGAATTATATGGTAAAGCATTGTTAGTCGTTTAAATAAAAACACAAATATTTTTCTTATAAATTATCATTTTTTTTTTATTTTATTTATATTTTTTTATTTATTAATTTTAAGACTAAATTATTATATTTAAGAAATTATTCATTATCACAGTCCTAACATTAGTAAAGTAAAAGGATTAATATAAAAAAAATGGCGGGAAACCGTTTTTACAGTGCATTTGGACAATTTTTATTTTTACTAATAATTAATCGATCTGGTTCTAAACCTAATTTTTTTAAAGCATCATATATTTTCATTCGCACTTCGGCTTTAAAATCACGATCACGTCCAAATATCCAAATTTGATCAGTATGTCCAATTGGACCAAAACTTGCACATGACCATAAAATTGCAAAATTTTTATAATCCGTATAGAGTACTTGATATTTTCCAGAACCAGGTAATAGACGTGCAATAACCTCTGGAAATCTAGTATTGAACTATAAAAAAAAATGGACAAACCAATCACAAGAGAAATTTTATATTTTTATTAATTGTTATAATTTTAAATTATTTTATTATTAAGTATATATATACCTTGAAATCCATTATTGATGATTTACTATTTTCTGGTTTTGCATATCCTAAACTAATAGATGGATTTCCTGTTCTGATATAGGAAATAATTATTATTAACTTTATTCAACATGAAAGTACACAGCTATCAGCTATGCAATTAAAAATTTACGCATGCATGTAAGTTGTTATTAGTAATAGCGATTCATTGAAAAAGAAATATTGTAAATTTAATATTTTTTATAGTATTCGGCTAATTGATCGAATATACAATTAACGGAATCCACAATTGATCGAAATAAAATTAAGGGATTTAGAATTAATTAATTGATGGTAAAATAATTTACCAAATGCATAAATCTGATCTATGCTCTTTTTCCAGTCAATTCACATCCAGTTAATTAGTTATAGCTGATATAAAATATGCTATTCTATAAATTTACAATAACATTTTCTTTTTCAATGACTAGCAAATCATATTTTATTACATTTACAAATTCAATTACAATTGAAAAAAAAAACTTACATTCGATTTATGGTTTTAATGGCTACCTCAAGCCGAAAATAACTATTATCATATTCAAAACCGTCTTCTTTTGGTTGAAATGTTAGTGTGGTACATCCAGATGCTATTTCCGGTAAATAAAATGATCTTTCAACCTCGTACCATTGACCCAAAACCTATAAAATAATATGTGTTTAATATAATATTTTTTTTTTTTTTTGATTTATGATTATAAAATAATTTGAAAAAAATTTAAATGGCATCAGTTGTAGGTCAATAGGGCAGCCTGTTTAAAGATATTGGATAGTATACAAAGTGATATTTTAAAATTATATACAAAGTATTTGAAGAAGCTGATATAATAAAAACATGTAAGTAAGCGTTAGCGTTAAAATATTTAACTTAAGCTATAAAAATATTTATCTGAAATTCTTCAAAGTTGAAATTTGTACTTTTAAAAAGGAGAGGATGCGATGTTACGAGGATTTATTGGAGCATATCTATTTGTCATTCTGCATCAGTTCGCAAGAAAATATTTAATATTATCACTTTTTGACTGAATTAATGGAGGCTGGTACTATTATAAAAACAAATCTTGTTATGAAAAAGCGATAAGTGGTGTCATTATATCTTCACCGCAGTTCTATAGTGTACAATAGAATATTTTATGACTATTTGAATAATGCAATACCCACGATCTTTCAATTAGTATAAACCATTAACGGTTTAAGATAGAAATAGTATCTTAATTCTTAAACTGTTCTTCATATATTAAAAAGCCAAATTTCTTTAAAGATCCACTATTTTAAATTATTACCGAGCTTACTTGTGCAATATTTTCTAACTCTTGTTTGTTCAAAATCCATTCATAATTATTGTTCAATATCCAAATCGACATCGATCGCAATTTTTCTTATAAAAATTATAAAAATACATAAACAATCGAAAAATGATTAACTACTAAACTTTAAAATTATATTTTCAACCAATCAAGTTTGAGGACATTGAACGCTAATATCCGGGCTAATATGTAAATTTTCAAATAATATTTTTATAAATTTAAAAATACCAAATTTCTGGGATAATTTTAATAACTAAGTTAAATTCATGGTATAAGTTGCGTTAACGCTATTATGATTTGTTTTAAAACTAATTGTTAAGTAATTTTTTGTTAACTTAACAAATTTCCTTAAATTCATTATGTTTCGGTGGATGAGAGTTGTATAAACAGAAGTCCTCCCTCCTTGCAAACCAAATCAATTAAGGTTGTTGCAGATTTTTAGCCTCTTTAATAGCTAGAAAAACATAGTCACCAAAATGCGGGTACCATCACCTTCCAACATAGAGGTTAATGAAAATGCTGATCAACTTGCTAGAAAAGGATCAGATCTTACCTGCATCCTGTATTACCTGTCCTATACTCTTTTATAGTACATATCTCAATTAGCACTGCTTAAGACAGCAATCAATAAGTGGTTATCAAAAGAAAGGGTAATACATTAAGAAATAAATTCAGCTTGATTTGTATCCAAAAAATGTATACCATCTATATAAGGAAATAAAACTTTCAAACACAGGCCACTGTCGACATAACTACCACCTTAATAAGTTACACAGCTCAACGGAGTGAGCGTTGCAGAATATACGGGGAATTCATAATGAAACAGCCGAACACATAAAATCTTTGGGCAGTGGTTTCTAGAACCAGTTTAAGGATTTCAAAAATATCAACAGATTTATGAAGAAACTCAAATTCATCGAAGAATTTTAAGATAAAGTTATCACAATATAGGTCAATAATGGTCGCGGTGGTTACATAAGGGATCACATTTGACCAGTCCTATAAAAACTAATAAAGATTAGAAAATATTTTTAATTTAAAAAAATATCGTATACTATTTTACATAAAATTATAAAATTAAAAATCTTATATTAAATTATAACTAAAAAATAATTAAAAATTTTAACTTTCGAATTATTAACGAAATTTCACTGTATTTTAAGTTTACAAAAAATATAGTAAATTGAATTCAATAAAATCTAAAACATTAATTTCTAACGATATAGAAAGCGAAATATTTTGCCATAATATTTCAAAATCAATACCAAATAGCTAGTACACAATTAAAAGATACATAATTTATTTTGATATTATTTCTATTTATTTTATTAAACTCTCTATATTAGAAAATATTTTTATTATTCAAAACTTGTATAAATATATTTGTATTTTATTATGATTGAATATAAAAATATAATAATAACGAAATTATTATGTAGTAAAAAAATAATATATAAATATTAAAACAATTTGAAATCAATCATTTGCCGGTTGAATCAAAAACATAAATTTCAAATAACATAATACATTTTTCTATACAATTTTTAATAACTACTGGTATTACTTCATAAACTATGTAATATTATTTGTCTTGTATCTTGATAGTAATATTATTTGTTGCAAGAAACATTTCACTTGCATTTGTCATAAATAGTCGTATATAATTTTAAATGACAAAAAAGATATTTGCAATTAATTAACCGAAACCATTTGACCGAATGTACAATTGACTTTTGAGTTCCTTAAGGTTAGGTTAGATTATGTTAGACTACGCATAGATGAATCCCTGTGTAAAGATTCATCCTGGGTATTCGTGGAGTTGTCTGAATTGATATTGATTCTTGAAATCTCATGGAATTTAGAAAATAACGCTTGCCCCAAGAAGCGCAGTCGGCTGTGACACAGAAGATGCTCGAGGATTTATTCTTATTATATTTTCTTGCAGTTCCTGCATATATTTTTAATCCCATTCCCCAATCCGCATACTTGTCGATTAAGCAGATTCCGATCATAATCCAATTTTTCGGTCAATTTCTAGTTGAAGTTAAATATAAATTGATCGGATTGAATTCATAATTGACTGAAACATGTAATTGAATTGACAGAAAAAAATAATTGAATCGAATAAAACGGATAAATTAGATTCCCTCCACGACGTTGGGTTTTCCGCACCGGTGGCACCCTGGTGTCAATCTAACGACGAACACCAGGCCAAGGAACGTCAATCCAACAACGGGTCTTACAGACCTCGAGTTGCTACAACAACAACAATAAATTAGATTTATTAATTTGGTAAATTAATAGTTTCAATAATTCATGTATTTTTTTTATATATTTAGCATCGATTAATTCTGTATTCGGTTAATTGAGTGTTCTACAAATTGTGTATTTCGATAATTTACTTTCGGTTAATTGATCATTCGGTAAATGGTTTTCGGTCAATTATCCTGGTATACCTGATAATTTTAATTTTTTTTTTATCATTATTATTTGTTGTCGTTCATTATTATTATACATAATTAGTCGAAATTTCTCCTCACTGTCATCGTTTTGTTGACAACAACTTTTACAATAATGAATAATATTTAACTATATCTGTAAGTTAGTTGATTTAGTTGCTATATTTTTACTGATTACTCTGATATACAAAAAGTAATAATTTCCGTATAATTTTAATAATTTTGTAATAAAAAAAAGGAAATTTTTAATTTAATAACAAATAAAAAAATAAACAATTTTTACCTCGGGATTTCAAATAATGTAAAATAAAATAAAAAATAAAATAACAGAAAGTTTAGGTAAACATTTAAATGAAAATAAATAAGTCAACAATAATAAATATTTACTTAAGAAAAGTCGCAAAAAAGTTAGTCGGAAATATTAAATAAAAATACAATTTTTTAAAGAACACTTTTATATTTACCAAAAAAAAAGTGTGAAAGTCAGTTTATTTTTGTTAAAAAAATATTCAAGAAATTGAAAGTCAATCAATAAATATAAAATAATTCGGTTCATTGATGATTTTTGTTCATAATATAAAAAAACAAATTTTTGGACTTAATTTTGATAAAAATTTAAATATATTTTTTTTAGAAAGTTAAATTTTAAGAAAAATCATCTAATTTAAATGAAGCGTTAAAATCTTTTGCCTTATAATTTAATTCAGAAATTGATCAAGTTTAAGATAAGAATTGTTTCTCTTTTATACATATATATAATAATTTGCTAAATTTCTAGAATCAGTGTGCAACATAAACCGATGAAAATAATTGATGTAGTCTAGTACGATTAAAGAAGCAACTACATATAAGCGCCCGTAAGACTTTTCCAGTGGACAAAATGAAAATTCAAATTTATTGTTATCAAAATACACATGTTTCTTTAATAGTACAAAATGCTTAAGAATTATTTACCTTCTCTAATGCAAAACGCTTAAGAATTATTAAAATATTACTTTTGCATTTCGTCTATTAAGACGATGGACACTCATAATACAAATACCATCCAGTCTATTGTCTACCATAGTTTTAACCCTGTGTAGAGCGTAGGGTATTAAATTTGTCCGTACTGTAGCTGTATGTGCATAAATGATAAAAAACAGAAGAATAAAATACCAATGAAAGTTGTATTAAATCATTCTTCTATTTTAAATCATGCACTGATAATTTTTTTCAATTTTAAGGGATTTTTCAGGAATTAAATGATTTTTCAGACAGTAGTGACCAACCTATGACCAACTACAATAAACTTCTAGGTGGACTATAAACAATTTTAAGATAATGTATAATGCAACTAAAACAAATTTGATGAAAAGAACTAAAAACATTTTATAAGATATTTTAAAACGTCAATTTTTCATCAGCTTAAAGAATTATAAATTTGACAGAAAATCTTTTAAATTTTATTATTTGGAAAATTTAAATGATTTGATAAAGATAATTTATAGACTTATCCAATAGCTATAAATTATAGTAGCTCCAAATTGATTTTTTTATATATACTTATATACATATGATTTTAATTAATGTATTCATATTTATTATTTTGATTAAAGATATTATTGAAAAATCTCATTTCGGAGTACAAGGTCTTCAACTTTTTAAAAATGCAATTTATTGTGATCTTGTTCTTTTTTAAAAAGTGCATTTTTGTCCTTGCATTATTATATAAAAATAAAAGAATTGTGCTACATTATTTTAATTTATGTCATCACAATAAATGCATAAAATAAAATTACTTTCACAATAAAATTTTGCATTCAAATTTAACTTATATAATTAAAATTGCAAAAATATTATAGCAGGTGGCGTTCTTTAATGTTCAATGTCCTCAAAAACTATTTGTTGGGAAATTGAAATTTAAAATACATATAAAAAGTTATGAACTTATATAATTCATTTTAAGAAAAATACGGATCAGTGTTGATCAAAATTTATATTTTTTTCGGAATATTGAACAAAATATTAAATATGTTATTTTTAGAAAAAAATTTATTCAATATCATATAATCATTAAAAAAAGCATAGTTATCGAACAGCGTTGGTTTGCAATTTCTAATTTTTTCTTCAATAAATCCGCGAGAATAAGTGATAACCTGATAACTAATAACAGATGGACAGACTGAGTATAACCGAAAGGAACCTTTTAATGTACTTAATGACTATGTACTTAATGAAATTATTATAGTTTTATTAATTAATATCTTAATTTTTTTATTTTTTTTTTTGTAGAAAAAATAAATAAACTTTATAATTTAATGTTATTCAAGTTTATGTTAAACATTATAAATTTAGCAATATTATTTACAACTGTACTGAAGCATTGATGTTTTATGCTAATTTATGATCAATTATAAAAACTGTGCCGGTACATGCTATTTTAAATGCATATAAAATTTTGAGGTCAAGTAATAAATTTTGTTTTTATATTATTATAATTTCCTAACTATTTTTGGGTATATGTTTTTGTCTAATTTATTCAAATTATTGATATTCAAATGATAGTTAATAATTTTTTTTAAAATATTATGATAAAAATGTTGATAAACATATCCTTAAAGGTCCTTAAAGTGAAAACAACAAAATTATAATCGAGATTTTTTTGAATTTATTTTCCATTTTAAGTACGAGATTAACTTTCAGGCTGTAGGTTTAGGTTATCATTGATTATCATACTTTTACTGAATAATCTTTATATTATCACAGCAGTTTCCTTAAATTACAAATCGGAATTATCGTTACAAATGCCAGGCAAAAGTCAAACATATAAAAAACAGATGAAGGCATCGTTAAAATAGGTAAATATTATTTATTGAAACTAATTAGAATAAATAACAACCAAGTTTTATACAATTTAGTTATAAATTTAGATTAATTATTGGTTGGATACTGCAAAAGTCATTTATGATAAAATATTTTTTTAGCACTTAAGTTTTATCACATTAATAATTTATATAAAACAATAAATTTTCCATCAATAAGTAATTAATTCTAATTTGCTATTCAATTCTCCAGACAATCCTGCCGTACATGGATCCCAATCTCAATAGTAAATAAAAATAATAATATTAATATTGAGGTCCCTATATTTTTTGAATAATAAATTTGCTTAACTTTCAATTTCTATACCATTTAAAATTATATTTACCATTTAAAATTAAATTTGTATAAAAAAAACCTTTTTGATTTGTAATATCTCATATATTTTGAATGAGAAAAACCTAAATAATTAGGAACTTTATGTTAAAATTACATATATATATTTATTTAATTAGATAAACAGTGTTTTTTTTATTTTGTGTTTATAAATAATTTCATTTAGGCAGCGGCGGGCTATTGAAACCATAACACGAACCGGGTAGTACCCGGCCCATTGAAGAAAGTGTGGTATGATGCACAATCAAAAACAAGCAAAACAGGCAATCTTTATATATTTAAATATATGAGAGACTCTTATAAAGCCTTGAAATAAATCTCAGAAATCTATCAAAATTATACTATCAAAACTTTGTATCAGAGGCGGATTTTAACTAATTTTTAAAGCTAATAGACCCATTTTTATTTGACCAATTGTTATTACAAGTAAGTATTTGACCAGTTTAAGAATATAAATGATCTTAGACGCATTTGCAATTCTGATTGTTAAATTGGTCATATATATGTTACATATAATTATATGACATATATAAAAATTACTGATTTGCCTATGGGTAGATCTGCTTTTGATCACTCGGTCCAAGAAAAGACTATTATAAAAAAAATTATTGATACCATACTGAAAATTATTCCGATTTGACTGCTAATCTACATCTGACTTCATCGATAGTTTTGATATTTAACATTTTACGATATATTCATTATTTTTTATATTTACATATAGTAAAATTATAATTAAGTAATATTTTTGTATTAAATATTTTTCAAATATTTTTAATTTGTTCCAGAAAATGACAAAATTGTCAATAAAAAGAAAAGTTTTTTTTTTTAAATATATAGTAATAAAAAAAATGAAATCTCTAACCATACCAGATAGCAAATATTATGTAAAAAACCAAAAAAAAAAACCGAAGAAGGTCAAAACTCAATAACATTTTAAAAGAAATAATAATAAAATCATAGAAAAAATATTGGTATTTTTTTTATTAAAATAAACTTTAAAAGAAATATTTTTAACACTTTTTTTTACTTACTTTTGTCATATTAAATCTTGGCATTGAAGGATATTTAGGACATCGACCAAAACCGTATCCATTTATATTTTTTGTAAATATTATTAAAATAATATAAAAATTAATTAACATAGTTTGATGTATTTTAAATAAATTAATTATCATTTTATTTTTTTATATATATATTTTGTACAAGTATCAAATTTAACTATCACTTTTATTGAAAACCACTTAATTAATATTTAATATTTTATATATGGATACAATACAAAATTATATTTGTAATTTCTTTTGCTTTCCTAATTGGATTTCTTAGGATTTCTTAATATGTATACAAAAAAAAAAAAAAAATTTTATATTATGATTTCCTAATAAATTATAAAAAAAAAAAAAAAAAACTTCACTTGCACTCTCTTAGCATATTAAAAAACATACTCTGATGATATGCAACATAAATAAATAGCACAAAACTTATAGCTATAAGTTATATAATAAAAAGACAGACAACATAAAATGTACATAGAAATTTATTGAATTACATAGTTTTTATGTATAAAAATGTTTTTATATATAAGTTTTTATATGTTAATGCTTCGTAGCATAAATTAATGAAAATTTCTTGTAAATATATTAAAATTCAACAAGGTAACAACCTGTTCTATTCACGATTGATGATTTAAAGATTTTTTAAAAAAAACCCTTTGTATTTTAGGTTTTTTTTACCTAATAAATTTTTCGGTTCATTCAAATTCCAGGTTTGTTTAAATTACAATAAAATGCACTTAAATTCAAAATTTATTAAGTTCAACAAGTTACTGGCATCCAGGTATAAATAAAAAATCATTATATTAATGGAATTTTTCAAAAACCCAAAAATCTAGCAACACTAATACTCAGACTATAACACTATAAAACCAGGTGCACTTTTAATATTAAAAATGTAACCTTATTTTCTTTTTGGTATTATTATATTTATTTGAAATTTCAGTTTTATACGTACATTCACGACCAGACGGTTTAAAATTAACTGATTCATATATAAAATAATAGTGTATATATTTTTTTTTTAAGACTCAGTTTCATTTCAAATTCCTCTTTAAACTCAAACTACTTTTGAATATATTTATTTAATATAAGAAATGAAGAATTTAAGGGGTTTGTTAATAAATTGAAATTAATTAAATCCATTTTGAAATAATTTTATTATTCGACATTGAACAGATTTCAATTACCATTTATAATTTACAATGATTTGATGTTAGCCAGATCTAGAAATTGTTGGCGAAATTATGAAGTTAAATATTTTGTGGAGCAAACTACTAATACAATAGTTTCAAAGCACAGCAAAATTCAGAAATCTTGCTCTTGATCAATTTTCGTTTAGGTTTAGTTCGGTTTGAATAATATATCGAAAATAAACAACTTTCATTTAATAATATTAATCGTAATAATAAATATGATTTCCATTTCACTCTATAGAAATATAGACAGATGCAATGAAAATGACGAAAATGATCAGCATATTATTTCAGTTGTAGTTTTAATAATTGTAGCCTTTGGAAGTTATATATTTGATGGTTGTGCACTTGGATAAAAATTGTATTATGCTGTTATCTGTTGGTAAATTTTGAATTTTTTTTATTATTATTTTAGTTATTATATCAAATGACATCTAGGTGGTGCTCTATTTTTTTTTAAAAAGTGAAAATGCTACTGAATAAAATAATTTTTGTTTTTTATTTTTCCTAAGTTGTTTGTTGCTGGCTCGTCCAGTAACGCGAAGGATACGACAAATACAATGAATGGGCCGAAACATGCGTGAAGCTCCAGCGATGCCCCACTTCAATTCAATCCAAAGTTGTTTGTCTAAAAAGGATTTTTTCTCGAAAAGGTTCGATCACTTTTGGTTGTATATAGTTATGGAATTACGAAGTGTTGGAAAAAAATGGATTTTGTGTTCAAAATAAATTTTTCATTAGATTTTCGATGGTGGATGATAAAAAAGATTTTTCTGCAAGTGCGTAGGTTCTTATCCGATTTGAATGAAATTTGTACCATAGGTTTTTTACTGTAGTTCTAGTGCCAGTTGTTACCATTAAAATTTGGAGTTGGTAACTTCAGTGTTTTGCTAAAATTGTCCATAAAGTTTAAGGTTGGCAAGCTTCTTGTTGTCTTAAGACTTAAGATATCTGTAAATTGTAAATACTTATGTACACCTATCTTGGAATAATATAAATAGGACTATTATAAATAATTACGAGTTTTGTGCAACCCCTAGGTTAGCAGCTTTATTGTATAAATGAAATTGTGGCGTATTTTGTTTTTACTGATCTTTTTATTTTAAACTTTTGAAAATTCTTATGCAAATACAATACACGATTTTTATTATGTATATTTTCCTTATTTTAATATTTTATAATTAATAATATTCATTTCTTAAATTAAAAACAAAATATTATATTATTATTAAAAAAAAGTTAAATATCAATATTTATTTAAAAATTAGTTCACAATTTTTTTTTTAATTAGTTTAAAAATTATCGTTGTTTATGCTACCCTTTTCAGTTTTCATATAATTTAATTTAAAAACAATAATAATTTTATTATTATAAAATTAAATTTATGGTGAATTTAGTTTAGATAGTAACATAATATATTAAACATTATAAATAAATTAATTTAAAATTATGTTTTCACAAAAATGATTTGAATGTTATTTAAAGTTTTTATTAATTATTTTGGCAGTGTATTATATACTAAATGTTTTTTTTTATATTAGATATTTTATTAAAATAATTATTTTGGTCTTATATTCATTGTTAGTATATAATTCTAAATATTTTGTTTGATTTTTAATAATTTATGTATAATTTATGTAATAATCCATGATTAATAATTAGAAATTATTTAAATAATTTACAAGAAAGTCAAAATATACAAAATTTAATCTGAATTAGTATATTATTAGTATAGATTTAATGCATAGACTAATTAATTTTAAAAATAATTTTATGGATTTATGAAGAGTCATGTGTCAGAGAAAATTTTGGTTTAACACCAGAACACCACCAGTAGCACATACTTCTTGAAACTAACTGGCGAAGAATCCATACCAGCAGGAATAAGTTCGTCAGCATTAAAAGAATGTCACTAGAGTGGAATCCTGAAGGATCAAGAAGCGTAAGTCGACCAAAAAACAAAAAACAGTAAATTTCAATTGTAATTTGGCATGGAAAGGTGTAAAAAAATGAAGATGCCACGTTGATACCTTGTGCTACAAAAAAGAGTGATAAACTATGAGAAATATTAAATGCCTGTATTAATTTTTAGACATTTTTCGACTTACAAAATGCCTTGAGGTTTAAATTTTGTTGTTCGTTTCTTTAAACGTTTATAATTGATGCTGCCAGAGTCCCCGATTCTTTTACAAATTCTTTTTTTTTACATGTAATTGAACCATTTTCGTTTTCAGAATTTTATATGAAAAAACTACTTTTGATAAGTATATTTCGGATTCATCGGCTGACAGTTGTCAGACGCCGATTCCAAATTTTGATAAGAATACAAAAACATGAGGAAGGAATCCAGAAACATTTAATAAAAAAATTATCAACAAATAATGCTCGAAATTGCAAATGCTCGACCTGGCATTATCTAAATCTTATCTGACAGTTTTGAAATAAATTACAGTATAATTACAAAATTGTATGCACACTTAATTTTTGTTTTACCATACACTAATTCAGAACTTCAAATTTGAATGAACAAATTATGTAATTAAATTAATAATAATCATTATTGGTTCTATCTTCTGTAATGTATAATTTTTACAATTAACTTTTTAAAACATATATAATTTTTTTAAAATTATTGATAATATTTTGTAATGGTAATACATAACTGACATTAGATATAAAATTTAAAGTTTAATTTGTTATTTTTGTTAACTTTAAATTAAATAACACAAGTAAAATTTTCAAACTTAATAAATGAAAATGGATAAAAAAAAATCTTATATACTAAAATATAATTATCTAATGCTAATGTATCTACTTTTTGTTTTTATGGTATCATAAAAATTAAATTTTATGAATTTGACATTTAATATAAATCGTTTCAGCAAAATGCAATTAATTATGGATTAATTAGAATCATTTTTTTGTTGATATATGATGAGATGCGATAATTTTATTTTTAATATTGCATTTTTATCTATCATTTTAATTCTATTTAAATATTAATTTTAGCATAAAACATGATTTGGATTGTATATATACCTTTAGCGTAACGTAAGCGCCATAATGTTATTAACTGGCAGCTTAAACTTTTATTATTATTATTTTATTGATATCTTAAATATTTTTATTAATTAAATTTAATTATGATCTCTACACAGATTTAATATTATAGTTTTTCTTATTTCATTAATTTTTTTTTTTGAGTAAATGTCTAAGTATTAAATTTGAATTTTCTTTTTATATTACTACACTACTAAATGCTACATATCAAAAATTGAAAAATTAAAATTATTTATTTGTTTAAATCTATTTGGTATTGTTTTTTTCTTCTTCTTATTTTTATGCTTTAATCATAATTAATAAATTAAATTCATTATTATATTTATTGAAATTTATGTTTAAAATTAAATTCCAAATAATAATCTATTGAAAGATAAGAGCCCTTTAATTTAAATGATTTAATTTAGTAATTTATTTATAATTTTTATTAATATTTAACCAAAAAGTGTATTATATAGAAAGAGATCAAAACTTATATAAAAAAATTCTATAAACTCAAATTTGGAGATTAAATTCCACAAGAATGAAACCTTTTATTTAAATACACACATACTTCCATAAAAACAATTATTATAACATATATAAATATAAAAACTTTTTGGTTTTATGTATTTGTATTTGAAAAAAAGCTTTCATGCTTGTGTGATTTAATTTCCAAATTTGTGTTTATAAAACTTTTATATAAGTTTGGATCTCTTCCTATATATTGTTTTTGCTATGCTTTTTTTGAATATGAATTCACCGTAAAGTCAAACCGTATACAAGATAAATCTTTATAAATTCCAAATAAAAGTTAATTATTAGCTCGAAATCCAGTAACGATAAATTTTTCCCAGAATATGACCCGATTTTGCTAATAGACATTACATTTATATGTAAATTTGCTGTAATATATATCAAAAACATAATCCAATTTCTCAGATGCAGATCCCCAGAGTAGGATCAAAGGATTGTCTGGCCTCTGGGTTTAAAGTTTAATTTTTGTAAAAGGGTTTAAATTTGTTGATTGTTTTTTTCTTCTTTAAAGTATAAAATGTTAAATAATATCATTTTTCGGTGGTTTATTATGTGATTAAGATGAATATAATGTATCTATATATTATATTTATTAAATTTAAATATTTTTATATATTTATGGTCATATAATTAATATTTTTTATATTTTTTTAATTATATTTGGTTTTTTTTAGAAAAATCAACCGATTTTTGAAATGAAATTTGAATGTGTAATTAAAATATAGCTAAAATATAAAATGAATAAATAAAACACCAAAAAAACACAAAATAAAAATAAACTTAATATATTTTTAATTAATTTCTCTTTTTCAAATATATTATAATTATAATTAAAATTATAATAAAACAAATATTTAATTGTATAAATATTTAAATTAAATAAAAAGTATTTATATAATTTTATGCGTTAATTATTTTTAATTTATAGTTTTACACATTATTTATAATACTTACAAAAATTGAAAAAAAAACAAAAATTTGATATAATTATGAAAAATTCTCTTAAGCTAATTTGTGAGTAGAGTCTTATCAGCTACACTGTGGTTGTTACGTTTTTTTATGTGGCTGTTAGCCGATATGATTTTCATTAGAGTACATCAAGAATATATGGCTTGCCATCAAAATGTTAACCTTAAGCAAAAAGTATTTATAGGAAAAGACCAAAAATCTTTGACTTAAGGCTAATTTTTTGTCCTTTCTTAGGATTAAGCAACTGGCATAAACTCTAAAAAATAATATTTGATGTTCAATTCTAATTTAGCGCACATTAAAATCTCAAATTCAGTTGTTACTGATAGAATGACACATAAGTTACTAAAAAACAAATAATAGAGCCGCATCTCTTATATAAATGAACTTTTAGCCTGTCTCGGTTTCTTAAACTAATTTTATGTTATCTGGCTTCAGATTGGTTTAAAAAATATATAGCAGCCACAGCTAGAATTGAAAAGACTCTACACTGAAAAGCAACGTTTAAAATAAACATTTTACAAAAAGTAATTTTTAATTAAATTTTAATTATTTATGGATTGTTTCTTTTTTTTTGTTATAATTATTTTAATTATTATTGTAAAAAAAAATTATACAAATTATTATATTTTTTTTATATATTTATAAAGTTTTCATTTTAACATAATATTTTTAATAATTTATTTTATTATTATTTATTTATATATAAGATATACAATAATTATTAAAATTTAAATTAATTTTTTTTTTTTTTTAATTGAAAATTTTTAATTTTTCACTTTTTACAATAATTATTTTTTAAAAATGTATTTAATTTCTTTTTTGTTTTTATTATAATTTTGTAATTTAAAATTAAATTTTTTGTATATTTTTTTTTTTAAATTTTAATTTAATTTATATACGTTCGGTAACGTAAACTTTGGCTGTAGCTGGTGCATTTGATCTTCTAACTGCAAATGATACAATAATACCAATTGCTACTAATACCATTCCAAGTGAATTCATAATATATTTTTCAGTTTCATTGTATGATCCCCTAAAAATGAAAAGAAAAATACAAAAAAAATTTTTATAATTAAATTTATTAAATAAGAAAATATTTTGGACATACTGGAATGATTTTTGAAGAATTCCTGTAATACATGTAGCTATTGCTAACATAAATGTTACAAGTCCAAAACTGGCATGAATTGGTACCATAGTAGCTCGGCAACCATAAGTGTGATTTTCGCAACATAAAAGTACCAAAAAACTGAAATATATATTAAAAAAAAATTAATTAATGAAAGAATAAACTTTAATAGAGTAAATAGTGAAATTAAAAAGAATATCGATGTTTTGAGTGCTCCATACTATGATGCACCTTTCGGAATTTTTTTGAAAGATATAGTTTTTTAATTTCTATTATAACTCATTACTCATGGCTGAAAAGCACTATAAATTCTATTTTTACTTAATAATTTCTAAAGTTTACCATTCTATTAGTCAAGTTACAACATCTAAGCATTATTTGATTTTCTGTTTAAGTATTCTAACTCAAATATATCATATTCTATCTTAATATTGATTGCAATACGACCTTATCTTATTATAGTAAGTTGAATTACAATAGATCAAATTCAAATCAAAATACTTTCAAAATATGTGAAAAGTATTCTCCTTGAGTTGGAAATGATGGATCATATAATATTTATATTGTAAGCCAATCTGATAAAAATTATCTAGTATTCTAAGTCAAATTAGAACACAATGATTTCAGTTTGAAATATGTTAGGTTGAGTTACTAGACGAATGTTATGTAACTCAATTTATTTACTCTCACTTTTTAATTACCTATAACTAATTAATTTCTTAATTATTATGTAGTTTAACAAATCTAAACATACTAGCAAGTCGTAACAGAGTAAAACTACTCTCCTCAAAAAGCGGATAAATTAGCACGTCAGGGAACTAATTCAAATTTCATAAATACTGTAACCATCGATTACCCCCTGAAATTCGAAATATACTTAATTGCCACCTGCACACAAGAAACTCAATTTTTAGATGGTAAAACTCGGTAGGGTGTATACACACCAAACTATTCTGGGGAAACGCTAATTCTAAGAAAACGAATAAAATCCTTTCTATTACCAAACCATCGATAAGACTCTTATTGCGCATTGTAATAGGACACATTCCGTTTTAAAGTAATGTTTATATACATTTTTCAAAAAAAGTGAATGTTTAATATTTTTATTATAAACTGATTTCATAATTGAATCTAATTCCGCAAGACTAAGTTGTGTACCTATTTTTGGTAGGATCTTCATACTAGGACATTTGAAAGGTTGTGGTCTTTCGGATTTAGTAATTCATATGCTATAAAACGTTTTGTATATCAAAATGTAACCATTTCGTTAATGTATTCCTAAAAATATACTATGAAAAATGTATATTTATTTAGGTAATATGAACTACACATTATACTAAAATTGGCAGCTTTTTATTCTATGATTTTATGTAACTATATTTGCAATTGCAATATTAAAATAATATTTATCTAATATAATCTTATAACTTTTTAGCTTATGAACATTTTATATTGTAATATTAACTTTTATTATTATTTACATCTCTTTTAGACTCAGGATATTTGGTATTACTAATTGACAAATTAATTATTTATTTGTAAAATGTTTAATTGATTTCAGCCAATTATGTATAAATTTAATTAATTAACTTACCTGAAAAATCCAACAACAAATTGTAATGCAAATAAACCCATTGTAACTAAACCTAACCAAGTGTGCAATGAATAAAAATGTGGTTTTGGTGGTTCAGATAAATTATGTGAATCAAATACAGCTAAAAATCCAACAACAACACATGGTATTGCACATGCATGGAAGAACATATGTGCTAATTTAACATAAATATGTTTACAGCATCTGCACAGTCTGTATAAAAGAATTGCTAAAAAAAAAAAATAACAAAATTTTTTTTTATTATAAATTAAATTATTATAAATGTTAAACTTACAGAATCCTGAAAATGTTATAAAACCAGATACCATTAATATTGGATGTAAATTAAATTGTTTAACTGGATCTTCTGACCACGCAAATCCATCACGATAATATAATATCCAAAATAATGTCAGAATTAGTACACCAACTAATAATATTGTTGAAAGTATAACAATCATTAAATATTCAAACCATGAACCACAATTCCAAGTATTTTCAGAATCATCCTCATAACGCCTGGAAAGAAAGAATGAGGTAAATTTATTATAAATAAAAAGAAAATTAATCATAAAATTTAATTATTTAATTATTTTGTATTATTTAATAAAAATAATTAGTGAATAATTATAGAATAGCAGATAATGTAAGCCAGAATTTAAAAACTTTTATTTGTAGTGTTAATTAGTGAACGCAACCATGAATTCGATGAACTGATTTTTTAATGTATAGTTAATTAGATTGATTTTTATTGTGTACATACATATTATATCTAATTTAATTTCAAAAATAATAAAATTTTGATAAATAGAAAAATGTAGATGGTCCGCGGGACCACTGGGTTCTCAGTCACAGTAAAGATTTCCTTCTGATTCATACGATAAAGGTTCATCTATCAAGAGCAGCTGAAGAGCAAAATTGTCATTGATAAACCAAGAAATATTTTAGTACTAAGAAAAAACAAATATGGAAGAAATTTCTAATATTCAGTTTGATATGTCAATACGAATCAATATCCAACTGAATATGTCATGTTATATGGAGAATTTCAATGACTGGTTCCAAGAATGAGTAATGTAATTTAACCGGCATAGTTTGAATGAAAAATTGTATCCAATTTATTTCTAACTACTTTCATACAATTAATTTTATACAATTACTTTCAGAATTATGTAATATTCCAAATTTCCGGCTTCGTGGACCATCTTGTATAATCAAAATACATTAAATTAATTCCAAATTTGTAAAATCTTACTAATCTGTAATTATTATGATTTATATCACATTAACATTAATCCTACAGTAAGAAAATCTTAAAATCCAAAACAAAATTATAAAGTAGACGAACTATAATATAATTTTTCTTCAGCGTTCAGGGAACAGCAAATTTAGATAATCCAAATATACAAATTGTAACTAAGGACTCTATATTTTATGAATAATTTTTTACATCATTTTTCTTTTTACCTAATATTTCATTACATCCTATTTTTCATGCTCTATCCTTATTCTGTAAGTTGTCTCAAGTTAGTATTACACTCTTGTGTGTACATTAATAAATTTTTTAAGTGTTATACGTATATGTATGAGATACTCAGCATAATCCCTTAAATAATGAATAGGAACTAATAAGTTTGTAAGGTATATAAGAGAAAAACAAAAAAAAATCATCTTCAATTTTCAGAAATTCTTAAATTTTCTGTTGTTGTGTAAACATAAATTAAACGTTGTCTTTAGATCTGTTAGATACCTTGGAGCATATCAGAGAAACTAAAGTATTCCAAAGTGATTTCTAGTTAAAGATTAATGTTTTCTATTGTTTTTCCACCTTTGTGTGTGAAAATAAACGAAATTTACCAAACACGAAAGCACTTACAAAAAAATTACAAAAAAGAAGAAAAACATTTTCTATGTAATGTAATTAAAGAGTTTTCAAGGTGGAAGATTTATAAATAATATGAATAGATATAAATATGTTCTAGTATAAATAACATAAATTCCTTTATATTATAAAACCAATTTTTTTTTTACAAAAAGTTTGAAGAAGGCCGGTTGATCTAAGTTGGATATCATTTTTTTCATTAATGTTGTGTAATTTCCAATTTTCGGAAACTCTATGAATATATGTATTAAAATCATAATTAAAAGTTCATTGAATTATAGTAAGAAAAATAAAAAATTTATTCTTTTTGAAGTATATAACAAACTACCAATCGATTTGTCGAATCAAATTCATTTTGATAAGAATTCGAATTAAGCTACTTTTGATTCATTTATATTAAACTACCAGTCGCATTTTAACTCCATTTGGATCAAAACTTTAATTAGAATATTTGAAATCATCAGGAATTAGATATAAAATCCAATTTTTAGTCTTTAACGCTATCTTTGACACTATTCCGCAATTCCATTGGAAAGTTTCACCCAGTGTACAGTTCCACTTAGGTACAATTAAACTTGGATATTAAATGAGGTTATGTTAAATTGAGCAAGTTGAATCTCGACTAATGGAATTGTTCTAGTGGAATCGACTGGTTAACATAGATCAAATTGAACTCATTAAAGTTAATAATTTGATAAAAAATCAATATTTTGATTAATAATGAAGTAAAATATAATCTTATAATTATTTTAGTTCTCTAGTAATCTAAAAGTATATTTAATTACATAATTACATAAAACTATTGTGTCAGCTTTAAAAATTTTTCAGCTGTTCCATTACCCACATTTGTATATTTTGTGAGCCTGCAGATCCTTAAAACTTTTTGATGATAATCCCAAACTTCAAAACAATTTGGTCATCACCTGGTTCAGTTTTAATATATTAAATAAAAATTTCTATTTGGATAATCCTTCTTAAATTTAAGATACTATTTTGGATGCATAGCCTCATTTCTATTTATGTTTCTGTTTATGCTGTCAGAAATATGTTTATCTTTATTCATTTTCCATAGACAATAAATTCTTGTGTTTCTGTGAAACCTTCATACATAACAAAAATACATTTGAAGTTGTCGTATAAGTTTAAAAAAAAAAAATCCTAAATTTTATTTAGTTTAGAAAAGTAGTTTTCCTTTATAAAAACCATCAGAAAATTCTAGTTTTTTATTCGGAAAACAAAAGATTTTCTTGAGGGAAAGAAATTTTATTTTTTTTGCTTTTAGTAAATTTTTCAATGTAATATTTTGTGTCCTACTTAACGTTATTTTATGTTTTATAAACTGAACAAGAGATAGACATTTGTATATTTAATATTCTTATGTTGCTATATGCCATAGTGTTTTTGGATACAATAAAAGTTGATATTTTCTTTTTCAAGAGATCAAGAGATTTAAAAAAAACTTTAAGATACAAGTGTAAACCTAAAAGATAGAAATAAATCTTTTTTTTATTGTATCTTAACAGAAAACAATTCACTTTTGATCAAATGCATAAATACACTAATATAAATTTACCGAATATTTGAATTTACGATTTGCCAAAGATGAATTTACCAAAAATATACAATTGACCGAAGCTAAATTTACCGGAAAACGGTTATATATAAAGTTCTATATAATATTAAATTTATATTAATCAATTACATAGTTCTATATATTAAATCAATTGTGCTTTCGGTCAATTGTGATTCAAGTCAATTTACTTTTTGTGAATTCGGTAAATAGTACATTCAGTTAATTTTTTTTTGTCAATTGTAAATTAACTGGATAACCAGAATTTCAATTTAGGTTTAGGTCACTGTTGAATCTGAAAACACGCTACCTACTTTGGGATTCTCATGGATGGCTTATATCGCTGTGGGGATGAAATTATTGAACCGACACTGGAGCATCTAATGCGATAGACTTGCGTGCATTACGTATACCAATACTTGGGACGAAACGTACTGCACGGTCGCTCAGGTTATTAAATAATACCTTTCTGGAGAATTGTTCTCTTCATAAGGATAAGCAGAAGTGTTTGATAGGATTAGTTCCTTTTGATAGGATCCATCGCTTTTTCATGCACTATTTATTTAAAAATATTATAATTTTTAAATTTTACTAGAATTTTCATTTTGTTAACATCTCCTACATTTTTTTGTTTTGGTAACATAAACCACAACATTAAATACTATTTGTCTGATGACTTTATAAATTTCATATATAATTACAATTAAATTTTGTATTTAATTTTCAGTATTATGTCATAACCATTTGCGTATTTCCTCATATATGTTAAAAAAAATGTTATAATTGTGTATTTAAAATTATGTTGGTTTTTAATTGTCAACTATAGTTAACAACAAAAAAAAAAACGCAGACCAGCTATAATAAATTTATATTGTAACGACAAGTTATGTTTTTAAAATTAAATTTACCCCACAAGCATTGCTCTTTTTATGATTTTACTAATTTAAACAGATCATCACTTTATTATTTATACTCTTTGTATAATGACAATAAGTCTAAAAAAGACGAATAGCCGTACTACTATACAATTATTTCATACGCATGGACTTTTATGTTTTACGTTTAACTGGGGTGGTAAAGTTTAATGAAATTTTGTAAAATAAAACTCTAAGATTTAACAAATGAGTAAGTATATTAATTTGTACGCAATATAAATGCTGCTACTCCTACTACAGCTACCCAATATTTCTATACTTTCTTAGTATTGCAATACTGATAGCAATTAACATACTTATTTAATTTCAGAGGACCCTTTTTTTCCCTGTATAGCGAATACTTTATGACTTTAAAACGGAGATGTACGTAGTTGCGTGAGGGTTTTGTTATCCTTCTCTGCCTTTAAAACTGATTCCCTTAAGCTGGTCAACAATGAACCATTTAGGCTGGGCTATACAGTTTCTATTAGTTCAGTTCAATTTCGATTCGATTTGATTCGACTGGTTTAGTGTTCTGAACACTGAACATAGGACACATATATAACTATCAATTGCAATCGTTTAAATCACATTATTTTGATTTTTTTTTAAACTGTCATAATTTCATTTCTCTTGAGATTTTCTTTAGTTTGGATTCGCAAAATTCCAATCGTTCCGATTCGACCTATGTGTCCACTCAATTGATTTCCCATACAAAACATATGAATTTTGAACCGATCGAAACTATGTAATGTAGCTCACACTTTATAACAGACAAATGGACCGTTCATAATAGTTTATTCAATTCTCTCTAAAAAAATCATAAATCATAAAAACATTTTCAAATATTGTGGATAAATTGTTATATGTAATATGTAGAAAATAATATTTGCATATTTATCAAAACTATATTTTTAAAACGCGGACTTTTTGGACAAATGTAAAATTGAAATATAAACAAAAATATTTTTATCGTTTTATAGTTTATGGTTTTTGTATTCGGCTTTGATATCAAAATACCAATTAAAATTCTGATGATTTATATCATCCAAATTTAGTATGCAATGCACACATTGTTTATCATATAATAAAGAAATGAATTCAGATTTTGGTAAAAATCAATTATGTGTTCACCAATAATTAATCATCATTCGTACAGTAACATTTTAGCGAAGTGTTACATAAAATTTTGATTGATATTTATAGAATTTACTGTATTTGAATTGAATATTTTAGTATTTGTTTTTTAAAAAAAAAAAAATTATGTAGGTAAGCATATATTTCGTCATGAATTAAAAATATGCTTAATAATACAATCAATTATTTTCTTTGTATTATTGGTTGGTATTAAAGTAAACAGACCACACGTACATAGACCACAAAAAAGTGAGCCTGTTGTTCTCTCCATGCATCAATGTTACATTGTATCGACCTATCCCACTTCTTTAATGAATGAAGCCATCTTGACAATCTTGATTGTTATATAGGAATAATGCTTACGAATATAGAACATTTTTAAAAAATGATATCGAAAATTTTTTATGATTTATAATAATAGATTAAAAATAGATTAACCTGGAAAAAAGTTTTGATCAAATTTTAGTATAAGAGTAGATAGATATTTCTTATCAGGTGTTTTAATACTTTTTATATGAAAACGCAAATTGCAATAGAATTTCTTTCATGTAAATGTTTCTCAATTTGTGGATTTCATAATAAACCTAATATACTTTCATATACTTATATTAACGTAAGTCCAAAGTATGATTTTGTAAATCAGAGCAGAAATTGCTTAGATTTAACTACTTTAGTCCATCACAGTTTTCTCTTTATTTTGATTCGAAATTCAGTCTAAAAATAGTACTGTTGGGTATAGGTTTTATCTAACTACATAATTGTTCGATAATTATAGAAAAGTTAGTAATGCGTTTTCTTAATTATAGTACATAACATAAACTAACGTACATGATAATATAATTTTACCATGTTACGAAATCAGTTTGAATTCCATTATCTTTTATATGGTGTACTCGTTAATTAGTTAATTATTTTCTTAATAAAATTAATTATTCCAAGAAAAAAAAATAATAATTTCATCTTAAAAAAATAAAAACAAAAGATTGCATGATAAAATTGGTAACAAACAATAATAAAATATAATGTGAATTTATTTGGAATATGATTTTATTAAAATAAAATTAATTCACTTTCACTATATTTAAATTAAAATATGATTTGAAATAGTTAAAGATGATTTACTCAGCAAGCGAGTTAGAAGCGCATATTTTTTTAATAACAAACTTAGAGTGTGTAATTATGATAGATTTTCATTAATTGAAAACATTTTTATACACAAGTAGTTCATGAAAATTATGACTCCAACCGAATACTTATGGTTTTGTGTGAATAATTAAACTCATTTTCATCCCAATTTCGTAAAAAGGACTTGTGTGGTTTTGGGATGATACAGGAGATTGAATAACAATAAATCATACACCCATCAGGCAATGTACCAAGCATATTACACCTAAAATAATTAAGTTCAGAAGTAGAATCAAACAATTTGGTACTGACACTTCCTTCAAAATTATGATCTTCTTCAAATTTATATTTAATAGAGGTGTCCTAAAAGCAAAGAAATTATATAGTACAAAAGTGGGGAGCAGTAATAGTGTAATATGCTATGATGCATTAATTTGTTGACGTCTTGAAGCGGTATTAGTTGTCTGCATGTTTAGTAGACCGTAGATCATCCGTTCTATTTGATGTACGGTTCAAATTGTCCCCATAAGAAATTACATGTTTGTTAAAATGATGAAAAATAAAGTCATTCGCTCTATGAAAGGCGGTTCTTTTTAAAACCCCTTAGAAAGTCATTTCTCTATCAAGACTTCTTTTTCGTTACGATTTTAGCTAACTTTAAACGTACCGTAAACGTAAATGTTAGAATAAGAAGAGTAGTAAAAATCGAAGAGATTTGTATGTACTATTAGTACTACGTCTAGATCTCGCCTAGACCATAAACAAAGAGTTCACTAAAAACGAACTAAAACCGGTACGCTTACGACTTATTTTGCGAAGATAAAATAATATGTATTTTTGTGAATGAATAGGTGAAAACGGCGGTTCAGAAGCGATTCGATTTAGATTCGTAAAAAGTGATTTTGTATTTTTTTCTTAAAAGGTTGCTAGTAATTTTATACATTTTTTATAATAGCCTGATTTTAATTAATATAAAAAGATATTATTAAATATAAATTTTTAATATATACATAAATATTAAATTGTTCGCTCAATAATTAACAACATAAATTTTCACCCTTTTCAATATGTTTAGTTAACTAATTAACTTTAAGTATATTTATAATGATTTATTATTTTTCATCATATTTAGAATACACTGTATAAAATATCCCAAAAAACTTGATGATCTTAATCTTAATTGAACTCTTCTGATGTTGATGATATAACATAAAATTCTATTGTTTTTCATATTTTAACTGTTGTTTTATGTATGGATAATACATAAAATTTCTCTCAACATTAAAATATAATTCTTTATTGTTTTTTCTTTATGTTAAATTAAGGTTTGAATTTGTAAAATTTATTATATATTTCTTTAATAATTTTTCACATGAATATAAATTAGATGCATAGTGTTTAAGAAATAATAATAATAGCATCAATTAAATATCACCCTAAGGTTTAATTTTAATTGACTATATAGTAATAACAAATATGAGAGGAGGAAATTTCATCTTTACCGCATCCTCAAATTAAAAAAAAATTGTTTTTTTTTTTATCACATTTCAGAAAAACGGATGTCGGCGGGATTAAAATTAAAATATATATAAAAAAGATATTGACAATTTCCTTCAATTCAAGATTATTGTGAGATAATTGTAAAGATAAGTAAATCATTAAAAGTTAAATTTTCCTGTTTTCTATATTTTAGAAGTTATGATATGGGCGTCAAATGTCGACTATAACAAAGTTTTGTTACCAAAAGGAAAATTTACTTTATTATTTATTATAAAATTATATCTGATAACCAGTTTTCAAAAAATTGTATAGTGACAATATAAAAAGAATAATAAAAATTAAATGAATGAAAGAATGTTAACGCGCCAAGTTTGTATTATTTATTGATTATGATGATAAAAATGATGTTTATAATAATGTTGCAGTCATAAACAAAATTGCTGCTTTCAAATTTATGTTCTCCTGTTTTATTTTGTATTATCATCAAAACAATTTTATGTCAACAAATAACAAAAAGTAAAATTTTATTATGAAACTTTTTTACAGAGTGAATCCGTCTGTTTCGCATAAAAAGATTAATCAATAATTCGAAATCAGTAAATTGATATGATATCATTTTTAAAATTAAATATATTTTGTTGTACCAGCAAATCTGTTCCACCATATCAACCACCTGAAGCTAGACTACCACTAAATACTGCATTACTATCGTTCTTTGAGGTGGTGCAGAATTCCTTAATACATCAACTTTATAAGTATAGCATGTTTTTTACAGGTCATTAAGATATCATTTGAATAAAATTGGAAAGTCAGAAAATACTTATTGGTCGATTATATTCGGCTGATGAAAAAATTGAGCAGCATAATTTTTGTGATGATATTACCAGGAATAGACTGACTCCTTATACATAGTAGTTTTAAAACGAAAATTTAAGCAATTTTTTTTAGTCAATTCTGAGTTGTTATATTTTGAACATGATCGGAAATTCATAATGAAAAAAATAACGATATAAAAATGTGTTGCCAAACTAGGTCCTGCAGGGAAATTGTCACTCAAGTAATTTATTTTCAATTTAGTCATTGAATTAAGAGTGATCTACAGAATTAAGGGAGGATACTGATGAATATGTGTCAAATTACGAATATTGACAAATAAGTTAAATTTGAGAGTGAAAAAACTATACACAAATTGTAAAGCATACATAAAACTAACGATTTGAGCAATGGAACGTAACTGCACTACTTCTATTAGTCAGTTACAAAATTGACAATCAATATGCAAATATTCATGAATTTCATTAACGTTCATTAACATAAAATAGTTTTTCTGCAAGGAACTAAAATCCTACAATATTCTGCAGATATTATGCATTCTATTTAAATTTATCTAATTTAATTAATGGAATATGACAATAATAATTTATATTAATTCTAAACAAAGATCCTGATCGACTGGAGGAAATTATACTTTCTAAATAATACAAAATTAATATAAAACGATTTTTTTTACGTTTTATGACCTTTTTAAATTGTCAATTACTAAACATGTAAAACATTAAATTATCAAATTTCACTTTAGTCTAAATAATTTATTAATATAAAAAATTTGACAAAAAAAATTTCATTCATTCATAAAAAAATCCTGCACATCAGATACTTAAAAATTATGGATGCCTTGAATACCTCTGACACTGAAAAACTATAGTGTACATTTAAAAAAAACATGTTTTCGACTTTCTATAGAATGTACAATTATATTTTATGTTTATCTATTTGACTTTTATGTATATGTTTCTATAAAGATATTTTATGTTTTGTATTTATGCCCAAAAATTTTATCTATATACTTCATCTAACAAAATATAGGTAACCAAAATATATAGGTACAAAGAGTTTATCTTTACCATAGTTTCATAAATTCAAAATTTATACAGGTTTTTATTTTGAAAGTGATAGAAGTCGCAGGTGTTCAAAAATATTATTTATTGTTAAAACTATGGTTCAAAATTTCACTATTAAAATGGGAAAATGTTAAATTTAAGGAAAGATATAATTAAGAAAGTTTAAGATCATAATAATAGCTGGTGATTTTTAGAATAAATTCATATTAAAATTATATGATTATTGATAAAACCATAAGATAAATTTAATTAATATTATTAATGAGAATTGATTTTAAAAATTAATAGATTTCCATTAAACATAATTTTTAAATTAATAAATATTTTCGATGTGGACTTATTGATATGTGGACTTATTGATTATTAATCTGCTGATTGCTGAATACTTAAAAGTCTTATAGGTTTTATTTGAAAATACTTTTCATTATTTCTTTTACCTAATTTAGTTGATATTATATAAAGGAAAATTTAATTCGTAATAATACCGCAACAATCGAAGTTTTGACCCTAACTACATCATAAAATTTCCACCGTGATGAATTATTTCACTTCACTATTACCGATGAAATGAAAAGTTTAGTGTTCATTTCATCGATGAAATGAAAAGTAGACTAAATTTAGTTTTTCATGGCTACAGAATTAGATGGCGACAAAGGCAAAATCTTACGTAAAGCTGTAGCGCTAATAAAAGAAGAAAGAGAAGATACTTAAATAATTTCCAAATTTCAATGAAATCGCATATAACAATTAAATGTTTTGACACAACATTAGGACATAAAATGAACTTAATAGGCTATTTTTTCATATAATTTGACTTTGCTTTATAATAATCGACATTATTTGTTGAATAATTCCAAAGATTATTAAAGTGATAAAAAATACTTGTATTCACAATGCAAAATCATTCAAAGTAATGAAAATAATTGGGAACTTATGTTCTTCTGTACTGATTTGTGTTGAAGTAGAATTCTAAATCCGGCATAAAATAGCATCAGGTCAACATAAATTTAATTTGAAGAGATATTTATACTTTTATTATCATTATAAAATTGAAAATTAATTTTAACATTTAACTGGTTATTTTCTAAAATACAACATAAACATTAATAATTATGCAAAAAATAAAAATCAATTACAAAATTTCATAAAAATTTAATTTTTATGTATTTTCTCTTCAAATTGAAAAATAATTCAAGAAAATTGTTTATTTATAAATAGAAAATTTTATTTGTATATAAAAATGTGAATTTAAAATTTCATAAAAATATAAATTTAATGTATGATTATTTAATTTAATATACCAAGTAATTAAACATATTTTTTTTAATGAAACATGTAATTAGGAAATAATTTTTACATTTTGAGAAAATATTATTTAAAATTATTAAACTAAGACGCATCTACGAATAATCTTTAAATAAAAGTTCATTAAAAATGTCAAAAATTCTATAATTTAATTAAATTTTAACAAAAAAAAAAATTACGTAGTACTACTAAATAATTGAGGTTAAAACATAATTATAATTAATATTAAATTAAGTTTAATTGTCGTGTATTAACCAAAAAAAAATCTTACAATCTTTGTTAAAATTTCTGTTTTAAAAATCTAAAAAATAATTTTAAATAAGAAGGAATTCTACACATTATTCGTAACTCCTACACAAATTAGTAATTTTTTTTTTTGTGGATTTATACAAATATTTAATATTTTCAATTTATTTACGAGTATATTACAAATTCCTTTTATAAAATATGATTAGATCCAATTATCCAATTATATGACCGAAGAAATATCGCGTACATAAATTGTCTATCTTGTTTAGGTTTCGGTATACCAATAGCATTTGTCGTCTATCAAAGAATTATGTTTTAACTTGACGGTTAATTATTTTTGATTGCCTCTTTTGATTGATATTTATTAAATTTTCTTTACTTAATATTTTACTACAAATTTTGAACTCTGACAAATTGTTAACTTTATATATTGACTTGTAATATGCAAATAACAGAAGGAAATAATGTTAAACACATAAAAATGTCAAACATACTATATTATTACTATGAATGTAAAGCTGCCCATACATTATTTAACATGCTTATCAAAGTGTTGACAACTTTGTCAATTTCTATAATTTATAGCCAAGTTTACAACACGTTAACAATTATTTTGAGTAAGTTGTATAGTGTTTGGAGAATTGTGCAATCAAGAGGTCGTTTCTTTTTGATGCATATTTTAGCAAAATAAAAAAAGAACATTTTTTGATAGTATCTGTTGTAAACCAAATTGAAATGTGTATAGAGAAAATTTGCAATCCGGTTGACAAAAAGTTCAGAAACAGGTTGTACAATGTATGGGCAGCATAAAAAATTTATTGAAATTACAAAGTGTAATGATCTTCTTGTTAGCTCTCCTAGCGGTAATTAACTGTGAAGAAATTGTATCCGATTTTTTTAATAATATATTCAATGAAAATAAAATATTAAAAATTGTATAATTTAAATTTGAACAAGAAGCTCTAAAAATTCAATTTTACTTTGATTAGAAATTGGAATTGAATTAGATTATCTAAAAAATATGGTTTTGATTAAGAATTAATTTTATTTTATTTTAATTGATTAATTGAATATAATTAATTCTGATAGGTATAAATATATAAGTATGTTTGAAAATATATTGATGAAATTGTGTGAGAAATAAATTTCGCCATTTTCTAATAATTTGCAGAATGACTTTAAAGTAATTATTTAGTTAGTTAGTTCTTAAGTGTGTTTACGAAATTAGTTAATGTTGTTCACTTTATGGATAAGCTGTATTCGTAAATTGTGAAAATTGTTAGTAAATGAGGGAAATCGATCGTTAATGTTAAACATAACTATCATCTTCATGGAGCTAAACGGTATATCACTGTAGAGACAAAGTATCGATAAGTTAAGTGAAATATATATTTTATATTTTATCATTATATTTTGTTAAACTAAAAGAATTCGATTAGAAAGATTTCGATTGCGTTTAACTTTTAAGAATATTTTATAATTAAATATTTATTAAATATAATTTATAAAAACAGAAAATTGGAATTAAATTTTGTATTTCAGCAAAATATCTATATTGAATGAAAAAAGTTTCATTGAATTTTATTCATAATTTTTTAAATTTATTATATTTTCAATGTTTTTTATTTAATTTCAACATTTGACAAACTAAAAAACGTAGCTGGTAGCTCTGGATAGCGATCTACTTAATCAACTTAATTTAACGAATCGATACTTACTTTGTAGTCCCAGCTTTAATTTTTATTTATTGTTAGGATTATTAGCTATACTAAAAAAAAAGGAAAAATATCTTTCATCGAATGTAATATTATATTAGATTAGATTTAGGTAGGTCTTTTTGTCCTAAATCACTGCGCCCAATGTTGGATTATTGTAATGTACCCTTAAGTTAGAAACACCACCATTTTAAAATTACGCAATGATAAAAACAAATTAATGTACCCTAAAAGACCAGTACTTTTAAAGAAGTGCAGTAAGTTTTTAAGTGTGTTCGATGACAGTTTCAATGTAATAGAGTTAATGTAATATTCTATTTGAGTGAATTTTTATGATTAATTTGATTGAATAATAAAATACTTTAGTAGTCACCACAACTTTAACCTTAATCTTAATTTTTATTATTAATTTTTCAGGGTAATTAAACTCAGTATTACATCGATGCATCAAATAAGAATCATCATCACATTTGAAATACCGACAATTAATAATCCAATTTATCTGAAATCATATATAAAATCTTTCTTTCTTCATTCCGAATATTTAATTTAATATTTGATAAAATCTATTTATCATTCAAATATTAAATCATTTTAATATTCCCATGTTATATTTATTTTTAAATTTGTTCCATAACTTTTGTATTTTTGGTTTTGTATTACAATTTCCGGATGATTAATACAAATTTTACATATGGTAATTTTTTTTTTTTTTTTTTGGTATTTATATAATAATCTAATCAGTAAATAAAATTAATTAAAAAATAATAAAAAAAATATCTTTAATAAAATATTACATTCAACAATTATTATAAAATTTTTGTTATTTAAGATCATTACACTCAATGCTACTCTGGCTACCATATGGACTATAAATATAATGATCTCATTTTGACATTTATATTTATTTATTTAACCTTTTATAGTTTTACTGAATTTTATTAAAAATCTTCTGACAAAAATACTAAATTTATTATGCAAAATTTAAATATATTTTATAATAGTTAACATTGTACAATTTCTTAAAATTTATGTTATGATTTGTTTATATCATTGCGTAATTTTAAAATTTTTATGAACTATAACATAAATTTAATCCAAAGAGCCTACAATTAAATAAAGATATTTATTCATTGGAATATAAAATATAGTTTTCCTTTAACTGAAAGTGAATAAACTAGTTTGTAAGTTCCTATGACTGATAAATATAAATCCACTATGATAAGAGACAGAAGCCTTTGTAAAAAATATTCTGTAAATCCTCATTCTGACACTGAATTCTTCATTACTCTCTAAAAATATCAACTTAAATATCGTAATTTAAATTTATATAATTTTCATATAATTTCAAATATTTTGTGTTTCTGATCTTATATGTCCAAAGAAAAAAATCAATTATCCAAAAACTTTATAATAATTTATTACTATTTGAAATCCTGACACATTGTCTGATTATCTCTAGTGAACTTTATTGATAATTTTGATATAATCTTCAACATTGTACTTCGATATTGATTTATCTTCATAAATTCAATGTCTATCTCCGATATACATAAATATGAAAATCATTAAGATATATGGACATCATCAATGTTTCACTGTATGAAATCAGTGAAAGAATGTATGATTAAATATAATCTGAACCTGACGCTGACGTCTGGGATTATTATATATATACATAAAAAATTAAGAATTTATATCTACTATGTCAACATACTTGATATATATTTATATAAAAAATCCAATTGTAAAATTTATTAATAAAAATTTTGGGAATTTCATATAAATTTACATATTAATTTTTTTTTACATAATTTTAATTACATATTTAGTTAATAAACATAAAAATGAGATATTTTACATAGAGTTATGGAATAACTATAAAATTTTGTGATGGAAATATTTAAATAAAAAAATGGAAATTGCGAAGGTGGAGGAGATTCCAAAAAAAGAAATTTTAGTATGCACGTCCTTAATGCCAGATAATTAAACTCAAATCTGCAATGCCTGATTCAAAACGGATAGCAAAAGTATACACGTTAAATTTCTTTAGAAAATTCAGTATTTAGGGGGTCTCAAAGTCTCTATCTGTTAATTAATAGAAATTCTGTGAATTAAAAATATGTGAATAAATAGAAAACATCTTCTTCTTTTTTGATGCAATTACAGAACATCAACGATCCATTAGCTATTGGACTCTCCGCTTTCAAACTTCTTTAGTTCCAATAATGCCAATAGGTGCCAATTGTTATATTCTGTTCCAGATAGTGATAAGCGGATTATTTGGTACTAGACAGCAGATATTTGGTCTTATCTTATATATAATATATTCCTAATGTTTTACGGATCCGGAGTTTTGTAAACATTCCTGTCATGATACATTCCGGAATTGTCTTTTACAAAAAAAAAGTTACAACAAACTTTATTACCCTACGTTAGGTTACTTCTAGTTTAGTTGCGTTTAAAAAATTTCTGAATTTATAATGAAAATTACGAAATATAATATAAAACATAAAAAAAAAAAAATTCTTTCTTCGTACCCAAAATGATCCTTCCATATTTGTTTATATACGCAATAATTTTATATGTTTAAATATATTTTCTATATATGTAATAATTTTCGTGTTGAAGAGTAAATTATTAAAACATGATATTCCATTCTACAAAATAATAAGTTTAAGAAAAAAAAAAAACCAATTTCATTTGGCAAGGAATTCTGAATAAAGTTTAGATCTCATTAAAATATGACATATAAATTTTCCCCGGGGATGATATTAAGACATATATTCATAAAAAAAATGGAAAATTGTGAGTATTTGTACGAAGGATGTAGTTAAAATATTCTGTATATTTTTTTTTCAAAAATTATTACTTTTTTGCACGATAAATTTATTGTTGTTATTTTTTATAATAAGGATATGATAAGTGAATTTTTTTTTTTAATTTAAGAGTATTATTATTAATAAATGATATATTTAGAGAAAATCAGTGTCAATGAAGAAATTTCATTTAGAAACCGGTAGATAATCATGTTTTACAATAAAATAGTGCGAATTTCAGAGAGATCAAAAATATAATTGGGAAATTTTAACAAGAACATTGAAGTTAGCGTCCTAAATGGAGTAAGTCAAGAAACCAAGTCTGTTTGGTATGTGTTCTTCTTTTGTGTTAAATAAATATAATCTTCCTGAAAATTCTTGTCTTTGGCCTTTTGTCGAGTGTGATGGTTCACAATATATTATAACTAATATCATTGTGTCCAAACTAATGAAGACCCAATTTAAATAAATAAATCCCACCAAAAAATAGAATTAATTAAAAATATTTAATACAATTAATTGACTTAAATATTAAATTGCTTTCGGATATCCAAATTCTAAATACATTTTAACTTAACTCCACAATAGATTTGTAAATAATAATAAAAATTTATATTTTCACATTCGTAGCAAAACTTTAAAACAATAAAGATAAAATTTTATGTTTGCATTTAATTAATTAAAAATTCAACGTAAATAAATTTTTTAATCAAGGTTATAAATATCAACATTTTATATAGAAAAAGGTGTAAAAATTTACAAGAAGCCATAATTTTTTTATATATAGTTTTATAATATTTAATTGATTATTCATAACTAAATTTGCTATACAAGAAAAATGCAATTTATTATATAAATTTCTAGTTGAATCAAATATTTCCGTCACGTTTGTAACTATTTAATAGGACTTTTTTTTATTATTTCAATAATAAAATTAATTTCCACTTTCTAGTAAGCTATTTTAAAATATAAATATTTATTTATTCGTTGGAATTTTGTAAATTTATCAAATATTGGCTCTATAGAGGAAACTCTTAGTACAAATTGTGTAATATAAATATTTACATACCAATTAACAACCTAAACTGCTAAATTTCATTAAATCTTTTGAAAAAAACAAAAATATTGAAATATTTCCAGTATCAAAATTATTCCTGGCAAAATTCCAGAAATATTACAATTTTTACTTTGATGTATATACACAACAATTATAAATTGCACCTGAAATATGAGTATTAATTATTAATGATTTTTACATCAGAAATAATTTACAAATTGGTATAAACATTTTCAGAGCTATACTAATCTAACTACTGTAATCAATATTTTAATTTGATGAAACTCTAGATAATTGTTAGATTTTATGTCTAGGTTTACTTTAAATTTTATTGCAAATCAAAAATCAAAATGATTCGAAATGATTCTGTTAAAAAAGATATTCGTCTATAGTCTATACTATAGGAATCCCAGTTGGGTGCATAGGGCCTCAAATGATAGACGTTTCAGAACATTTTATTCCAAATTTGGACCTACCAATTTTATATGGAAATATAAGTTTCTTTATAGTGAACAATCTTTTAATTGTAACAAGCTACCGTCTTTTAATAATGAAACATTTGTTGTCAGAAAAACGTTTAAAGTTTTTTCATTTTTCCCAATCTTAAAACCATAATTAGATATTATATTTTTTTCAATTACTGGTATACTCATTTAAAACTGAGTCAAATTTGAACGACACTGATCTATTTATCTGGAGTTAAACCCGCGATCTATAACTTGCTACCACTACGCTACTACTGCTTGAATTCCTTAGCTGTTAAGAAAACTTAATTTGTTTGCTCATCATTATTTCAAGTCTATTAAAATTAAATTTCGACACACAGAGCCTTAAAGGTTTGTCCATATTTTTAAACAATTTATCGATTTTTTTGTAACCTAGATTCTAAAATTGTTTTAATAATAGCCAGAGAGATGTTAAAGATTTATGCGATATTAGAAAACCATTTTTTTTAAGTAATTAATCGTTTTATTTGTTAAATTAAATTGTATAAATTAAATATGTAAAGTTATATTAAAGTTCTGAAAAATCGACAAGCCTTAAATCATTTAAATTTTGATTATGCAAGAATTTGAAATGCTTGCAGAATATAATAACGATTTTTTTTATTATTTGTACTAATTAATTATATTTTTGTGCGGGCGATTCAATTTCATATTTTTGTTATTTTAACTACAAAGAATGATTAGAAAATGCTTAATAATTTTGTAAGTTCTTAAAATGAATTTTAATATTATTTATTTTATTTTTTATATTCATTCAAAAATCAGTGTGAATATCAGCTGATATTAATAAACAAATATTGATTGAAAATGAAATATTTATTATTTAAATTTTCATCAATTTAATTCAGTGTTGGGAAACGTTATTGTATCATGACGAAAAAACGAAGTTATAACGTTATTTTCTTGTAACCATACTCGAACACATAATCTTATTATTATTTTCGGTATTCTGGGTAATTTCGGTTACAGTTTATTTACAAATGCAGAATTAGATTTTTTTTAAAGAGTATACAAAATGTTAAGTCACGCTGCCGAGCTTTTATTTTCCTACTATTCCATACATAAATCATAAAAACATCACTCTATTTTGGTGAGCTTTATATAGTTTAAATATGGGAGTTATAAATATTATTTTCGAAGCAGCATTATTTGAGTATTTAAATAGAATATTTGAAACATTGGCAAACAGGATATTCTATTATTTTCTGCTAAAATTGTTTTGGCACCTTTAACAAAATGAATAACGTTACCGAACAAATTTCAGTTTACCAACACTGGTTTAATTAATAATTTTTTTTTATAGTTTGTGCTAAATATTCTCAAAATTTGCAATAATAAATACGAAAAATATGATATTCTATTTAAAAATTTTTAAATTGATAAATTTATTTGCTTGTAATTTGTATATATATGAAATTTAAATAAATAATAAGAATTACTATAACCCAGCCCCACTAAAATGATATAATTTAGGTGCGTCTGATGGATACATAATAAAAATTGTATACATATAGAATTTAATAATACAACCGATTTTTATGAGCTTAATTGGCAAAATTGAAATCATCATCGTCGTCATCATCATCAGTTCAAAATATATAAAAATAGTTTCCCACATTTTAATAGAAATATCTAAATTTTACATGGAGACATAAAATTTGTCGGTAATGTATTTTTTATATGTATAAAAAGAAAACATATGTTTTAAATCTTTCATTGAAAAGATGATGATGATGATGAAAATGATGATCATTTATGATGATGCTATATAGTTCTTTGTTCAATACATAATTCAATTTATGAAATCTTCATTGAATTCATAAAATATGTACAAAAGAAGCAAATAAGAAATAATATCTTAAGTACTTTTTTGTTTAGCATTATTCTGCAGATACACCAGAAATGTAAAAAATCGAAGATAAATTATCTAAGGGTATACAAGGTCTGTTTGAAGCGACACCGAAAATCCAGTCGTAAAACAAAAAATTTCTATACCTGTTTTTAAACAAAACAAAAATGATTTTATGGGTTCCATTCAGCAGGCGATGTCCTCATTTATTTTTGGGATACAGATGAAATTTTGTTGGATCGATTATCTTCAGAAAGGTAAAACATGTAACAAGTAAGACTTGTCTTACAGAAGAAAAAATCAAGTGTTTTGACAATAATTGAAATATGAATTACTTGACCAGCCACCGTATTCACCAGATTTACTTTCCATCTATTCCTTAACCAGAGAAATAGAATTTCTGGAAATTCGATTTTTGTTAATCAAAAATCAATTGATGCTGTAGTAAATGGTTCTTTTACAAGAATTGTTAGAAAAACGTTGAACTAAGTGTGTTGCTGTTGAGCTTGAAGAATAATCTACAAAATTGGATTCTTTCTATTTCGGTTTCAAAAAAGTTTTCAAATAGCTCTCGTATGTAGAAATATTAAAATTGTAAGGGTATGTAGAATTCTACATTTACATTAACAATCATAATTTTGTTATTTACGACTTTGACTTTTTTGTTCGTATTTTTTGGAAGTTCGTTACTACAAGCCGAATATAAATAATTAAAGTATTTCGAAGAAGAATTGATGGTTTCTTATGATTTTCTAATAGCTGGAAATGTATTGAAAAATGTTTTAAGAACTTTATTTCAAAAACATTCTAGATTAGACCAAAATTCAAGTATATTACACTGTACACTATAGGTAAAAAATATATGAAATAGCTCAATGAAAATTGTTCTTTTTCGAGATAAGCCCAAACATTTCTAACATTTTTACCTGATATGCTCTCTAACAATAATTTCGGTTGATATTATTTACTATGTTAAATGAAGATAAAATTTACAAAAAACTGGCGAATATAGCTGAATTTTTAGCGAATTTTGCTTGTTTCTCAAGAAATCCCTTAAAATAGTCTTTTGAAACGATAAAATTAGTTATAATCAGGATTAGTGACAGTAATTTGATCAGGAATGATGACGATTGAATATTTTTTTTACTTAAAATATAATTAATTTATTAACTGAAAAAAGGTTCTTTATAATATGCTAAAAAACAATGAGCGGACCACAACTTATGAAATATGCTAAAATAAAGTCTAGCTAGTGTACAAAAGATAATTCGTATTTAATTACAAATGAAAATGTTATAATTTGTGGAGTTGAATCTCATCGAATTATAAATGAAATATATTCAAGTGAAATATTAAATTTGTAATTTAAATTTTTTTTATAAATGAAACTGAAATTGTTAAATTTTGTAAATATTTTTATTTTAATAATTTCGATTATTCTTTTTAATTGGCATTGCATCGCGTGTCGGTTATTCTGATCAATTCATTTTTATATTTTTTATGTATTGCAAACTTTAATTCTAAAATTGGAGATAAATTTTCTGAATTCAGCTAAACTGAATAAAAATCTATAATATTAATATAGTGACCAAAATGAATTCAATTCTGAAGTGCAGAAACTATACAATAATGAAAATAATTCATTGCAGTTTTTGTTTAAGAAAATATTTTCACATCAGTAAATATTAAAATTATGGTAATAAAAATGTTATTATAAATAATAAATCGCTTGGAGATAATCAAGGAGTTTGTTAAAATAACTTTATTTTATAATAGTTCTATAGAAACTTCAAACAAAAAACCAGTCGAATTGAACTCTCCAGATTTTAGTCTTCAAGTTTTTGGTATTCTATAAGTTACCGCATATTTGACTCCTAACTATAGAATAACATTAACTGATATCCAAACTCCAAACCCTAAACACATCAGAAAATTTAGAGGTTTTTCGTGTTTGAACTTTAAATTATATTAATAATTTATTTTCAAATAAATCGAAATATTTGAGATTAGCTCCCTTCAAATTTCAAAAAAGACTCACAATGTCACAATTTCATAAATTTTAATTTTAGATTCAACTATTTTCCGACTGTGTTCACTTGGCATATTAAATATCACGATTTTTTTAATTAATTCACTGCTCAAATAGTTGGTTTGCTAAGAATAACGTGGATCTGCATCACTTCTCAAGAAGGTTCTGTTGGGTGGTTCTGAATCAACTATTAAGATTGACCGGTTGTAGATGCGTAAAGTATTTTATACAATCTATTTCAATTTTGTAAATTTTAAGATTTTAGTTCCATTATTTATAATAATTCAATACAAATTATAAACTGTCAGTCGGGACAAACACTTTAGAATTTATATACAATTTTCGTATGTATGAATATGAAATAAGCTAAATAAAAATTATTTTATTAATATACTTATTGTTAAAACAAAAATCATAAATGAGAAATTAAATTTTTATTTGAAATTATTCACTATTAATAGATAAATGTTAACTCATGAAATACAATCTTTAAAGTTTTGGATTTGGTTAGAATATGTAGAACAACATAGAAAGTTGCTAATATGTAAATTAATGTAAATTAATTTTAATAAAAATTCCAAAAACAAAACTTCAAATTTAATTGCTTTTTGTCTATAAAACTATTTTAAAACTTTTTAATTTTTATTTAAATTTATAAATGTTTTTTATCTTTGTAGTTTTAATGTAAATTTTTAATGTTGTATATTTTAATTAATTTTATTTTTATTTAATATAGTTTATTAATTTTCTCTAAATTCTGTTATGTTCAATAGAAATAAAAGTGATTGAAGAGTTTTGATATAAACAAAATGAAACATGAAAATATAATAGTAAAGATAGTCAGTCATTAATTAATTATTTCTTTATACCCCCAGGTATGGTAATATAGTGAAAATTGTTTGAGTTTACGAATTGAAGAACCTTTTTTTTTGAAAAATAAACTTTCTTTTTGTTTTTTTTTTTGGAAATTTGGAAAATACATAAATATCATAGATGGTGTATAAAAAAATATCTACTGATTTTATATGGATAAAGAAGAGAAAGACTAGCTTAGCCTGGTATCAAAACTTGGTATCATTTTAAATTGCATTTAGTTCATTATTTATCTAATTTTTTAATAAAAAATATTTTATTCGTTTTAAGATTTTCGTAATTTTATGGTAAATTGTAATGCAATAAGAAAATATAGTAGAAATTTTATAAAAAAAAAAATGATGAAAAGGAAAGGCATGAGTACCTATTTTAATTTTCTCTTCATATATTCACAATTTGCAATTTATGCCAATTGCATTTTTGAATATGGAAAATTGAATACATGACTATGAAAAATAGAATATACATGATTATAACAATTTATACTTAATATAGTAAATAATTAGTTTTTATGCTCTGGGAAAACAAGTGAAAACATAATTATTTATGGTTATGTTTTGTGTATAAATAAAATATATCTATATAAAAGTATATTGTTGTGTAGAATTTTATGTGGTAAAAGAAAAATCTTAAAAATAATGTAAGCAAAAAAATAATCGCAATGCAATTTTCTAAGATTGAAATTTATAAGAGTAAAAGTGAATTTCGCCACAGGTTACCACAGGTTACCAGTACCAGTTATTATACATTATATTATTCTTTCTACTGCATTTAGAAAAATATTTTCATCGGTTTTGATTTAAGATATTTTTTAAAGGGTATTACTATATAGTCTTTTTAATGATCACAGTTTTTTAAATATTAAATTCTAGTACATGCTCTACTGAACTAAATGTGTTGACTCATGCTTCAGACCCACTGTGTATTAGATAAAATAACTAAGTAGACAAGTCTCACGGTGGTATACATTTGTAGATGATGCCAAGACAATTCAGTAATTGAAAATTTGAGCGCATGTTCTGGCAAGTCTAAATAAAAGTAAATTAAGGATCCTATGAAATTGGGGAAAATCTGCAAATTTATTAGTGTATATCCAGAATTGAGTAGAAGGGCCGAGCTAGTACAGTTGTTTTATCATACAAATAATCTATACGAAAACTCAGCCTGATCTAATGTTTCACATGCGATTAAAGAGAGGTACCCCATTTCTATCTAATCTAAACTAAACGAAACTAGACAGTGGCATATTATTTTTTATATTCATATAGTTTTCATAAAAAATCACTCTTTACGCATGGAAATTGGACAATAATATCGACATTAAATATATAAATCGTTAATTTAACTTGAAGTTTTATACTAGCTCTTGTTACTTTGTTTTAATATTCTTAAAGAAAGATTAAGGCTATTTGATTTAGATAATAGCATTTCTGGAGCCAAACTACTATGACCCTGTATCCACCATAGAATACACATTTCATGAACTATATATTACTTTTACTTTGGAAGTTCAACGATTAATGACAGAAATTCGTTTAACCAATTTTATGTACTGCGTATAATTTTGCTTGGTTATTTCAAATTGATAGCTTATTGTGGATATAGTTTGTATGGTTATTGCTGCTCAATGGCTATATAATTGTTAACGATATTAATATTTAACAAATACGAAATACCTTAATAAGAAAGATTCCTTGTTAAATCCGGATACAAATACATAACGGAATAAATCGTTAATTATACTTAAATTTAAGCAGCAATTGAAAACACAAAAATTTAATATAATTTTGAAATTTAATTTAATTAATTTTGATGTGATTTTAATCAGGGCTTGAAACCACTTAGTTTTCTTGTTTGTTTCGTTCACTGCTTTAAAATAACTTCTTTTTGTTTTTGGTTATGTTCTTGGTTTACTATGTCTTCGTTCCCAGAACCTGGTTTTATTATGCTAAATATCACTAATGTTAACTCAATAATGTTTGAAAATGTTAAGAGGCAATGAATAATAATTGTGATAATTTTTTTTTTAATATAATATTAACGTCACAATGATCAATGAGTTCCCAAAAACAAATCGGAGGCCGTTTCTATTTCATGACTTCCAGAGATAGTTTTTTAGTGAAAAATTAAAGAAAACCTTTGATAAATCACTGTACCAATATTTCTTTTTTGTGTTTTGGTCATAGTTATTTTAAATTTGAAGGTTAGGTCTGGTTTGGTTCAATACTAGTTGCCATTCCTGATTTTAATATTTCAGTATTATATAGTAAATTGAATTCCAGTTAAAATTATATATAAAACTCGTGATTTAAATATTTACAATTTTTATTCCAAACAAAATTACTTTTATACCTAAAATAACCAGATTTAGTATACTTTCTTTAAGAATTATAAACCTTTCTAAAAAATATATACATATTTCTGAAAGCAAGAAAAATTGTGAAATATAAATTGAAAAATTCGATTTTTTTTTATAAAATCCAATATCATTTTTTTCTTAGTATCTTTTATTATTTAAACACGATTTTCATAAAAAAAACCACAAACAGAAACAACATTTTTATAAAAAAGTGAAAGAGTGAAAATAATTGATGAATTATTTTATACCTGTGTCAATAATATAAAAAATCTTTTGTAATTCTTATTATATACAGTATATATTTTGTAGAAATGAACCTGAATGATTAAAGGTCAATAGCATTACTCTGACACTGGTAGGCATCGTAGGCAAAAGAAAAATATAATTGTCGTTATTATTTTTACTGGTTTTTTTTTTGTTGTTTTGTTTGTCTGTTAACATTCTGTAAGCTGTTGTAAATGATAGCAAATGCGTTTAATAATAATTTACTTTAATAGATTTTCACTGCTATGGAAAGAAGGGGTTAAATTTATTGTATTTGTATAACATGTTATTTATGTTGACCTTTCTATGTTTATTTTTTTTTAGTTTTCTATATATAATAAATTTTACATAATTTATATAGAAAAATTTATGAAATTTTTAATTTAATTGTAAAAATTTCTAATTAATTTCCAATCCGAAATAGTCAATGATTAAAACGAATAGCTTCAACTTCGACTAATTAATATAAAGATTTAGGTACCATCCACGTACTTAGAGCTTGAGTTTCTATTGTACATTCTGCATAATTTTATTTAAATGGCTTGTATTAAACAGTTGTGTCTTAATTAATAACATTTGTTTATTTTCGGTGATGAAAGTGTCGGAGATTAATCCAATGTGGATAGTAATTTTTTTCTAAGCATTTCCAGAAAGTGCAAGAAAATTAGTAAATTAACTTACTAATATTTCTCACTAAGCTTGTTGTCGCTGATGCAAACAAATAATCTGTTTCATTCTTCAGCCACCATTCCATTTTCTTGCCAACGGGAAGATGGTGTTTATGTTGAAGACTGATTATAATTGGATACTCAATTACTACTTTTAGCCTCAATTATAATTAATGTAAGTTAAGTTAAATCATATATTACTTAATCCTAAACTTTAATGAGCAGCAGCTAAGCTGTAAAACGCAAAAATTTTTGTTTTCTAAATTTCCATTTTGATTTGTTGATCTTTTACATTATTTTCGTCGTGTATTTTTCATTTAAAGATTTAATATTTCCTTGCTCCGATATTTTGCTTTAAGACTCTTTTGAACAAAGCTTGGACTACAATGTATTGATCAGTTCAGTATAGTTTCGTTCAGTAAATTTCAAATTTGAACATCGGTGGTGGTGGACACATCGATTAGGAACAAATGAAATGGAAAGAATTTGGAATGATTGAACTTTTATGAATCCAAACTCCACACTGCAGCAAATCTCAAGAGAAATGAAATTTGACAGTTTCAAAAAAGAAATTATGTGTATTGAAATATGGTTGACAAACATTTTATAGAAGATATTAAAAATTATCCGGAATTTAATCGATTCAATTGATAACTATGTGTTTAGACTTAACCAGTCGATTGGATACTGTACGAATCATTTCAAAACTGAACTGATCGATGCATTGTAGCCAAACCTTTAATCTTCCTGAAAAAAATCTATAATCATTCATTTTTTTTTCATTTCTATATTTGTCATTCATTCAGTTTTTGAAAGATTTATAAATTTTTAATTTCTTTCTGTTTTTTTTTTTATTAATTTTTATTATTTTTTTTTATTTTTTTATATAAATATTATCAAAATAAATATAAGTATACATCAATATTTGAAATGGAAGAATTAGAAGACCTTAATGGTTGCCAAAATAAATCATATTATAATAAATATAGTAAAAATCAACAGCCACAAAATGTTAATAAAACAAATGCTGTATTTATACCAGTTAGTGAACTTGAATCAAATTATTGTAGAGAACGTGGTGGACGTAATAATGTTGATTGTAAAATATGTTGTAGAGGTTTCCTAAAATGCATGTTATGGATGATTTTATTTACTTGTGTATTATTAATTTTTATATATTGGATTATTGAATATAATGATGGAATTAATGAAAAAAAAAATCATCATCCATTAATAATGACAATTTCATTGATAATAATTACAGGAATGAGTATAAATTTTTGTCATATTAAAAAAAGATTTGATAAAACAAAACATTTATTAATTTAGGTAACCTAATTTTTCAAATTTGCCTTTGTATGGAGAATGTCATTCAAATGTTAATACATGTATTTTTATATACAGTTGTATTAGTTTGTATCCTTTATGATATTATAACTGTTGAAAAGAATATTTCATCAAAAGACAAGATAAAAGAAACATCTTTACATGGGTGGTTAGGCTATTTCACAGTAATGCTATTTATATTTGATTATATAATCGGTGTGATAAGGTAAGTCCTAAATAATTTTGTTAAATTAATTTTGAAATTATTTGGTAATTTTTAATCAGAATGATTCTGAATTTCCTGAATAGCACGCAATCGTTTGAGATATTTTTAGATACCTTGACGAATACGCAGTACGAATCTTTACCGAGGGATTCATAACTCTTCAGTTAGCAGTAACGCTAAGGACCCTCGGTGGATAGTTATATGTACTAATAACACATTAGATCTATAATTTAAAAAATCGTTGGTTTGTGTGGGTGTGGGTATTGGCTATAAATAACTGCATACCATAGCTACTTGAGTTTATAGTTTAACCAATGAAAGGCTATATACTCCTACAGCACATCGACCCATCTAACTGTCCTTATGAACGAAATCAGGCTATTAATTTTACAGATTTATCATAAAATAAAATTTGAATAATTTTATATTTGTATGCTGACTCAATAATGTAAATTAACATTCTTTTGGCATATGTATTTTATTGATACTCACTGTAACTTACTTTTAAGTATCCAACTCTGTAATTACTATAGCATTATCATTACTTTCACTTATCATTACTGGTCGATCTACTATATCCACTTGCACTGTTAAACATCTCTTATCCATGCATTTTTGTATTTCTTTCAAATACTTTTAATGTTTTAATAACATTATTTATTATGAAAATGTAAAGCTTATAAAGTACCAAAGATTCAGACCACAATACTCATAAGATACAAAGAATTTATTGACCAAAATTAGGAGTAACTAGAAACATTTAGCTTTTCTAATGAGTTAGGTTTGAAATTCCTAATCTTGAAGTTTTCGGAGATTAAACAGACGCACAAATGGTATTGTAAAATGTGAGGCTGGGTTTTGTACATTCGTGACAACAAGGAAAATATTACAGAATATGAAAAAATAAAAACAATATGTTATGATAAAATCTGTAAATGATATCCTTATTAGGCTGCAAAAAATGATATCCTAGACGGGTGCCTAAGTTTAACTTTACAAAAATGCTTTAATTAATTTATTAAATTTAATAAATTATAGATTCATTCCAAAATCTAATTTATTACGTTTTTATATTTTCAGTTGTTGTAGCAGACTATTTTTTAAGCATACATATTGTTGTCTAAGATATCGATTTTGCTCATTACCATTACACGTTAATATGGGAATTGTAATGTATTTTTTAGTAATATTTTCAACTGTTACAGGAATCCAAAATCAGGCTAAGTAAATTACACTATTATTAAAAAAATGAAAATTTATTTATTTTTAATAATTTAATTGTTTTTATAGTGATGCAGCTGGAGATTCTAAATTACTTTTGAATGGCTATGCAGGATTAGCTATACTAATTGGTTTTATAGTGGCTTATAAAGTAGAATATGCATATACAGCAGAATATGAATACTAATATCAAATATTCAAATAAAATAATTTTCGTAATATTGTTTTCGAAATCTCAATTTTTTTTTTTAATTTTTTTAATTTAATGAATTATGATTATTTTTTTATAAGATAGGCCACTCTTTTTGATAAAATTAGCCACTTGCACGTCGTAATTAAGTTGAACGCACTTCAAGTGTTCCAGAATTTCTATAATTTCCATTAGGTATATTGCTGTAGAGAGTCAAGAGTCTGTCATCTTTAATATAAAGACTCTTTAGATAATAAATATTCAATCAATATAAAAAATGATTAATTTGAAAAAAAAAATATATTAGAAAATGTAAATTTCTAAATTTATGTCAGCTAAATTTGTTTTTTAGATTTAAAATGTTATTGACCTATATTAAGTTGATTAAAGACTTTATCATTAAGAATCGTGTGACTAATTTAAAGAGTCTTCGAATAATAGTAGTGACTGGAAGTCAGCCGATAAATCTTAAATTCTTAACAGTAATTCTGACCGATAAACAGTAGTCGGTCGGCGTGTATTGCAAAAAATACACAGCTTCACATTTGTACCTGTATTATTTTTAATGAAAATAATATTTTTAAGTAAAAGTTTCCATTTTATTAAATAATCAATAAAATTAAGACAGAATACTTTGAAATATTGGGTAATGCTAGCTGAACGATTGAACCATTTATTTTAATTTCGGTAATAATAAGATATATGCTATTTTACCACGTTCAATTGACATATATTATGGAAAGGCTTCAGGGAAAAAATTATTCTTGGAAAGACATTTGAAAAAATTTAGAATAATTGAATTCAATGTATATAACGCAAAAGACCCAATTATTATTATAAGAAATTTACTAAAATCTTTCAGCTCCCCCTACTCGTCACATGGACATGCTCTGCATGTCGAGATAGTATTCAATCTTAGCCATACCGTATGCGTCCTGAGAATAGAGTATCCCGTAGCAACTCCAACAAATAATTTTCATGTCGCTCTGTGTTCATCTTTAATAATTTCCTTGGATCTAGGATTCGGGGTCCCCCAAAACAGTTTTGTATGTTGGCAACCATTCTGTGATACCCATTATTGAAGGTTACATTATTTAGCCCAAATGTTTATTGCTTTTTCATGATAAATGTTATGAGGTATCTTAAGTATCACCATAGCAGCCCCTTCCCTTGCCAGAACTAACTATTTAATTTCACTTTTAAGTTTTACATTCCCGAAACGTATAGCTCTTCATATTTTTTTTTGCTTTATATTTAGCCTAAATTTACGTACAAATTAATTTACAAATTCAAGCATAAAATCGATTAAAGACAAAATAGTAAAATTACCTTTCAAATTTTATAATTATAAACTCAATAGATACTTTTACTTTTTCAAAAAATGAAAATTGTATAAACAGCATTACTTTAAACACATTTTTTTTTTCAAAATTACATTTTGTTTTATATGGACTTGAAAATAAATTAAAAATAATTCAATTTAAATCAATTTTTTACACAAGTATTTAAACCGTAGTACCAAAAAAATAAATAATGTAATTTAATGAAAAATAAAAAAATCTGATTAATGTATTTACAAAATAATTTAATTTTATTAAATACAAGATAAAAAATGAAAATCTTTACTAATACATTTCCCTCTAACCATAAGTAAAAGTGAAAATTATGTTTGTTTACTGGTTTTTTGTACTTTAAGATTTAAGATTATTTTCTTGATACTTGGCAGTAAGTAAGTAAATGTACCTGAAATTCAAAAAGTCCCATAATTTTTATATTCATTTTTCTTTTTTTTTTTGTTATTTTGAGATATAGAAAGTTATAAAACAAAGCAATAAAAAAATCAAATCAGCTCCAAAAAATAATAAAATATAAAGAATTATTGACTCGGCGTGACTGTAAAGCCAGAAGAGTAAAAATTCGTGAATATTTTGTGATGAATTTTATCAAAAATAAAAAAGATTCATCAGATATTTTTTAGGTGGCATATTTATAACGCATGTGATGAATTTAGAGAGAGAGAGAGAGAAACAAAAGGGGTATTCCAAAACTCGGAGTTTGTTAAAAAAATAAATTTTATAGGAATATAAACAAAAATTTAAGATCTAAAAAATTCTCCCTTTCACAGCACGAGTACAGGTTTAAGTCTTAGTTTAAGTAATATTCATTGTTAAAGTTTCAGTAAATATGAACCTTCACTTAAGCGTCAGTTAAACAGAGTTAAAGTGAACGAAAAAGCAAAAGAATAATTTGAGTATTCATAGAAGCAACTTAATGTAAGTTTAATCACAGACTTAGCTTCTATGTGTAAAACAATTTTTATCAGCTGATTTTTTTTATTAACTATTTCCGCTTAAACTAATCTTATAAGAAACTTTCTTTGAGAAATCAAAAAAATTTAAATACACAATCAGTTTACTTAAGCTTGATCCTAAGTTTGCACTGTAAAATATGATATCAAGAATGCTACATTGGAGTGATGGACCAAAACTACTGTGACAAGGACGTGCGAGACATTGGTGCCGCGAACTGGTTAACAGCAGCTGAAGATCGCAGTAATTGGAAGAGTACTCTTGACAAAGCCACGACACGCCCAGGATTGTTGAGCCAAATATAATAATGATTTTAATATAATTATTTTAGAAATGACTTACAAAAACCAAAACTAAAATTAATTTAATAATTTTCAATTTTTTAAACTTATCTTTCCATCACAAAATTTCAAAACTTCCATAACGTAAGAAACTTTAATAAAAATTGATTTGAACTAATTTTAATTTTTGCAAGTTCCAATCACTCATCTCGTCATATTATTCCATAACGATAACTCATCGTAAAATGTGAAAATCTATTATTCGTGTTTATATTTAAAATTAGCGAAAAAAAAAATCCAAATTTAAACGCGTTAAATAAAATTAATTTAAAAATAATTTGACACATGACTTGTAGGTTAAATTGGAAACTTATATTTCCTATAGTTCTAAGCAATTTATTTTTAATATAATATCAATTTGATGATTAATTAGAAAATAGTTTAAATAAATCTACATTGTAATATCAAATTTCTTGCATACTATATAAAATTTCTAATTGATTTCTATTCATGATTTTAACAATTTAAATAATTTTTATTTAAAATTAAAACATTAAAATTTATTATTTGTTTAAAAGTACATTTTTACTTTTAAATGACGCAATTACATAATTTATTTTATCTAAATTGTAATAAATCAGAAAGATTAAACAACGGCTGAAGGGAGCCCGTGACTAATAAAAGATAAATAGGTAATAAGCTTAAAGTAACTATTTTAAATATAAATACATATATATAATTTTTGGTGTATGTAGTAAATTATGATAAAAAAAATATTCAAATATTTGTTAATTTATGAAATTTAGATTAATTTATGGTTACACTAATATTCTATTACACTATGTCAAATTCTTTTGAATTGTCAACTTTGAAAGTGAGTAACCGATACAATTATTGATACAATTAAACATATTTTAATAATTAAATATCAAAAATTATGTTAATTAGAATTTAATATTAAAAATGCAGTTTTACTAAACAGTTTATAAAAAGTAAAGCTGTTGACATAACCTAAAAGTATATCTATAGTTCCAGCTATTGATAGGACTAGAAGTATATTGACATAGTTATCAATCCGGAAGAAAAAAAAAACTTTTATTGATACTCCAAATATTTACAATTATTGTCAGAGTGTCAAAAATATTTTTTTTTTTTAATAATGAATGAATTATGGTGTCAATAACGAATTATATGTCAAAACACAACCTATTATTGACACTATACTATTAATAACTTATTCTTCGTCAATGTTTAATTAAATATGACTAAATTTACCAGTCGAATTGTATAGAGACATTGACAAACTCAATGTTAAGAAGAAAAACTCAATAATTCTTAAATGATGATTTGTTATGACAAATTCACTCCAGAATATAATTATAAAAAATACTATGCAAAGTGTAGATGTCAATAACTGTGCCGAAAATTAAGAGTGTCAATAATTGAATTAGTTACACTATTTATTATTAGGTGAGATATTTATATTAGTAAATAACTTACATATTTAGAGATTTTCGCGATATATTTTCATAATGTCAAATTGTAAATAAATTCGTATAATCTCAAGATAAATAAAATTGTAATTGTGTAAGTTGTTTTTAATAAACAAATCATATAAATTATTTTAATGTTAAAGAAAGATAATATTCATAAATATAACATTTTGCAATAAAGGAATGAGAAATTGTATATTTTAGCTTCCACTACAAATCTGTACAATTTACTTAAATTTGAATATGTATAAACATTAGCATTTATAAAAAAGGAAAGATTTCACTAACTAAATTCGAAATTTCTTTAAAATTTTGAAAATATGTGGTTTTTCACTATCAGATGTTGCTATTACGTTTTTTTTTTAAATAGAAAAAGTTAAATGACGCTGTAGTAAGAAGTGTCACTGAAACGATTTTTGAGTTTTGAAGTTTAAATTTGAATCCAGCAAAATAAGCCTCTATTGAAAACCGTATCGTCTAACTCGTATAAGCACAGCCACAGCTGATAAGAGTATTGAAAACCCACCTTGAATTGAAAGCATTGCAATTTTTGTCATATATCCATATTCAATGTAAATGATGATAAATTACCTTTGTACTGGATAGAGAAATGATAATTTGATAGGACAAGATATAATTATCATCAGTGAAGATGTGAAACCTCATAAGTAGCAATAGGAAAAGCAATTATAAAGGCTACAAATTATATTACTTATAGACTTTAGGCCGATTATTTCAAAAATATATTTTTTAGAAAATTGGTACTTACGAGGTTTCACATGTGAACCTACAATATGGAAAAACTGTACATAGTTAAAATCGTTTCATATGCGTACAGTTTATGTTCCAAAATAATATGTTATGACTTCTGGATTATATATACATAATTTTAATTTATTTAAATTATTTTTATTATTTATTTATTTTTTAATTTAATTAATTTCATTGCTTACGTTGTTGTTGTACCTCCTCTTGGCATTTTTGTTCTTCGTTCGCGCATTAAATAAAAATCAAAAAGTTCTTCTGAAGGAGTATCCAAAGCAAAACAAACGAAAAAAAAAATCAACTAAACAGTTTTAAATTGGCTAAATAAATTTAATATTCAATTTACTATAAATAAATACTATAAATATAAATATTTTTTTTTATATCTATAAAACAATGACGTATCTTTGCATAAACAAAATTTAAATTAGCATAAATTTATCTTGTGAATTTTCAGAAACTAAACTTTATTTATTTTTTTATAAATATATAATTCTATTAGAATTTTTGTAGTCCGGAAAACACTGATTCAATTTTCTCGTTTCAAACTTAACTATATAATCTAAAAAAATTTTTTATTTTTATTTTAACATAAATTTATTTATTTTATATTTGTAATTTATATTTATGTAATGTTTTCATATTTATACAATGATTTTATGTAATTTAAAACATTCACCTTGACCACAGAAATTTGTGTTTATTTAATCAAAATTTGAAATATGCTAATTGAACTTGTTAAATTTGATTTTCTTTACATTAAATTAAATTAACGACACATAAATATCTTTTTTTTTTAATGTTTATTTATGATTATTTCGGATCTCAACAAGTGTTCACGATCGAAGATCTTTTTATTAACTGATGGTAGTAAAGCGGTGCGCAAGTGCATATGACTTGGGAATTGTGATCTGATAGTCTGTAAATTTCAATTTAATTTAATTTAATTTTCCAATGGAATTTATGGAAATTATTTAGTTAGGGTTGTTTAATAGAGAGAATGAGAGAATAAGAAGAAGAATTTCGTTTTCCAGTTGAAGAAATTGAAAAAATTGAGTAGGTTATTTATAATTTTTAATATACTTAAACGAGATATGAAAACGACGAGAGTTGAATTGGTTTGAGCCTTTACTAGAGAAAGTACAATTTTCGAAGATATGTTTTTTATGTTGTATGCTTTTTTTAAAGAGCGAACATTTAAATTTCGAAATTTTAGAGATCATAATTTTAAACATAAAGAATATTAAAATTATGATAAAGTTTTTTTTTATAATTATAATATTTTAAATATATTCAAAGATTTTTTTAAATAAATTTAATTAACTTGATATAATTTAAATTTAAAGTATAATCCATTTAAAAACATTTTATCAATGTAATCTTTTTATTATTTTTTACCGATTTTTTTTCTATTCAGTTTTAAAATACATAACTAAATTTATTTTGTAACATTAGGGAATTAAGTAATTAATCCATTCTGCCAGAGTCCTAGTACTTCATAACAAATGAAAAATGCTTTTATTCTAGAAACTATTTATTCTACAGATAATTTTATGATTTTCACCACAAAATAAATATCCTTTTTTTGTATTATTTGTGAAACATAAATCATTCTATCAATTTCTGTATATTTTCTTTTAATATTATATAAATTAAAATTGCTTGTTTATAACGTGAGTGCTTTTTAGATGCAATATTGCCAATATATACAAAGAAACATAAAAAGTTATGTTCTTAGTACTGGCAAATGTTTATATTAGTATTTTTTAGGTTTTATTTGTTCCTGTATTTTCCTAGTCATCATACTACTAAATTGAGGTTTGCCAGACATGTTTTTAAGATTTATATAATTATTACAGCCAACTAATGTATTCTCAGTATTTAGACTAATTTAGATTAAATCTAATGAATCAATAAGATAAGGTTTCTTATAATTTTAAAGCTTTATAATGTTTATATTGGCTAAATACTTGGAATAAGATAAACAAAATTTTTGAATTGCAAAGAGTAGAAGATTTAATCTTAAAAATAAATAAACTTAATTAAAATATGAAATATTTAAAAACTAGTTAATTTTGAAAATTTACATGTAAAAAAAAAAGTTTTTCGTTATATTAAAAAAAACATTAAAAATTATCATTAAAAATTATCCAGTTTAGATTAGATAGAGTTAAGGTAGGTCTAGTTGTCCCGAATCACTGCGGCTACTGTGGACCGTTTGTGATATACTCTAAAGTTAAAAACCATTAAGTAAAAAGATCGGTACTTTCAAAGACGTACATAGTTCTTTATGTACAGACAAGCAGACAAATCTGGATCTGATATAATGTTAGTGTTGCTCTGTTGGTGTTACTGGCTACCAGCAACAGTATAACAGAACAATGAGAGTAACAGCTATAACATAGAACACATTGGATCAAAATCGATACCATTATAGGAACTATTATCCCTATAACGAGAAGACAATTTTGGGTTATTGATAAATTATTGAACAAATTAGGACAAAATGAATTCTATAAATTATTATCATATTATCACACATTTTCACACATCATCTATTGATATTCTTTCTATGTAGACAAATGATTATTGCCAAATTAATTGATTTTAGGCCTATTACACTAGAACAATTCCACTAGGTACAATTTAATTTTTAACGCATACGTTTAGCCATAACATGTTATAGATACATACAATTAAACTATTCTACTTGCATATTTCATCAAGATAACTTTTTATTACTCACATTTTATAAAATTGTAAACAGCATGAAACTTGTAAAATTGTTTTATAAAGATTCCTTTTAAAAAAACGGATAAGTATTTGTTCAAAAGCCTAAATAAATTTAATATTGGCCTAATGGAATTATGTAATTAAATTGTACAAAATTAAATTCTACAAAAATTAAATCGTGTTAAGTGGAATTGTTCTAGTAGAATCGACCGATAAATCATCTTTTATTAATATTATAATTTTTTTTATATATATAATATTAAATTAAAAACTAAAGTAATTTTAGTCATTAAATTATTATATAAATTTATTTTACTTGTATATAAAATTTATTTATAAAAGAATTAAAGTAAATATATTAAATTTTAAAGCATACAATTTAATATCTGTTTAAACATGAATTTACCATAAAATTTCAGCAAATATTTTAAACAATTTTTCTCAAAAAATATATTATAAAATAAAAATTAATTAAAAATTTTAAAATGATTTGACTTTTATCTTTAAAATGTAATTCGCATAGCTGGATATCTTATTAGGGATGGGTAACATTAAATCATGTCATGAATAGTTATCAATATCTTTTTCAAGAAAAAAGGATTTGAAATTCTATTTGCATGAATTTTCTTTATAAAGACAAATATTTCTTTTCTTTTTGCACCCAGAAGGATATTCTAGATCGTATGATGAATTTTGAGAAAGTTTTTTTTCTATAAAATATAATAGAGAAAAAATTGAATTGATTTTTATTATTTTTGAATGTAAAACATGATTTATCTAGAAAAAATATAAAAAGTAAAAAATATGAAAAAACGTAAAATTGAAATTGAAATTTTAATCAATTTACATTTGTACTTTTAACTTTTAACGTTGTCGCATGGAAAATATCAAATGGATCTTGGGTAGTCTTCGTTTCGATAATCAATTATTGCCGCAAAAAAATACTTACTTAAGATCCTTATAAAAAGACTAGCGGTTTTTTACAAGTATTAGGTAACAATTTTCTAGGTATTTTTATAATTTTATATACAAATGTGTTAAGGTTTCACATTCTGTTCATACGGAACGTATATAGCTGTTATCACATATTCTCCGGATATACAAGGACTGGAAATTTCAAATTGGAAAACTAAAAGTCTCTAGTTAGACCTCTCAAATATTTGTCTCCAACACTAGTTTATAAGCCCCCCAAAAATAGTTTTGTTTTGTGCATAGTTAAACCATATTCAATTCAATTAATTTGTGTTCTTCAATTAATTTGTGTATCCAGCAAAATACGACCGGAAAAATCTTTTAAAACTTCAGAAGCGTTTAAAAGAAGTATGAAAGTCTCCTCTTAGGAGTATCTGCTAATCTAATCTTAAAGTTTTAATATTAAAGAAAAATCAATGGACGAAATTGTCGAATAGTGTTTGGTGGCATTTTCTTCCTTTATAAATAACTAAGCCATTTACATCAGAAAACTTTTATTTTGTCTTAGGTTCAAGTATTTTAGGACATAATTTTACCAATATAATAGAAAATATTTTGGACTTCATATCAAGATATCTAAACAATCAAACGTTTGACTTCTCATAAAATTAACTATTATACAAAATGTTTAATGATTACTAAATAGCATCATAAAAATTGTATTTTTGTTAATTATTATTTTACTAAATAATAATTTTCATAATTACTTTAATATTCTAAAATTTTTCATAATTTAATTTTCCTTTATTCAATTAATACTTAAATTAACTTGTATATTCAAATATCAAATTACAAAAATTTTGTAACATATTTTCATATTCTTTGATATTACATTAAATATTAATATTAATTAACATTTTTTAGTGTAACTTTTCCAATTAGAATTTTAACAGGAAACCCAATAAGGCAAAAAAAAAATACTTTTCATATTTTGCCTTATCCATCACATTTCAAAGGAAAAAAACCAAAACTTGATCATTAAAAAGAAAACAAATTGAAAAAATATTTTATCATAATCTTAAAATATTAAAATGAAAACGTAAAAAAATTTAAATAAAATAATTCCCAAGTTATTTTTCTCCTAATAAACACATTAAAAACATAAAAATTATGCGATTTTTTTTTTTTAACAAAATAAATTCCGTACAATCTGTCACCTTGTGTGGTAGTAGTTTCATACCCACGGGATTTTTATCCATAACATTGATTGCTAAAACGATATTAAGGTTTTGTGGCATATAATAAAACTTTTAAAACCTGTAGTGCCACTTTCTGGATGAAATGGAAAACACAATGTCATAGACAGAGTTTTGTTCTGTTCTTTATTACGTCTTCAATCACAATTACACCTCTCCATTGATCAGAACCGTATATAGCGAATATGCATCGATTATGCTGGGTATCTCCCCAAATAAAACGCTTCATATTTGTAATAATGGCCATCAATGTATTAAATATTCATTTTAATTTTTTAATTATTTTTGAAATAAAAATATCTCACGCTCAAAATAAATATTTATGCTTACCAATCCAATGACACAAATCTTTAAAAATTTTAAATCTCAATTTCGCGTGCTCCAATACAAAATGAAAATGTATGTGCATGAGCCTATTTTGACAGATGTCATACCTCGTACGCCATACGTTCTGATTTAGGGAGAAATGTAAAAACATTTTGCAGACGAAGTTTGGAATTTTCGTTCTGAAAGCATTTTGCATAAGAATAGCTTCAAAATTTAGAAATTTTGATTGTCACTAATTTAATACTCGTATCATAAAAATTTCCTAAATCTTAATCAAAAAAAGCAACAAATTTAGGTGGACATTAGTAGCTATTGAATAATTATTTTAAGAACTATACAACAGACTGACAGACAAAAAAATTTAAAGTGAGTTTTTGTTTCCTATAAAAACAACTAAAAACAAGAAAACGGAAAAGATGAAAAGTTAAACAAGGATAATATCTTGTACATTTTCAAACTACAAACAAAAAATGGTGAAAATGTAACCAACACAGAATATTTTATAATAAAAAAAATATATTTTTGTATAAGAAAAAACTTTGATAATTTAAAAGTTTTAATCTTTACTTATTGGGTTCACGTTCTGTAGACTTTTCAGAAAAACCTAAAATTAATTTTCTATTTTTTATGTTTTCTTTTTCAATTCAAAGTTAGTCAATAAAATTTATTTTTTGATATTCTTGGGGTATAATTAGAATGTCGTCCAATAAATGTCAATATAGGAAATACACACCAGGACTTTGTGAACAAATAAATTAGAAAAAATATATTTAAATTTAGGAATTTATAATATTAAGGATACCTTAGGAATTTTGTATAATGAATATTTGAGTAAATAATTTAAATTTAAATTAGAATGTTTAAATTTTGATCATAAGAAAATTATATTTCCTGGTTTTGTAAATTGTTAAATATGTATTATTAAGTTGTTAGAATATTGTACAAAAGAAATTCTTTCTTGCAAAAAGGACATTAAATTTGGTAGGAAAATTGTCTATTTTTTATATTTACCTGGCTATATTATATCTAAAATCTAGAATAAGAATCAATTGTATATTGTAAGTACAGATAGTTTTAAATCAATATAAATGTCCAGTTTCACTGTTACAGAGTTTAATTCTTGGTTTTAATTTAATACCAATGTGGATCAAAGTGGATCAGTGGTTTCGCAATACAAGCTATAATGAAATAAGGATTAACTTGAACTTATAGTAGAGCTTACGATTATGAAAAAGTAATAGATAATTGAAAATTTACACGTCGTGGCACTCTTAGAAACACTTCAATAAAAAAAAGTATTTTGAAGGGTTAATTATTATTAATTTTTTTGTTGATATTCACAATAATACACATTTTAAGGTTTGGCTAAGTTTATAACCAATTTTCATTGAGAAACTAAATAAGCTGCAATAAGTTCTAGTCTAGACAAACACTAAATAATCATTTTATTTAAGCTTAGGTTGACGTTGACGCACTGTCAAACTGGGCATTAAAATACTAAATTTCAAATACCAAATTAGAGCAAAAATACCGAGATAATATAAGTTTATTTAAGATTATTTCTAGTAATTTTTCAAAGCTAGGAACATGTATCGAAAAGCATTACTTATCAGCTTTTGCTGATAGAGTCCATGCGTCACATTACATCCATAGTTTAGAATCGTTTTGATGATGGTTTAATGCAACTTTAATTTAGTTTTCCTATGGACATTTCCCGATCTCAGTACCTTCCAGTATCTTTATGTTAGTTTTCAATAAATTGGATTTCATATGCGCTTAATACATTCATCAATAATCAATAACAAAATTTTCTTTTTATATAATTTTAATTATTTCTGGTGCAACAAAAATTAATTGTCATTATTTGAAAAATAATTTATTTTGATAAAATTATCTTAAAGAAGTTTTCCTGTGACAATGGAAAATATTCATTTAAAGGATCTCTGTTGTTCGCAATTTTGATAGCTTTAAGTGTCTTGAGACACCATCAAATGAATCGAGTCCAATAAGTTTGGTGCTAGTTCCTTGTCGTATAAGTTCTACCTGTTCATAACCTTCGAAACCCATATGGACTTGAATTCTGTACAGTGCTCTCCTGTTTCTTATTCCTATGGTTATTAAAGCTTATAGACAGTTCTATATACTAGCCTTGACTTGTTCCGTGTTAACCACCAGAATTAAACATAAATTTTCGAATACAAGAGGCTACATTAAATTGGTAATTACTATATTGAATATGACTTTTTTATAATTTCAAATCTGTTGACACAATTCGATAATTATGTAGGAAAACAAATAAAAGTTTTCAGAAAATATATGTAAATTAAAACATATAAAAATTTTGGTGCCATGGCATATAAAATATATTGACGCGAGACAACAAAGAAAGTTTTTGGAAAGAAACATCAAATTTATTTATGAAACAATATAAAATAAAGGACATAAAAACTGATGATATAAAACATGCAAACAACTGTTGCATGACACTTTTTTTTAAATATTTATATATATAAACTTATATACTTCACTATTTCATTATAAAACATAGAAATCACAGGTGTTTAAGTTTTTTTTTTTGAAAATATAATTTCGTAACCATTAGAAAATGGATGGAATGAGTAACAAAAATTTATATTTTTCAATTTAATTGTATTTTCCAGGTGGATTTTTCAAAAAGGTTTAATAAATATCTAGCGAGCATAATAATAAATATAAGCTTTAAATTATGAATTTTTCGTGTACGGTATAATATAATTTAATAATTTATCATATTTTTAATTATATTTTTATATAATACATTAAAGCAAAAGCATATAGGAAAAAGGGTTACATAAAAAGAATCTTTTAAAGAGTTTGTGTTAATGGAAAGTTTCTAATTAAATTTAGATTTTTTTATTTTTTGGCTTTTATTAAATATCGATTAAAAGTAATTGGTTTATTTTAAGAGTAAATTGTACTGATAAATTTATAAGTGATTTAACAAGAGACCATCGAAGTATTTAACAAATAAATTGTTTTTTTTAGGTTAGTTTCCATTTTTGTAAAATATTAAATTATAAATTTTATTCCTAACTGACCGAGAATCGAACAAAACAGAAAACTTCCTAAAATTATCGCACAGGGACATAACAAGGGCTGTAGCTGAGTATACAAGACACTGGCCGAGGGGTTAGACATCCCAATCATGTCATAGCTGTATGACATGATCGATCACAAAGAAAAGAAACAATTGAGCACTGTCAGATATTGATCTCTTGGTAACTACTAAACAATCTTGGTAACTACGAAATAAACAATCTAGCCATTAAAGAACTAGTACAGAAATTATACATTTCCTTAATGACACGATTTGCTTATGGTTCACAATAATGTGTAGTACACTTTGAGTCGTGTAAAAGCTGTTGGGGCTCGGCACTTGAACTAACCAACCAACCGAAAGATAATAAACTATAAACTACGCAAATTGTTCAGAAATATCATAACAAATTGATAAAAATATTGGTCATATGTCAATAATTGGTATAAAAATTGGTAATAAAACTATTACTTTAATTTTCAATTATTAGATATAAATAATTAACTTTGTATCTTATCCTGTATCTATAAGCTATTCTATACTACTCCAAACATAAAATACTGAATATATTTTTAGTATAATTTAAGTACTACTTAATGTAGTGGTAGTTAAGCTTGTACTTAAAATAATTATACCCAATTTAAGTACTAATTTGAGTAGCAACAATATTTAATTGAAAAAGTAATTGAAACAATTAGGCTGTATTTACTATAAATTTAATGGTACAAGAAGAAAATGAAGACCAGCGTTTCGATGGATAGATACCGAAAGCGTTTCGATGGATAGATACCTTTTTGCAGTGGCGAAAAGGTCCACATACATAATCGCAACCAATGGAGAGCAATCTTGATTTAATATTCATGTGGATTTAAGCATGTCAGTTACTATTTTTTAAATATAGTACAATTACTTGCGTAAGTAACTTGATTGAAATCACAACAATTTATCCCGATATGTTAATTATTATATTCTGTAATATCTTAAATGTAATTTTTATTCTATAAATTGTTGAAATTCAAAATTATTATTATCATAAGCAAATCTTTTAGAATGGTTCCAGTTTGAAAATAAATTTCTTTAATAAAATTAAGTATATTTTTTATAACCAATTAATGATTAATCATAATTTAGATTAGTATACCGGAAATATCAAATATAAGTTAATTTTTTATGATATTATAAATAAAAAGAAATGACTTCTTTTAATTTGCAAATTATATATAACTGACAAATAAAAATGAATTGGCATATTTTTTATTGAATGATGCCAGGAAATATAATAATAGTAAAACTACTGTCAATCATGCAAAAATAGTTTATACTTTTTGTTCAATTAACAGCTGTCATTTATGAATTAGGAATGAAAAAAAAATCAATATCTATTCTAAACGCAATTAAAATTAACCATATTTTAACGCTCTGATTCGGATTCCTTTTTATAATAATATGTTTTTAAATAGCATGTCATTCATTTAATTACGACAATTAATGATTTACATTTAAACAAATATTTGTTGAACACCTTGAAATAATAGTGGAAATGTAAAAGGATATAGCGTTTATGATAAGGATAGGAAGTTCATAAGTTCATTGGCCATTAATTACAAAATTGTTCTACAATATTTCTATAAATAATTTAAGTAATTTCCTATATAATTTATTAGTTCAATGGCATTGAGTATTTTCAATTTGGTAATTGTAAAAATTGTTTATAAGTATTTAAAATACGACATGGAACTTGACGACGTGCTTTTCATATTAATTTCAGAATAAGTTTTGTTGACGGAGACTAAAGCAGATATATTTATAATAATAATAGTGAGCCTGCAAAATATTCAGATATCAATTAAAGTTGGTCCTTTTTCAAGAGAAATTCAGTTTTTTTAAATTTTTCTCAATCTATTGCTTTGGCATGGCTTGAACAATTTATTTAATGTCATATAATAGATGCGTTAATTATAATTGCGTAATGTATTACGAGTATTTAGAATAACTAAGAGTGGTGAATTGGACCCTAAAAAATGGATTTCACTGAAACTTTTTTGTTAGCGTTTTCGAGGTAAGCAGAAATCAGGAGTTCAAAAATACAATAAAAATATTATTTCAATGAAATTTGCTACATAGTTGGAGTTTAGTAGCTTCAGTGGTAAAACTTCCAATTATATTTGATAATTTCAATCCCCTCTATCATGCAGTAATTATTACCCTATTTCAATTATATTTCACACACAGGATGACTTAGTCAACCAGTTAGCAGATAGTAATCCTGAAATTTAGTGCTTCAATAGCTTCAGTAGGTTGTAATTATTATCCGGTTTCAACTAAATTTATTACACATACTAGTTTCAGTAGGTCAATGTAACTGTTGAACCTAACTGTTCCTACGTTATCAGCCTTTTTTTTACTAAACATTTTCTATTTTATTTAATATTGTACGTTTTGTAATTATAAAATAGAATTTTTGATGAAATTTCTAAACCAACACTAGAACTTAAATATAATTTATTTTGAATAAAATTATTTAAAGAATATTCCTTGCCAGGTTAACAAGTCAAAATTTATATATTTTACTTGTCTTACAAACACTGAAGTATCCTGACACGACCTGGTATAAAATTTTAGAAGATGAGAAAAACTATGTACAAAAAAATGGAATAAAAACGAATATTTTCTGTCAACTCAAAATTTATGTTAAGTTGAAAATTTTCTTAATTAGAAAATTTTTATGAAAATGTCTGATTTATTATAATTATTTTTAGTTATTTCAAATTAATTAAATCTCTGTTTACATATAGAAGGACTTCTAGTGCGGTGACTATCAAAATGTCCTAATTCTCTTTAAGTTATTTGTTACCAACTTTTGTAATTGCTTTTATTCAAAGTGTTTTAAATAATTTTCATGTAAATTAGATTAAAATGAACGTCGAGTCCTTTGTAGTCCTTCAGTTTTTGTTATAATTTCATGTTTTGCAAATAAAATTTTGGATAATGTAAAATTAAAAACTTTATTTTCTCTTGGGAAAACTTTGTAAAGCAATTATGAAGTGTTGGTTTTGCTGGTGTGACTTGTACGCTTCTATTAATTCAATAAAATCCAGATTTAAATAAAATTTTAGATTTGTTTGTTTTATAGCATAATTTTAGAGAACATTTCTTTTTTAATTTTAAATTGTATTTAAAGTTTTATAAATAATCCTTTGGCACAATATAATTTTAAAATATTTCCAAAAAAAATTTGGCAGATAAAATCATATTTTTTGGAAGCCGCAGGACAAAAAATTTATACTTAGTATCGAGAGCGCTATAGCAGTTTTGATTTCAATCTGCGGATTCGTTTGATATTGACATATAATTGGAAAGCTCATATTTTTAACAGATTCACAATTAATGATTTGTATAAAGTAAATTTAAATTGAACATTTATTGGAAATTTCCGGCTTTACTTAGACTTAACATATATAAAATGTTGTATTTTCGTATTCCTATTGCCAATCTGTTTATTTGAATTTCTACACATGTGATTTTGTGACCTTTCATCCGTAATCTTCCCTTCAATTTATCAGTATGCTTGGGTATGCTTCAGCATGTCTATTTGTATATCTGTCGGTTGTGGTATATATGGGAAATAATTAAAATTAAAGTGTAATTTTTATATGAATTCAAAGAAGTTGAATTACATTTATCATCATCATAGCTTTATAGTCCTGGGTAAACTATATTCCGTCACAATGATCTATTTCTGGCCTTTTGTTTCCAATTATTGACTATTCATTTTGTTGAGTTACTTTGTATTTTGTCGATACATGGTTGTCTCCTGTATTTCGTGTTTTCCAGTTTATTTTCGGTAACTATTTAAGGCAACCTTTGCTATGGCATTCTAGCAACATGAATTTGCCCATCATAAGTTTAGAAATTTAATATATTTGACTATATTTTCACCATTATTTAGCTCTTCTAGATCCCGGTTTGTTTTTATGATATATATATTCCCTAATTTCAATGCCAGAATAAATTAGTAGGTAGGAATTTTTGACAACACGTTTCTGGTTTCTACTCCATATGCTGCGATTGGTCTTATTAATGTCTTGTATAATATTTCTACTGATTATTTTTGATCTGATCAGCTTTATGTGTGCGTAGAAACTTTTTAGCTCTTTGAATTCTATGCTGAATTATATCAATGCTCTTAAGTATACGAAATTTATGGATACCGATTGTCAGATTTAAAGGATTTCTTCTATGGTTTATCGTAATTCGTTTTGTATTCGTTCACATTCAGTCCTAATTTATTGATTTCAGTCTCTAATTTAATGAATTTAGATTTTAGCTCTCTAACACTGCGCCTTTATTGCTACATCATCTGCGTAAGCACCAACATGTGTCATTCCATTTATACAGTGAAGTATTATTGAAATTGAACTTTTAAATATAATGTATGTATCAATCCAAAAAAAAAAATTAAATATATTTCAAGTTTACGTTGCAGATTATGAGCTACTCCAATCCCAAATACGTACAATAGCATATAAATGAACTCATAAAATATAAATCATAATTATATTTATTAATTTTAATTAAAAATTATATCAGAAAATTACAAAATTATTTATAAAATAAAATATAATAAAATTTTTTAATACAAAAAAAATTATTCAATTAAAATAACATCAATTTTCCGTTTAACGAAATAATTTATTTTAATTTCGCATATCATAAAACATAAAAAATTGTCTAATATATAGACAATTGTTTTTTATTACTGAATTAAACTTTTTAACTGCCGGCCGGCTTTAAAAATATTTATGTAAATTATCAATTTCATTCTTTCGTATAGCTATAGACTATTATAGGATGTAAACAATTTTCTAGACTTTCTAGTCATAAAAATATTATGAACTGTATAGTAAAAAATTCATTAAAATGTTGAATCACAATGAATTGAACAAAAATATTCTACTTGAAAAATGTTAAATTGTGAATGGTAAAATTGACATTTATATTAAGTATAGCCAACCAACTCTAAAGTGTTTTAATGCAGAATAATTTAAGTTTTAAATTGAAAATATTTAAAAGGCTTTAAAATAAAATTATGTTTATAAGTTTTATAAAATTTCGAATTTCAAAACAAAAATGAAATTTATATTTTGGTAATTTGCCAAAAATTTTGTTTTTTTTTACAACATATTTGAAATAAAATTAAATTTAATGTTTTTTAACTTAAACAAAAAAAATCTAATGGTCACAAATAATTTTATATATAAAATATCCTAACAAACAACTAAAGGACTTGTACAAAAATTTCCTTAGAAACAAATAAAATATATAGAAAAAAAAATCGAGACAAAAATAGATTTAACAACTGGTCATATTTCTATTCTGTAATAGTTTTTGTAGATGGTTTTATTAGCATATTAGAAGAAAATTTAGCACAATGTGCCTTGTCACTTTTTGTTCATTGTTTGAATATCAAATTATTTTGCATTCATAATTTTTATTCCTGCAAAAATTTCATTCTTTTGATAATTATATTATATTTTTAACAGATGTAATTTATAGACGTACCCTCGAAGCTACAAAAACAAATTTTAAATCAAGGAATTGGTAAAATAAAAATAATAGACTTTTCCGTAATGAGACCCAAAGAGATATTCCGTACTGATCAAAAAACTAATCTTTTTAGAGGCAAGAAAGAATAGTATTTGAAGAAACACAGAGCAAAACTTTTGTGCAGAGCGGATATGAAGCTAAGGCAAATGATTTCTAACCACTCCAGAGTTACGTAAGTAATCGCCAGGAATGTTCTGAGTTTATAGTGTAATATTAACTGACTCTAAACTGACTATAACTTATATAATAGATTTTTTAAGTAGCGTTATGATATAATGGATTTTTGTGGACTTATAAATGCTTTATAGCATTTAATCTAATAATGTAATACATTTCACAAATCATGTTAATAATAAACTAACTAATGGCAAATACTCGAATCGGTAAAAATTTATCCAACTAATAATAATCAGACAATTGAACAAGATATGAAGGGTAGATCCAGTATGTTAATAACAAGAAGTGTTCTCGCTAGTATATTAAAGTTCGGTGGTTGGTTGGTTGGTTGATTGGTTTAAGTGGCGAATCCCCAGCAACACGTCTGGCGACTCCTCCAAATGGCACATATGCTTCGTTTTGCTACCACTCATACTCATGAAACTAGGCTAGGCTACGCGGTAGAAAGAAGCAGTTTAGATCCCCCTCGTGCAATTCAGGAAACATACCGTGTGTCTAGGTTGCTTCGTGGGTAGGTCGTTGAGTTCGTTGAGGTAAAAACTGCCGAAAGAGTTGTATCTGGCCCATTCTGGGGGATGCCCATTCTGGCCGCATGTTCAGTGGTATTAAAGTAAAGGAAATTTTTATTATAATTTGAGTAGATCCAGAAATTTAAGAAATATTTTTTTTATTAAAAAACATAAATTATGTTTTTTTTTTTTTTTCAAGAAATAATTTAGAATTGCCAACATATTTTTTCTATGTTTACATTGTTCTTCTTTTGTTATAGATTTGAAAAGGTTCAATAAATTTTTCCTGTTGAGTAAACGATCTTAAAGTATATCATTTAATAATATTTATATATAAATGTGTTTCTATAAATCTCATGAGATAAATATTTTATGTTGTCTTATAATACTATGAAAATATAATAAATCTAAGTCTTCCTCTATATATAAAATATATAATATTTATCAATGAAGTGTCGAACTGATAAAGGTTAAATTATATTTAACGTCGTAAATATTATATGACATTTGATTGACATTATATTTTCTTAAATTTATCTGGCTTTTCATTATTTCGACATGATAAATTAATCTTAGAACTTATACAACATTTATATATTATTTAATTTTACATACTTTTCATCTGGTGGCGGTGGCATATCATTAGCTGATGGACTACCAGGTGGTGTTTTTTCATTTTCCATCATTGCAAGTGGTGCCTCTGGTGGTGGCATTGGACTAACACTATTACTATCCATTTTAAGACCGAAAATTTTGATAGATTTTCTTTAAAAACTCACTTACAAGAAAATTTACAAGAAAATTTGTTATTTTACCACTTTGGCTTTAAAATGTAAGTCGTTTTTATTATATCGTTAGAAATTCTTTATAAACTTTTTAAAAAAGGTAAAATTTTGTGTGTTTTTTTTTAAATTTATAACGAAGTCAAAAACCTCTCACCAACCACTTAAAAATATTAAATTATAACCCAAAATTTATGATATTTTATCAGAAAATATATTTTATTATATTAAATGAAATTTTGTTGGAAAATCACATAAAAAAAAAATGCTTCAATAGTGTATTTTTTGTTGTTGTTGTTATTCGTTTTGATATCGCTTTCCTTTAAGCTAACGTAAGCAGGATCCTGTAGGGAAATAAGAGAAAAGTTTTATTTTGTTATTGTAGGAAAATATAATTTATATATAGAAAAATGTATGAAGAAACGAAATAATTTTATTTTATAATATAGAAAAGAATCTATATACAGAGAGCACCAGGGATAATTCAAAGAAATAAATCAAATTTTAGTTCTGTGGAAAAATCATAAATCCGAAAGGAATAAAAAAACATGTTTTTTTTAAAAGTTATATATTATTTTTTATATTGGCTGTAAAATGGAAGTTTAATACAATAATTCTATAATAATTTAGTTATAACCAAAAAAATACTTAAATATATGAAACTTATAAATTGAAAATTTTAATCTTCAAGTATCATTTTTTAAAAGAACAAATTTTATGGTTTGGACATTTAAGAATAATGGAAAAATCTTAAAAATTAATTACAATAAAAAAATTTGAAAAAAAAATTAATTTTTACATTACTATAGCTTAAAATATTAGAGTTTATAAATTGATCGTAGAGTTGAACAAAATTTTGTTCAAATATTTTTTATAAATATACGTGTGTCTCGAAGCATACCAAAAAAATTATATTGTAATGGATGTTAAGGATATACCAAAATATAAAACGTGTGCTGGCAACATTGGTCTCAGTAAGTTACAAAATTGTGTTGTTACCAAGAGTTTGTTTGAAAATTTTGTATAAGGAAAATATTAAATAGTCCTTAGAAATGAGTGAATGAAATGGGAAAATATATATTTAATTACCTAAGAATATACACAATGAAACTGTAAAAAAGATAATTATACAATCAATAAGTGGTAATTTTACATATAAAATTCTATATCATTAATTTTAAACTACACTTAAAAATGTTTTTTTGGTTAGTTTTAGGATATTAATGAACAGGGCTTGACAGAAGTGTAAAGTACTCGGCCAATAAAAAAAAAGGGTTAATTTACTCCAATCGAAAAATTGCGGTCCAATATATATGATCCATTGAAATAGCTTCATGAAGCTGTGAACTGATACAAAATTAACAATTGTGATGGTAACGTAATCCAAAATCAAAATCACATATATTTAATGTTAATTCTTTTAGCTTGTCATTATTGGAAGTTGCAATTATTTTAAATTTATAGAATTTAATTTGAAATTTTCAGGTATTTAACGTTTAAATTTATATATATTTAAGAAAACATTTTGTTATTTATTAACTATTAAATTTAAAAAATGTGATATTGAACATAATTAAATGTTGGACTTCAGCTCAGAATAAATATTAATTTTTTTAAATGAAATAATTTAAAGTTTATCTATAAAATTTCATTTTTATAATATACATAGAAGCCTTCAATATTATGAAGGTATCATTTCTACAATGAATAAGAAACTAGTATCTAATTTCCTGTAATCTATTATTTATAAATCAATTTAACTAATTATAATATTAAAAATTCATAATAATCAATTTCAGCAGAAACAAGTATAGAATATATTATATGATATCAAAAATTTCAATTTTCATCTCACGATTTTCAAAAACCTTTCATTAAGAATATAACATGTAGTCAATAAAAATTTTCAACTTTTATATTCTTTAATAAATGTATCCTTTATTTTTATTAGCTAATATGTATTATTGCTTTTCTGTTAATAATCTTTTCGACAGGATATTCTATATACATAAAATGGCCAAGTATATACATAAAAAACATATATTTATATAATAATATTAATCTGGGGTTTTTTGTTTCTATATATGAATAAAAATTCTTATAAATTTTTACGATGAGTTATTATGTATAATACCAAGTATTGTGATAGAAAGACATATTCAAAAAAAAAGAAGAACTTTAACTTAAATCTATTTTTCTTTACGTTTTCTATTTTTTTCGAAGCGTACATTCAAAAATGTTCAAATTCCACAGACCCTTTTCATGCTTGGATTCGTAAGCATAACACACGTATTCAAACCTATACGTTAAACGGTTAAACTGTCCACGAGGGGCTAGTACACACTTATATCTAATAGTTAATATCCGATTTTAAGAAATTTGGCAACAATTTAAGGCTGGCATATTCAGTGAATTTCGTAACAAAGTTACTGAATTATATGTAACATCATACTGAATTATTCTTATCCAGTTTCTATGAAATTTATCACACATATATGTTTTGATTCGCATCTTTTAGGTCGTCCAGTTTAATGAGTCCTAATTATACAATTCTATAGCATAAAATATGCTGTGTATTACAAATCATTATCGCGTATACTCTGAGTTATCTGATCTCCCTAAGTTAGCAGATTTTTAATATATAGGGTAAAATTGGGAGATATGGCACCAATTTTATATTATTGTAATAACTTTTTTAATAAAATAGATTTTTAATTCATATAGAGACATAAATTTTATTAAGTTATCTTAAGAAACATGAACAATTTACTTCATTAAAAACCATTAAAAAAAAACCATATTCCTAAAGTGTGACGGTGATATGGCATATGGTACCTTCCATGAGGGTTTGATATGTTTTATGCCACATACATTACATCGTGTTGACAAATGCTGTGCAACATCAAACATATATATGTTTGAAGTTGCTGGCATTACTGTGAGAATCTTAAAAAAAATACTACGGGGAAAATGGCAGCATATCATATAAATTCATTTCTATATTTTCGTCAACAACTTATTGCAATACACGAACATCATTTTAGTTCTTAAAAAATTTTAAGCATAAATTTGACACTTCTTTTTTTATTTTTCATTTTAAAAATAAAATTCTTTACTATTAACTCGACTCGGTTTGCAATGCAATCGAATTCTTGCACAATACTGAATTTAAATGCACTTAATGTACAAATAACTATGAGAGCAAAACGCGTGGGACTAATTGAAAGGATGCCATTACATTTCCAGCGCCATTTCACCCGGTTTTACCCTAAATACATAAAATGAAAAAAAAAAAAACCTTTTTTTAGATACTCGGAAATTTGTACGTGTATTGATGAGCTTTCGAAAAAATGATATCAACAAGAACTGAACTGGAGTGTAATTTGACACCATCTACTTATCAAGCAAACAACATTTTCATTATATACATTATATATGTATATAAATATGTATGTATCTCTAAAAAACATATATTATTTAATCTAATATAATTTTATACAATGTTAAAATACATAAAATACAGAAAATTATACTTTCTGTTTGTATAAAGATAAGTTGAAAATTTTATATTTTATATATATATAATAATAAAAAAGGACATTAAAGAAAATCTACTACTGATTGAGTACGAATTTACCTAATTTTACTGTAGACTTTTATTAATATCATATAAGTATATGAACTTTTGACAGAATAATTTTTGTAAAAATAAACAATATTTTTTTTCGTGTTTTTTGTAGGAATGAAATCTATTTAGATATAATAGAAAAGGACTAAATATATTTATAAACTTTGTTGTTAAGATAATATTAGATTTTGTGGTAAAAGTTTTCCAAAAGTTTTACATAATATTAATAATATTTATACATATAATTTATTATTATTAAGTAAATTCTGTTCAACTAATTTTTAAAATATACTCTAACAAAATAATAAAAATTTATAGACAAACTTTAAAAGGTGAACTTTGTTTAATTGGTATCCTAAATTGCCTTAATCAAAAATAGTGTCGAATATTTTTATGGTTATTTAAGTAAAAATATATTGGTAATATTAAATTTTATGAATTTTATATCTCTATTTTCACAATTTTATGGTTGGTATTTATATTTGTAATCTTAACTATATTGACTATTGAGTAATTCGAAAATAATTAGAGATTTATGTATGCAATGTAAAAAAATCCTTATCAGTTATTGTACATATTTCATAATTCTTAAAAGCTTAATTTCCACATTATGTTAAAAGCTATCTTTATTTTAGGCGTATGCTACATTAAAATAAGTTATTAGGGGAAATTCATAGTAATATACTTCGAAATTGTCCACAGTGACATCGGAAATGTCAACAGTGGCAATAGTTTAGACATATTGATAATATGGTGCCAGCTATAAACTCAATTTAATGTGCTCAGTTCTGTTACATATATGCAAATTTGTGGGCATTGGGAATTTCCACAATTAATTGTCCGTAATAGATCCGTAATAAATTGTTAAAGCATTGAAATATTTTGAAATCATATATAATAGTGGATTTTGTAATATTCAGGTCAATCGATTACATTCATATTTTTTACAAAAAAAATGTTCAACTCATACTTTTGCTTAAGGACTTTCAAAAATATTAATATTCAAGCAAATTTCTTGAAAATTATCAAGTTGAAAATTTGCTCTTTCTAAAATTTTAATCAAAGTTAAACTTTTTTCCCAATATACATTAATTATATTGAAAGGATATCAAAATTTTGCATAAATTAAATGTACAAATGTACAATTCAACATATTCAAAGACAGTGTAATCAAGTTTAAAAGATTTTTCAAATTCATAAAAAGACTTTTCTCTTTTGATAGCTTTTTCCTTTTGCTACATTAAATTTTATACAAGTTTTTACCACTTTATAAAACTATATATTCAAAGTTTACAGATTTAAATGTCAAAGGAATTGTGTAGTTGAATTTTAGAAAACAAAAGTTGTAAAACAATTTTATTTGCTTAAAATAATATAAATTTTATGATATAAAATTCAACAGTTGCTGTCAACAGTTGATTGTCAATATTTTTATTTATTCAATTTGAAATATCGAAATAGATCATTTTATAAAAAAAACATTTTATAAAAAAAATAAAAATATCGAAAAATTTGTGAAAATTTATGGAATCAAAAAAGATGTTGTATCAGCCCATTTTGGATTTAATAGAAATATGTGGCTTACGTATGTAATATTTAAACTTGCTGGACTAAAATACTGTCTAACTTATCAATATTAATTATCTTATGTCTATGTGTACTGAGCTCAATCTATTGAGGATAGTGCAAAATTTCTTCGGCATGTAGATAAAGTGCGTTAAGATTAAGAGCGAGCATAAAGAAATGGATGTCCTATTAATAATCATATCTATCTAAATTTTTGGTTGTTCTTATTGAATCCATACAGATAATTAGTTCCCTTAGCAGTTCTTATTTGACCATTTTCGATGATTAGAAAGCTTTTATTTGGATTAATTGTGGTTTAGAAACTCAATTACTAAAACTGATAAGTAGCAAAACGGATCAAATAATTAGAACCAAAGCCTTACTCATTTTATTTATTTTGATTTTATCATAAGCAGTAATGACCCTATGCCCTGTATGTTTATTAACAACATTTGCACTTATGTATGCTTTTCATACAAAAATTCTGACAGTTCAATGTTCGAAACTTATTTAATAACAACATTTTCATTTTGTCATAAATTCGACTTATTTTTATTTGACATTAATATTTTATGACCTATTGATGAACAAATCTTAATCTAAATGATAATTTAGAAATGTCACAATATTAAATACGAGTAAAAATACTATATACATAAAAATAATTCGGCAAATCATTTCTAAATTCCTTAAAGATTTAACAGACTATTAATTTTAAATTGAATGTATATAAAATTGTGACTATATAAATATTTTTCTATACGAAGTTTAATAGTCTGAATAATTTATTGGTATTATTCAATATTCAAAAAAATTTTATATTAAATTGATTTTGATAGAAAAAAAAATGGAACAATATTAAATTTAAATTTATAGAGTTTTTTGATCTTCTAAGCATAATATTCATTAAGTTGAACCAATTAATTAATTGCTTATGATGGTAAATGAACAACATTCTTTAAAATACTTGTCAGTTTTTAATTTTCATTATTTTTATAATATTTTTTTTAACATAATTTTATTTATTGTTTTAACCGTTTCGCGACAGTGTAGATTTTATGAGTTGAATATGGTCTTATTAATAATATATTTATTTTTGTTTGCCTATTCACTTTATCGTAGATTCGATAATCTAGAAAAGTTAATACTAAATTGATTCTATTTAGCCGCTGTAGACTATTTGTTTTTTTTAGAAATATAAATGGTACAGAAAATATTCAATCATTCGCGAAACAGTTAATAATTAATTGAACATATAAAAGGAAAATAGCAAAATGGAAAATTTATACATTAATAATAAATTCCCAAAATTGAAATATTTCGAATTTATATTAAATTTCCAAACATATGGTAATTAATTCAAAAGTATCGCTCATTACAACTTCAATTTGATTTTTGTCTATACTATCAATAGCTCGGAAAATATCAATAAGGAAAATATTTAAAAATTAAATTAATATAAAATAATAATTTATTTATTTTGAAATTTAATATCCAAGAGTTTTTATATAATGGTTGATATTGAGATTTAAACCTAATCTCGTTACATGCTTCTTGGGATAAGCAGTAGTCATACTTTACTCAGGGTCAGGAAGCATGTAACGAGATTAGGTTTACATCTCAATAATGTAGAGAGGATGTGAAGAATGGATGGAACACTAGAAAACCTCCTCTGTTATTGCTCTGGTGCAAGATATAAAAGACTTAAATACTTAAAGTTAGTTAGTTTAAAGCTAATTTTTTAGCTGAACTTATTTTTCCTTTGTATTTGCAGTGTTTATAATATTTAAATTTCTTTTTTTTACACATTTATATGTAGTATAAAAATAAATTTATATTTAATACTTTGACGCTTGTATTTTTTTATTAAAACCTCATGTGTCATGTTCACTGAGAAATTATCAAAAAATTTAAACAGAAGTTTAAACTCTGGCTAAGACTTAAGTGCCAATCCCACCAAAAACAGAAACAGAAACTTTTTTTTTTTTAATTTTTTAAACTTACGATATTTTCCAATTTTCAGGGTTTTTCAGCTAAAAATATTTGTAAAATAATATAAAATAACAAACAATATTTGTCTAATTTATTTTTATTGCTTGAAATCGCTTTATTTTTATAAAAAACGATTTTATATTTTTTCTGTTCCAGAATTCTAATTTTTCATTTTTCTGTTTTTCAATTTATCGGACAGAAAATGAAACTTTTTTTTTCAAAGTTTCAATTTCTGTTTGCAGAAGTTTGCAGACGCACATTTCTATCAAATTTCGTTTGCAGCCATGACATTATGAAAAAAATTAGCTGTTTTGGTTGTCAAAAAATATTTTTTTTCTGTTTCTGTTTCTGTTTTTGGTGGGTGTGCAATGTCAAAACTGGAACAGAAAAGTAAAAAAACAAAAAAAAGTTTCTGTTTCTGTTTTTGGTGGGATTGGCACTTTAAGCTTTCAAACTGGGCATTATAGAATTATAGTTTAAATTTACAAACAGTTAAGTGTCAATCCCACCAAAAACAGAAACAGAAACTTTTTTTTGTTTTTTTACTTTTCTGTTCAAGTTTTAACATTGCACACCCACCAAAAACCGAAACAGAAACAGAAAAACTATCTTTTTTGACAACCAAAACAGCTAATTTTTTTCATAATGTCATGGCTGCAAACGAAATTTGATAGAAATGTGCGTCTGCAAACTTCTGCAAACAGAAATTGAAACTTTGAAAAAAAAAGTTTCATTTTCTGTCCGATAAATTGAAAAACAGAAAAATGAAAAATTCGAATTCTGGAACAGAAAAAATATAAAATCGTTTTTTATAAAAATAAAGCGATTTCAAGCAATAAAAATAAATTAGACAAATATTGTTTGTTATTTTATATTATTTTACAAATATTTTTAGCTGAAAAACCCTGAAAATTGGAAAATATCGTAAGTTTAAAAAATTAAAAAAAAAAAAGTTTCTGTTTCTGTTTTTGGTGGGATTGGCACTTTAAGCTTTCAAACTGGGCATTATAGAATTATAGTTTAAATTTACAAACAGTTAAGTGTCAATCCCACCAAAAACAGAAACAGAAACTTTTTTTTGTTTTTTTACTTTTCTGTTCAAGTTTTAACATTGCACACCCACCAAAAACCGAAACAGAAACAGAAAAACTATCTTTTTTGACAACCAAAACAGCTAATTTTTTTCATAATGTCATGGCTGCAAACGAAATTTGATAGAAATGTGCGTCTGCAAACTTCTGCAAACAGAAATTGAAACTTTGAAAAAAAAAGTTTCATTTTCTGTCCGATAAATTGAAAAACAGAAAAATGAAAAATTCGAATTCTGGAACAGAAAAAATATAAAATCGTTTTTTATAAAAATAAAGCGATTTCAAGCAATAAAAATAAATTAGACAAATATTGTTTGTTATTTTATATTATTTTACAAATATTTTTAGCTGAAAAACCCTGAAAATTGGAAAATATCGTAAGTTTAAAAAATTAAAAAAAAAAAGTTTCTGTTTCTGTTTTTGGTGGGATTGACCCTTTACACAAGCAATTTTGAAAGTTTGTTGCACACGGGTATGATAATGATATGCCTGAACTTATATAGTAGTTGCAAAAACGTTCTCTATAAGATCTTCATGGTTTGACCCATTCGAAAACATTGTCTCCAACACCGTAGTCATAACAATACGCCACGTGTAAAGTTTGGAGTGATTTTATCTTTAAACCTCTATTCTAAACTGAACTTAATTAAATCTTACCTCTTAATTTCATATAATATCCTAAATATATAATCAATTTTCATTCTTAAAGTTTCAACAAGGAAAAGTATATTTTTTGCATAATATATATAAATTTCCTACAAGAATTATATATTAAAAAAAAACAATTTCATTATACGTATAATATTATTTGTATACTCTTACATACAGAAATAATCCCAGAATATAAAATTAATGTCCTTCAAGGAAATTATAAATTCTGGAAAATTCATCACCGTAAAAAACCGCATGAAGTATGGTCAGTTTGGGTTTGGCTCAACTATACAACAATCAACATTTTCTTTATTTAAATATTAATATCTATCACACCTGGACTGTTTGTATGGTTATATTTGTGTCATCTCTAAATAATATTAATCGCAAAAAGGATTATTACAATAAAACCATGAACAAAATATTATTATTTAGAAAGAAGCCAGGAGGGTCAGTGACATTAAAATTCACCATAAATTACAATATCGGGAATAAACATGCTTTTTCCTTTTACTTTTGTATATATTTATAAATATATGTAATTGCTATATTTTTATTTTCTTTTACTACTGATTTTATGTCCTTTATAACATTTATAAATTAGGTTAATTGTATACAGCAATGATAATTATATAAATTAAATGTAAAGCTGTCCATACATTATACAACCTGTTGTACCATTTGTGCGCAAGTTCACAACACGTTTAAAACCAGTTTACACCCATTTATGATGGAAAATAAAAAAAATTGTTAATGATTTGACTGACAAAAAATATATCTAACTATTACATTATTCTTTGGTCGGTGTCGGAGATTCTTAATTGAGTTGTGATTCGGCTTGGTAGTTAGTTACCTGTGGAATATTTCCACTGTAACATCCCCGAACAGACATACATGCCGAGTTCGAGCAGCATAAAGTTCACTATTTTAAATCCACATCTATAGGTTAAATCTCAGAATATATACCTAGCTAATTTATGCTGACTACTAGTGGACCCTGACTAGTGGTGGCACAAGCATAACTAACGATATAAAGCACCTCCAGGAATGATTTAATAATTGATGGATGATGGTTATAAGTTGTATAGTAAATGAAGAATTTACTATACACTTTATTATTTAAAGCAATGGTTTCAATTTTTTTTAATTTTAATTTAACTGCAACAATTTATTTGAATTTAAACCCAGCCGAATTTACAACTCGGTTCACAACACTTGAAAACTAGGTTGTATAATGTATGGGCATCATAAATAAAGGTATAAGTGTACAATTTTACGATTTATCGTTTATTAATAATTTCATTATTACGAAAATTTTCTTTGAATAAATTTAAAAAATTGACTTAATGTTTGTATTTTATGAATTTATAATATATTTTTATACTAGAAATATTTATTATTATTATTAATTGACAATTTTTGGTAAGTTGAACATTTTATCAAAATTAGAGATTGAGTAAATCTAACATTTTTATTAAAAAAAAATCATATTAAAACCATTTTCTTCTGGTGCAACTAAGATTGGTGCATCGTACATAATATTTTATTATCATTGGTAGTAATGTCAAAGAAAATCAAAAAACATAGAAAATTCAATTATAAATTCCATTATTTTGATTGCTTTGTAGCTGATTTATTAACCGCAGTTATACTTCTAGTTAGTAAGCTATACAATTTTGCAGTAGCAAATTCTAATTTTGATGACATAATATATTATTACATAATATTATTTAATATCCTTTTATTTATTTCGAAATGAATTGCTTCTAATTTACCAGAAATTCGGTTTCATTAACATGGAATTAAGGCAAAATTGTGGTAAGTATAATGTATGAAGTTATGTTTTAATTATAATGATGAAAATATTTAACAAGATAAACAAATTTCATGTAAACTTTAATATTGTGTAATGTTTCCTGACAAAAATTTTAGAACTTATCCTATAAAGGATGTTTTTTTATGGGTTTTGTTTAATAACTATCATGAAATATCTTTTTGTAAGCTTATAATTATAAAGTATTTTTATATAATAAAAGGAATTTATCAAATTATGAACTACATCATGTAAAAAAAAGGAAATGCAAAAACTGGCTGCCAAAAATATTAAAAATTATATTAAAACACAATATATTTTGTTAAAGCCGAAAGATCTTTAAATTTGTGGTACCTTTGAATGAGGTAGAAATATCTTAATTCACATAAAATAAGCCTATTTCTTTATGTTCAACTAGCATTGCTAACAGAGATGTATGTAATCAGAAAATATTAAAATAGATTTTGCATAAAAAACTTTATTCAACCCTACTAAGAAAAATGTTAGAGAACTTTATTGTCTCGTCCTTTTAAATTATATATTATAATAAAATATATGCAATTAAATGTATTATACAAATTTATGAGTTCCATTAAAAAAAATCAATAATATAAATTTGTTTAAGTAAAGTAAGTACATATAATAATGTTAAATCATAATTTATACGTATATACATATAACTAAAATAGCTCAACCAATTAAAAGTGCACGTACACAATATTTTACTTTACTGAAAATAAATAACATTTATAAATAACATTATTTCATGAAATAAATAACATTTTAATTTATTGCATGATATAATTAACATTCTGATCTTGACCTTTCGAACATAAAATTCAATAAAATTTAAAATTTGATGTAAAGCGCTCTATCCACTACACTTTTAAAAAAGTTATAATATTTTTTTTTCAAAAAATGGAATAGAAGTATGATAAAATTATACTGCACATACTGGTCCCATATTTGAAAATGATTATTTATTATCTATAAATGATTATTATAGATAATATTGGTTTAAAAGTCAATAGCTAAGTAGAGGACAATTCTAAGTAGAATGCCCAAAAAACAGGACTCAGTCATTTATTTTTGATGTAGTACCAACAGGTAGGTGACACAGGGATCGTCCAATTCACAAATAGATAGATAATATCGAATAAGTTGACAATAGCACAAGATCGAGTCCGCTGGAACCAGGTTGTTAAAGAAGTCCACTGCGGGTGTAGAATCAAAATGATGATGAAGATACAGTTTTTGTGGTATCCTGCATCACTTGTTGCAAACATAAAAATCGATTCCACTTCAATAAGAGCGGAGGGGGTCCTTTCAAATTGTAAATTTATAGTTAATTTCATTTTTAATTACAAAATGAAAATATATAATATAACAACGACTTTATCAAAAACCATTTTTTTTTCAAAGGCAAAATTTTCATATTTAAATAGGAAATCTTAAAGAAAGTATAGTAGAAATATCTGAGGGCAATAAATATGTATAATAAGCAAAAAATTTAAATAAACATAATTTTTTTTTTTATGTATTCCAATCTTTTTTCAGTTCTTAAATATATATTTTTTTACTGGTATATATATTTATAATGGTTTGTTCTCGTACTTTTTTATCTTTTTTTTATGATTAATTTTTAGATTTTTTATCATAGTAAAACAGCCTCTAAACATAGCATATTATAAATCAGATTGTTAAGGGATATTTAGATAGCCTCATTTGTTCTGACGTATATAACTATATAATTTTAATATGATATTTTTTTTTAGAACAATCAAATATTTGTAAAAGCATTTTTCATATTATTCACAATCTTATTTAAAAAAAAAAATAATAATAAATAATTTCTAAAATAAAACTTTTATAGTTTTTCCAACCAGAAAATTTATGAAATTTTCCCAGAAAATTTTATCAACTCTTCTTTGAACAGCCAGAAAAGTTTTTATGTTTGATGTTATTGAATGAAATGAAAATGATGAAAATTACCAAAGACTGGAAAATTTAATTAAGCATTGAATTGTTAACAAAGTTTATTGTTATGTATTTGTTATTTGGGTTTTGTTTAACGAACTAAATTTATATATATTTAAATTTTAAAGAAAGTATAACAAAAAAGATGAAATTTATGATAAAATTATGGTTAAAAATTAATTCAAGATGAAATATTGAGTTTGTATATAGAAGCAGAGTTTAATTTAAAGTAAATCTTTTCCAAATTATAATTCTATTTAATTTTGAGGCTAGAATTTGGCCCATTTTGTATCGTTCCAAACTTTTTATGTTATACATTTAGAGCAGTTGACTCCAATCTAACTAATCTAACCCTGCTTCACACAGTTCGTTTTTGAATTAGGAACTAAATCCTTTATATCATCAGACAGAACTAAATCCCATAGATATAAAAAACTCATGATGAGTGCAGCTACGAAATTAACTGAGCTTTTATTTAGTAGCATATATTTTATTGGTAACTAATTTGCTGTGGTCACTCACAAATTAAAGTAAAAAATAATTAAAAATTATCTCGTATTGCAAGTGAGAATCAACGATCCACTTTTTTAAGTAAGCTTTTTACAGACTACTTGCTTACCTTTTGCTGCTTTTACATTACAGTGGATAAATAGATATGGCGCAGAATCCCTCATCCAAATTGTAACAACAATTCTTTAATTCAATTAAATTCTTCAAAATACACGACAGCACTAGCACAATTATTAAGTAATTAAATGTTACTGGTGGTAAGTTAATGATGTTAATGAAAAAATTCAACTAATTTAAATATTTTACTTAATTTATTTAATGTTATCACATTTATTTTAAGATGTTTGTTCTGTAAAAAAAATATAATTCCAAAATATTTACGATGAAAAATAAAATATTTACTTATTTTTAAAACTTTTCTATATTTTTGAAATTTCAACTTTAACTGCCGAAAAAACATTTTCATCATAAATTCATCACATCAACAAAATACACCAAAACAATTCTAGCAAAAAAACAAATAATTAATCATAACGTACTTTAAAAAGTGACTTATTTTATCATAAATTTTCATCAATCATTTAATTACCAACAATAACAAAAAAAAGGAAAGGTAAAAACATTTTAGATGGACAGGTGTTTACTTCTTCGTTGTCACATAATTCCATATTATTAAGGTAAAATTTTTAAAATATAATTATAATTAAATTTTTCATTAGTGTATAAAAAATATGTTTTGATATAAAAAGGAGAATAATTTGGATTAATTCTAATAATAAATTATAATCTGTTTTTGAATTTCATTGTAATTTTCTTTATAAAGATCTGTGTTCGTCACATTTAACATTTTGTAATATAATTTTGTTACTATGCCGCGTTCTATAAAGAGTAAAACAGAAAGAATACAATTTTAAATTAATTTTAACTAAGTTAAATACATTTTTTTTCTGTTCTTATTGCCATAAATACTGAAAGATGTAGTTGACACAGAAAATATATGAACCAAAAAGTTTTGAAAAGTGAGAAGGGTACTAGGGTTCGTTGTACACTCCGTATGTACACCGTATGTTGTACACTCCGTATGATGGCACTTCGCTCCAATGCAAACAACTCTCTCATGAACACAATTAGTGTAGTATGTTTTAATTTGTCCGCCTCCTCCTTGTCGGTCAAAATAATGACAGTTCATTTGTTTTAAGCTCATGGACAAAACTCATATAGATTGGAATCCAATAAAAATTCAATCATAAAAATTTAAATTTCAAATATATCAGGAATTGTTACATTTATCTGGACACTATTATTAAAAAAATTGTTCAGAGATATTTGTATTCAGATAAATCTTTACCAGATGTACATTGTCAAATTCTATTTACATTAGAAAAACTCTACATAACCAATTTAAACTATAATTACAATCATTAACACTTTTATTTCATATATTTTCAACACTACAGATTCAAAAAAAAAAAACGAAACAATTACGTGTAACAAAAAGTTAAGCGAAAATATTAAGTGTACTTAAAGGCAGAATTTTTTTTAAATAATATAATTGAAAATTGTTAATAATGAAAAATCAAATAAAATTATTTTCTAAATATTTTCTAAATTACAATTTGCTTGAAACATAATTGCTAATTTTGCTCTTTTGAAAAGGCACCAACTTAACCTACTCCAATTTTTTTATTGGTTTTTATTTTTATTGAAATTTTTTATTTTGCAGGACTATTTGACCTGAAAATTTACAATTTTTCATTATGTATATATATATATAAATATATACATAAAAAAAATTATGTATTTCTACTAGAGTATATAAAATATTCCATTCAAGAAATTTATGTTAAACATGTAATTACTATGGTGTATTATAAAATTATTTGGGGCTGTTTATTTTGTAAAGGCTCTTTTAAAAATTAAATACGAAATTCATATACATTTATATAAAGATTTTAATATTGGCACACAATACACAAATTAATATGAAAATTGTTACTTTCATTTCAAAATAATATCTCATTTAAAATCACTCCTAAAATTTATATTGTAAATATAAAGAAATTGTTCGCTGTACTACTTAAATGTCTTATAAGCGTAGCTATTTTGATTTGGTTTTTAAAAATTATAATTAATTTATAAGCATTATTTAATGACATACTTAAACTTCAGATTAGTTGGTATAACTAAAATATTTTAATACCCAATGTATGCCATGTTTAGTGACTTCATAAGAATCTATGCCTACTATCGTTTGCTAGCTTTTAAATTAATCATAAATTGAAGGATTTATAGAAATTGTTTTTTTTTTTAAATATCATTAATTTGAAAATATCTCGGATTTCGAATAAATTTAGCACTTATAAATTACAAGTTAGTTTCTTTTTCGTCTATAATAGAACAAGAATAACTTGAAAATAGTTCTAATCAAATATAACATTCAACAATTCTTCGTCTAAAAATTGAGTTTTAAAACTTTTGGGACAATTATGTTATTCCATATCTTCAACATTCAAATAGAACTAAGAATAAAAGCGTTTAAAAAAATCTGAATTTTGAAAATTCTTACATCTAATGATTACAATTAATTAAATGAATTATTTTTGGCCAATATGTCAACTAAAAGCTGTGGTGACGATATATATTTACCATAGCATAAAAGAAAATAAATTACTAAATGTGATCAACAAATCTAATGAAAATGTTTTAGTTATTAAAACTTGGTAAAATAATTTGTTGTTACTTCTTGTTTTGGAATGAAAAATAAATACAATTTTCTTATGAACAAATATTTTTTATGTAGAAAAATAATTAATTAAATAATTACATATTTGAGTGATTGTTTGTAATGACAATATTTCCTTCTCGCAAATAATAAAATTGTATACAAAAATATTTTATATATAAATCGGATATGATTAACATTTCTTATGATGAGGATGAAAAGTCTTTCTAAAACGGATGGAGAATTAAACTTTGCGGCCTTTTTTTACTAGGAAGTGAATTATTTTATACAAAAAGTGTAATTTAAATAGATTTAAAAAAATATTAAATATAATTTTGGATCAAAAATAATATCAAAATTATGATTCAGAATTGAACTACTCTGAATTGTGAAGAAAACATTTTTGAGTATTTTCCTATTCAGAAATTAAAAATTATGTTATGGTTTACCTGTTCATGATTCGATCCGAGAAATTATATTTTTAAATTCTACATGTTTCCCCCATGGAGAAAAACAAGCTAATGTCTTTTTCCTATAATATATAATAAAACCTTTTGTATTGCATACTTTTGGGCAACTATTAATTAAAATTTTATACGAATATTATGGAAACTGGACGCTGGTCCTCTTTATATATAAATAAATATTTCAAATGGATTTTAAGAATTTAAAATGAAATAAACAAAACTTGAAATTTTCATACTTCAGGGTTTGTAGTACAACTTAATAGTTCATATGAATCAGTAGATCTTGGCTACCTCTGCAATTTCTTGTTTATCCTTTAAATTAAAGTCGATTTTATATATTGATTAATCATTAATTAAATCAAATTAAAAATAATATTAGGTTTCAAATTTAAATTTAAAATTTTCAATTAATTTTTAGATACGTAATGATTAATGATTGATTTATCTGTAATAGCCGTCAAATCAGTTAAATTTTAAGTACATTAATGAATGACAGACAAATCCCATAATTAAATTTTTTTTTATATATATTTTTTCAGTTAAAATTTCGTACAACAGTCAAAGGGTTAAAGATTATATATCCATAAGTACATAATTTAATAGAAATAAATTTACAAATCAAAACAATTAAAATTACTTACAAATATTTTATTAATCCTTTTTAGTTTTTATCCTTTCGTATATTTTGAATTAATTTATATTTCGTTAATTATTTTCACTTTAATAAAAGACCGTCAATTAATAAAATTATTATCATTAACTTTAACCAACACAAATTAATTATATTCAACAAATTTATGTTTCTAATTCAATTTAATTATTCTATCTGTATCCTTTTATGTTTTTACATAGAAAGCAGCACTAAAGTAACACCAATTTTTTGAATTCATGAAAACAGGATCAAATACAAATTTTTCGCTACACTTTATTTTATTATTTAAAATTAAATTGATTTAACGCACATACAAAACGGATTTTTTTTTTGTGATATCCTTTTTTTCCTGCGTTGCAATTAAGGGCGCGGCGCGGTTATTGTTATTGCAATTATTATGTACTTTGTCAGAAAGCAAAAAAAATAAAACTGAATTATAATAATTAAAAGATTTTTTTATATGTTTTTTATTTTTTTGGTACAGATACGAAATAGATTCTTCTTTGTTGTAATTTATCCCCAGATAGTAGACCGGATAATAATGATGAGGGGAAAATGTATATACAATTTATATGTTTTGTAATATATACAAACAATATTGAATCACAATAAAAAAACAAAAATGTTTACTATTACGTACTTGTTTACAACACTGCTTAAACGGAAATCTCTTTATATTTTCACAAAGATGATGATGAATTAGATCAAAATTTTCTAATAAAACGGACGTAATAATTTATTTTTGTAAAGCTGTCAGAGAATTTGGTTTTGCGTAAATATAATTTTATTTAATAGAATTTTTATATTTTTCTCAGATTATAAATAACAAAATTTTATTCACGGTTTTTTTAGTACTGGTGACTATACACTCGAACGTATCGAATATACTTTGATAACTAAATCCGATAAAAAAAAGTTTGAATATAGAATTTTTTTTAATAGTTTTACATTGAATAAACTGGAGCTATATAATTTTCATAGTGTGTATGTGTATGTCGAAAATCTGAGCGAGCGTAAGGGAAATTTTTTGTATACATATTCGTTTTTACTACACTAGAAAAAATAAGGTATACACACTCAGAAAATTTTTGTACGGAAATGTTTGTAAATGAATAGGTCATTAGTACTATGTATAGTGTTCAGTATTAAGTAGTAGCACCGAACTGGTGAACCTAACTAAGGTGATAAACTTTATCAAAAGTAATATTCGGATAGGGAAAAGTGTTTCAGTGGTTTAGTATTTAGTAGATCTAACAAGACAGTGAACCGATCGCACGCACAAGCTACTGAAAGATGAACCAAAACTGAGCCAAATAAAGAGATGACGTCTAGTTGTTCCTTTGGTCTGGCTAAATAGCAAACCATCGTAACCAACCTTATCGGAATGCTACATGAGATGGTACAATGGACAGTAAGAGCTTAAGTGAATATACCGCTGCTGTACGGATACGCGTATAGTATAAATCGCACTGGAAGGTTAATTTTCAAAAGTGGCCAAGGCTTGAGATCGATTGTATTAACTTTTGAGTAACTATAATATTTATTGATTGCATGGTATAAAAATAATGCTTAAAGTCCATTCCATTCGACATAGTGTAGGTTTGTAATAGAATAGATTTTTTAAATAAGTAAGGCGCCAAAGTTTTAAATAATTCGGCAGCAGAGGTCATTATAAGAACCAGAGTTCTTAAATAAGTAATTTTTTTTAATTAATTATTTTATTCTTAGTGTAAGTATAATTAAAAGAAGATGCTGACTTCTTGAAATCATAAAATCACTGTATAAATAAAAATATATTACAATTCTCACTCTCGCAATGAGAAAAACTAATTGAAAATCTAGGGTGCTATTTTTATTGGGTATTTCCCATGCGCATTTCAAATGAAAATTTTGGGCGGGAAAAATATTTTTTCGGTATCTATAAAATTATAAAAAGCTCTCTCTGGCACATGATTTTATAAGTAGTTATAAGTTTTGTTATGTACTCATACCAAACGCCAAAAGAATTGTTATCAAAAAATATTCATAGCAAATATTAATGAATTAATTTTGATTGCAGAATTGTAACAACCATACGAAAATAATTCGCATTGATTTAAATGGACCCCATTTTATGAAAATATAATTTCAGAAATTTATACTGGCATTGCTACAGCCTAAAGTTTATAATAATATGAAAAATATATATGCTGCACCGATGGAACTGATGTCGGTTTCGATTTCTAAAGATTATGAAGAAGAGGACGACTCCTTGAGTACTCCTTCTATTTATAGTCCTTCAGATCAAATAGAAGACTTTGGAACTTGGAATATTTATTTGTAAATAGATTCCACTCCTTATGAATTAACTAATCAACTACTCAATATGTGTGAGGTAATAAGTGAATGAAGAAATTATAGTTTTGAATTTGCTATTATGCATTGATAAATTTAAAAACAATTTAATATTTTATATTTAATTTTTAGTTCATTGCTCTACTCACTGTTCACCGACAATCTTTATTTTGATTGCACCGAAGCTTTTAATAAATAACCTAATTACAAACATTTTTGATAATGACAATTGAAAATTTTATATAAATTTCCTGGTTTCTCGATAAAATCTGGTGTTCATTAATGACATCGACTTAATTAGACTTCTTTTTAGCAATTTTGAAAATTTATGATTTTGATTAAATTATAATCCAATATATATTACACTAACTTTAGTTTTAATCACCACCAATTTTTATACAAATTAAAATTTTCATCATTTTCTTATTATGTATTCATATTAATTTATTTCCTAATTAATCTAACAGAAATCCATTAACGTAAACTTTTGAAAGGAATTTTGTCAATGAAGATAAATAATTAAAATCTGATAAGCCTCTACAAATTATACTTTACTTTCATTATACAATTTTATCCTTGATTTATCTTAGAGATGAATAGGTAAAAAGGAAAATGATTTTGTATTAAAATTCTTAAAGGGATAAATTTTTGATATTTTAGATCACATAACAAAATTCCAAACAAATAGATTTCAAAAGAAATAATCTTCTGTACAAAAATAATATTTTTTCGATAATTAATAATTTATTAAAATATTATATTAAATATGAAAAATTAATTACTGTCTACTTCTGCGGGAAATAATATTAATAGAAGGTACATTAGGGAGCACTAACTCTATATAATTACACATTGGAGCCAATCTCGAATAATTTTAACTCCTACATTTGAATTAAGTGCAAGAAAAAAGCTAGGAAGCTATTACAGAAATTGTTAAAATAATATGTAATAATTAATAAAACACTTCTATATAACTCATTTCCGGAATTTGTACCAATATTTCAGTAAGTAAGAATAATGTGTGGAGAATGTCAATTTCATAAATTTTATATAACTTTATGAATATTCTCCTTGGTAATACTATACTAATGAAAGTCGTTTCGTTTTACAGACTAGACGCCTTTGAAATCAAGAAAATAAAAAACGTCACGTTTTTAAAAGGCACCTCAGCAATATAATTCAAAAACTTTGAAAGAATTCCACTTTCCCACTAATGTTATGTACCGCAAACTGACAAAACCATGTAACAAATTTCATTTAAATTGACTAACAATGCACTTACGGACCTCAAACGGATGCCAGCTACAGTACAAATATAACATGTAATCGAAATTTAATGTAAATCGGTTAACAATTTCATTTTTTCAACTAAAATTTCCATTACAACACGCCATTTTATAGTTATTTCAGAACTCTTCGTAAAATAGGTTTTCTCTTTATCAGAACTTTCAATAAGAAATAATTTTAAAAATAGAAATATTAATTCATCCCTAATTCCTTTATTGCTAAGTTTGTTATTAACGTGACACAAGATCAATCTATACTACAACTTTACTTACTTTTGAACCTCATATTACGTTGACTATACTTGTACATCTTTCTATATAACAATTTTTAAGTATATAATAATGAAGTATTAAATATATAATGTCATTATGTTTAACCAAAATAATGAAACGTTTAATTTAAATTAACATAACTTTTTATTTTTTTATATAATATTCTTTTTTATTTATCAACATTTTTGTCATTAAAAAGTTAGTCTTCTGAAGCTCTTAAACAAAAATAAATCAACTTGAACAAAAATTTCATTATTTTCTAAAATATAAATTAAATTAAATTTATTTGAAATTTTTTATAGTAAATTATAATTAAGTTTTTGAAACTTGTTCTTCTCCAAAATGTACTGACAAAATCTGTCAAAACGTTAACAAAGTTTACTTTACAATATAGTTATTAAAAATATATAATTAATGGCAAATTTTGCAACACTTGAACATAAAAACTTTCCAAAATATTTACAATCACTATATATTTAATTAAATTGCAAGCTTTTTGATAATGAAATTCGATTAAATAATTATATATATACAAAATTTAAAATGATTTTGCAGCAAATTATTAGCGATATTTTATTATGTTTAAGAACCATCAAACCAATGCCATTTGAAAGGTAATTGTCTCTAGTTATCTAGGAATCATTGGTACTTTATAAAATTTTAATTTTCCGAATTAAACAAAATTATCTTTAAAAAAAATTCACAGAATATTACACAAAAGTGCCCGGATTAGAGATCCGAATCTTACATTTTTTGATATGTTAAGCTACCCATACATTATCAAGTTGTTTACAACACTTTGATAAACTTCCTGACAGTTGATGCCCTTATACAACTTACAACTTACAACTATACAACTTGGTTGGTTGTTGTAAGTTCTATACTGTGTGGAAGTTGTGCAAATAAAATGACAGTTCTTGACAATTGTTGCAAAAAAGTCATGTTGTTGTTATCAATATTTTTTATTGATTGATAAGAGATTTATTTCGTGACACTAACAGTATCATGAAAAACAAATACAACATATTTTTGACTGTTATAATATCGGTTGTAAACCAAGTCGTAATTTGTATAGTGAAAATTTACAACCTAAGTTGTACAATGTATGGGCATGGGCAGCATTATACTTATACTGAAAGCGGATGGTCAGTGATAAACACACATATCAATTCTTGTGAATGTATAATTTCAAGTGACTATATAATAGAATAGGAATGAGAATATTTTATATTTACATTCACTACTAAAAATATTTGTGTTATTGACCATCGTTGATGAGCGTTCCATAATTTGAACATTCATGTGAAGTTGTGATAAAACTACTAAGAAAATTTATTATTTTAAATTGGCTTTCCCCAATCTGTATAATCAAAATACCCCTATTAATAAAATATAAACCAACACTATTGAAACTATATAATGACTACAAATCTAATAATGTCTTCTATATTTGCAGATTATTCCAGAGTCCAGTCCAGAGTAGTATTAGTTTAATTCAAATTAGGTAACATATAATAGTATATATAAATAATATGTTAATTATATCATCATCTATGCTCTTCCACTGTACAATTAAATAAATTAAAACTTTTAATGATAATTTTTTCGATCATGAAACAAAAATATACAAAATCGTTACGCATTATTTATTTATTTTATTTTTTTGGGGGAATTTAAATTTTCATTATTCTGATGGGCAGCTCTGGTAAAAAGCTTAAACTTATATTATATTTACGTTCAATTCGTTATGCTTCTCTAACTTTTTTTGGTGTTTAATCACTAAAATAACAAAAAAAAAATATTTTATTCTTTGTAATTTAAAATGAAAATAAAATAAGAAAAATTACTATATTAAAAAAGGATATATAAGATAAGGGAAAGTTGTTGTTGCTGTTGTTGTAGGCAGTGTCTATCGAGCAATCTCATTTTACATACGAAGGAAATCAAAATTGCCAGGTTCACTTTACTTGCTTCTCACATATTTGTCATAAAGAAACATTTTAAGTGTTTCACTCTTCTGCAATGCATAGTGGCACAAAAGATGTTGTAAAATTTTACAGTGGCACATAATATGTGGTAAAGTTTCGTTCGCCTAGCAGCCTCTATACGGATGAAGATATGTGTAAGTTCTAATCTCGACGCTTCTTTCCAAAGTAAAATATGGCCAGTAGCAATATACCTGTATACATTTGAGTTATTGATTTGTTCATAAGTAGAATAAACTTTGTTTTTTTTTTTCAACAAAGTTTACAGCAAAAAGATTTTGTATGAAAGGACGTGCTGTTTTAATCTATAAATTTGCTATTGGATTGGGAGTTCCAATCTTAGACATCTTCTTTCTTGCTGCCCAGTAATTTTAGGTTATACTATCACTATGAAAATGTATGCTTCTGCTTATTGTTCTTTGGCTTTCACAGCCGAAATTGTAATATCCTAAAAGTTCCATGAATATGTTTCCACCACATGACTCGGTCAGCAGCAGTTAACCTCTAATTTAGGCCGCTCCAAGCAACATTTTTCTAGGTGGAAACTGTTTTCGACAACAACGCTTTTAGCTTCTTTTGTCATTTGGATATTTTGTTACCACATTAAATCACTGTGAACCGAAGATTTATCATAGCTAAAACATTGTTTTCTTTGTCTAATAACGTCCATATGGTTCTGATCATGACTTCATAGAGCTTTATTGTTGTCTTCCTATGGATGTATTTCGACTTTATCATACACATTTTAGTAGGACACATTTATTTTTTCTCTACATCTCGATTATTTCGTGATTTCCCAATTGTTATGCTATCATAATTTAAATATTATGACAGAAATATAGTTATTTTTCTATTTATCGGCCTTTACATCTTGTTACTATTCATTATTATGTCAAATTTTTCTATACATTTATTATGCTATAAACTAATAACGTAATTTTTTTTTTAATAATATTTGATTATTAACGACTAAATATTGACGAATGAAAATATTAAAACAAGGCCAAGAGTATATATAAAAACAGTGTCAACTTTATTTAGAAATTCTCATTCTTGACATACTTTATAGCTTTCTTAAAATGTAAATTGAAAATACTATTTCAAATTATCCTTTCTAAATAGTTTCATAAATAAAATATCACGTCTTAAAGTATAGAAATAAAAATATTTGTTTGCTAAATTTTCTCATTTTCTTATTTTTGATATGTGAAATTCTTATTTTTTATAAGTTCGAAATTTAATAGATAATTACAATTTTTTAAAATTATGAAAATGTTATCAAATTTCTAAAGAAATAGAACAAGAAGATGGATAAATCCCCCGATAAACAACAGTTAAACTCTTTTAGTTTATCTATCTCTACTTCCTATCCTTAGTGAACTTAAGACTTAACCACGTGTTGGTGCCGTACGATGAATACAGAAACGAAAACATTTTCAAGCTGTCCCGCAGAGATATATCCAGATCAATCCAGAACTATCCAGATCAATAGTTGTATACACGGAACACTAGGGAATTGGTAAGCATTCGGCCAGATAAGGTATCCTATTTAGCAATGCCGTATAGTTGCGTAAAAGAAAATTAAAAACACTTCACCTACAAGTAGTGCCAGAAAAGATAATCTAGGTAGTCACATATTCAACAACGCCCAAGCGTCTAGCGATCTAGCAGCTAACCGACCTACAGATATGATACGAGAAGCATGCTTTGATATGAATCTAAAATAATCATTTAACTAAACTGTGGAACATGTGAATTCGTTAGTAGTAGTAAATAGTTGAAAACAAGCTAATTGGGGTTATCGTCATGTTGTTCGGAACCTGCAACTTTACAAACTAATCAACCGTAAATAAATATGTTGTAAAATTATTCATTATTATATATTCGTTTAAAAATAATTTGTTAACACTTTTTAATAAAAAATTTAAATAAATGTATACTGGAAATTGAGTAAAATTTAATGAAAATATCTTAAAATATTCAAAGGGCGCATATGAAAATATTAAAGATTTTTCCTTTCTTTGTTGTTTTATGTTTGCCTTTATTTAAATCATAAATTCGGTAATAATTTCAACATTTACGTAAATGTATTTTTCATGTATATGAACTCAAATTTTATGTGGATAAATAAATATTTAAGTTTTTTCCTTCTGAAAAAAAGGTATGTAAACTTTTAAGCATCGCTATTTTTATATTTTTATGAACTAAAACAAATGCTGACAACTTCCTGTCTTATCTCATATATAAAAAAAAAACTTTATGAGTATATATATAAAAACATATCCTTTTTAATATACATTATATACGTATGGGTAGTTATATAAGTAAAATTATCTTGACATATATTTTATTTCATTTACCGGAAAATAAAGAGCAAAAAACTTTCGTTATGTAAAAATGAAATTTTATATTATATATTTTTTTTTAGAGGGAAGTAATTCTTTGATATTATACAAAACAGAATAATTTATTTTAATCGGAAAAATACAATAAATTATTTAAATATCATATAAACTTTACCAAAAAATTAAATTATATATTCCATTATGATTTGGAAAATATCGAAAATTAAAAAAAAAAAATGTCTGAAGATTTACATTAATTTTATTTAATTTGGTGGTTATTATGATATATCCAATAGCTTTTCTATATGTCAACATAACTTATTTGTGGTCATGGTTCTTTTAGCGATTAATAGATTTAGAAACATTTGAAATATAAACCATCCATTCATCATGGCTAATGGTTCGTTTATGGCTAAAAAATCCATACGTAAAATTCCAATTTAACATAATAAATTGCCAGCCAGGAATATACAGAATATAAAGAGTAGACTGTTATAGCGTACTTAAAGTGTACTTTAACTTTATGTTAACAGAAGATTTTGTATCTCAAAATATATTTAAAAATTAGCTATGATCAATTATTTATTAAATGAAATAATATTAAAGCGGACCATACTCTATTTATATTAATCTTTGTAATGTTATTTAATATGCTAATATTATTCTAGTTTCGACTGGCATAGCATGTCCCCGAGAATAATTCCAGTAAATCAATTGATTTATTAAGGCATTATATGTATAGCAAACAAATGCTTTAATTATGTTAAATTCCTTGTGGTATTTTTGTGGCCAGTTCAATTCTGAACATATTTACCAAAAATTGTGTTACATTTAAAGAAGTTTCGTGAAATTTTATTGCAATTTGGATCTATTTATTTTCTATAGGTTCCGAACCAACCGAAGAAAGATTCAGTTGCAATAAGCTAATATGGCTTTTAAACGTGATACATTTGTTGTCAGCAAAATGGTATTAACCATATAGCAAATTTTATTACTATAGTTCTTATTTAAATTTGAGTCAACTTGATCTAAGTCGATATCTCAGTCTGGAGGAGTTGACCCCAAGATGTAATGAATCACACCATGCATAGCACAATCACCACCGCTAAATTTTATATCCATTTCTACCCATTTTTTTTAATTACATTATTTAGTATCTTTAAGTCTTTTTTTAAATTATTATTATCAATTTGTTTTTTAATATATTGTTTCATTTGTACTACATTTTATAAGTATTTGTGTAATAATTATCCTTTATGATGTAAATTATCCCTTATACATTTCATCCCCTATATATCTATTTAACTATTATGGATGAATTTTATATTTTATTTATTATGTCAAAAAGGTCATTGTACTTTTTATGTAACACCAGAATTTTTTCGTTATATTTACTATACTCTACTCTACTACAATGCCATCATCATAATCATTTCAATGTAAATTCATTCTCTACCCTAATTTACACTTTTCGCAAACTATACTTATATAACAAAAACCAACAACAGAAAGAAATAAAATTATTTTGTAAGAGATAACATAAAATGGTTATCTGTTAGATACGTTTTTTTTTAATATAATTTTCTAATTCTATAAAAAATTTTAAATATATAATCAGTGTTTCGATTAAATGAGAAAATTACTCCATATTATGTCACAGAGAAAAAATACAAAAAAAACATTAAAGTTATAAGAAAAATGGGATCCTTAAAATTAAATGGTCTACGTAGTATTTTCTGTATATTATGATGGGTTAAAAAAAAATTATAATACAAAAAAATAAATCAGTTTAACCAGAGTTAATTTTTTTCCATTATTGAACATGGAAGCTGTTATTTTGTACAGAAGAAAAAAAGCTTATATATGTACAAGCTTCGTACGCCCTTATATAAGAGTTTTCATATCTAATTTTCTGTGTAGACGTACAAAACTCTCTCAATCTCAACATAAATTCTTCTTCTAAAATTGTTTTTCTTTAAATAACGCATGACTGTGTCATTGGGAAAATTACTATGTATGTATATAGCTTTTCATAAGTAAATAAACTTTATGATTTTATTTTTAATATGGTTTTTCGGGGTACATTGAATTAGTGATGAGCATAACATGTTGTAAACAAAAGGATTTTATATGAATTTTTGTACTATATATTAAAAACAAAAGAATGAAGAAAATTATATACAAAAAAGTTATGTACATAATAAAATTGTAATGTAATACAAACATAGATTATGTTCCGGAAATTGATGATTAAATATTTTTGTGTTTTTTTTTTTACTTAAAGTTTTCTTTAAATTTTATATTTGTACACTTTAATTGAAAATTTGAAATATTTACATATATTGAAAAAATAAATAAATTATTAATTAAAATTATTTTTTTGAGATGTTGCAGATAATAGCAATAGATTTAATGGAGTATCTAATCCTCATCAATCTCGGATTCAAGTAACATCTTTCTGTTACGAAAAAAATAGGTACCTGAGAAAGAGATTGATAATTTGTTGGAATCAGTAAAAACAAGCATAAAATGAGAGATATTGTTAGTGTAAAAAGGAAACATTGTATAATGAAAGAATATATCATTTACCTTTAAGCTACATTTCTTGCATCACATGCTAAGAAATAATTTTACTATCTGCAATGGGTTAAGCTCTGAGGTTTCCATATCACCGCAAACAAATAAATGTTAATAGACTAGACACAAACTGCTTAATACTATCACACTATCAGTTAAATAAAAATAAATATATAATTACTAAAAAAAAAACACAGAAGATTGAATTGACAGGGTATCAGTAACGTATAGGAGTTCACAGTTCTAAAAAGAACGCTACTATTTCCCGCCGCTGTTACATGTTTGGTGGCAAGTTTAGCGAATTGGCAAATGTATAGTCAAGTCATGTGGACAAGTTATATTTTAATTTAGAGCATTTAATATTTATTCAAAATCTTTCCAATTTATGAATATGCAGTAATAACTAAAATAGGTAAAAAAAATTTGTTTTATGTTGTGGAGCTCTTTTAAATAAGACACTGAAAATTTATTGGAATTAATTTTTAATTGAACAGAACAGTTAATTGCATATTTTACACATTTAAAAATTATAGTACCTACAATTTGTTAAGTTATGAATTATGATACTTGGAAGTATACTTCCAAGTTGTAGTCTTTGGAACTGGTTTATAACCTGATGAATATTAGATGAGAGTGGCGACCACGAGAACAAATTGGATCACTATAATGTTACCCACTCAAACATAATGCCTTGGATAAAAAAGAATAGGAAAAAACGATTTTAACGAAATATAAGGACAACGATTTGAACATATCAACGTGAAATGTACTTATATGTGGTATAGAATGGGAGCACTGAAAAGATCACTATTTTCATTAGAAATAAAATATAATGTCATCCACTAAAATCCAGCGTCTCAGTTGGCTGAAGTATGTAGTTATAGCAGACTAAAATCGTGCTTACAAAATTTTCAATGGAAATCCGCCAGCAGTAGTACTCAATTAGTACTTGTAATATGCAAAATTTAAGGAAAATTAATATACAAGGACAAGCGAAGCAATAGATAATGGACTCGCGTTAGTATTACATTTCTAACCGAAATATATTTCATAATCTCAATCTTCAAAGTTTGAACTAAATATATTTATATTCTATTTTCTATAAAGTTATATTCAATACATAATCACAAAATCTTATATTGTTCAAACTTAAGCAAGCAAAAATCTGTTGGACAATGTTTCATTAATCAGTTCAGTAGGTCTTCAGTTCAGTTTTATATACAAATTATATATATACAAACAAATTAAATACATTTTTCCTAATAACTAACAGAATTTGAAGAATATTCGGTTCTTTCACACTTTAAATTAAATAATTCGTTTTAAAAATAAAAGCTTTTGTATATTTTCTATAATATTGTATTTGTTATGTCTTGTCAGATTGTCACATTAAAATTTAATAATTACATTTTTGTGTTATCTGATAGATACATTTTTAGACAACACTTTATTTATATAATTTGATTTTCAATGGCATATTTCTTTTTATATACACATTTTTAAGATTAACTTTTTAAATGGTTCCACAACAACAACAACAACAAAACAACCCTTAAAAATATATTATTTTACAAAGAAAAAGGTCAAGCATCTTAGAATAAACATTTTGAACATTTAAATGGGATATAGAGATAAAACAGATTTTTTGGAATTCCATGAGGGATTTACATAATATTGTCAAAAACAAAAATCTACTATTTTAGTAATTTAAAAGGATTTTTTATTTGATGACTTCAGCCTGGGGCTTTTAAATTCACGTACAAAAAATATATTGATAATATTTTTATTATATTTTTTCGTATTTGTGGAAAAACTATTCTATTTAACGTTCAAGTTAAAAGATCCTACATCAAATATTTTATGGACAATATGAATTTTAACTGTTACTATTACAATAACATGGGTTGAAAAAGATATGTGCTTGCTTTTCATTTAAATTTTTCAATTTGAACCCTTGTAGAATAAGTCGTTACATTTTGCTATGGTTCCAAATCCGCTGGCGGAGTTACAAATATTGTTGGCATCATAAAAGTATGGGTCACTGTATTTGAAACCAAGGATGTAATAATGTTTCCAATATTTACGTTGTTCTCTATAACGTTATATTCGGATTTCATTCATTATATAACGTTAAAAATAGCAATTTAATTACTAAACCAAAAGCTGTATGCCAAATTTAATTAAAATCGTATAGCAATTACTGTGAGATATTGCACAACCATGGCCAATGGTGTACGATTAATTTAATTTTTTCTTTTGCATTTTTGGTATAATCCACCTTTGGAAAAGTAAAGAAAAATAGCTTTGAGAAATTTTCATAATTTAAAGTTAAACCTTTCGTAACACTCACAGTTTCTCCATATCAATTGCATAAAACCTATTAAAATAATACAAATGAAAATAGTTAACACTTTATTTAATAAAAATATTTTATTTTCAATATTTCACAAAGTTAATTGTATATATTTTACAAAATATATACAAATAAAATGTACAAATAACATTAATTTTATAAAATTAAGATTTTACATTATAGTAAATATTTCTTGAAAATAAAATTAAATAAAATATCGAAAAAATTAAACATTTAATATCCTAAAGCTTTATATTGTTTATAAATTTTATTTCTATTTTTTGTTAAATTTTCCTTTAGGTTGTAATTTACTCTTTTCATTTTTTACACCTTTATTCTTTAATTGTCCAAATTGTTGTTTTTTCTTTGATTTTTCATGTTTAGATTTAAATTTTTGACTTATTTCTGTTGGTATATCATTGATATCAATTTTTTTCTTATCTAAAATTTCATTTGTCTTCTTATTTTTATTATTTTTAAAATTAACATCCTTTACAATTTTCGGCTTTTGTTGATTTGAATTCTTATTCTCCTCTTTATTTGAATTAATGAGTTTTAATTTTTTAGGACTTATCGTTAATTTATCTTCTGATCCATTTTTTTGCTGATTTTTTCCTGTTTCAATCGATTTTTTATTATCAGTTTTTTTAGTCTTACCACCGAATTTTGGTTCATCGGAACTTTTTTTATTAAATTTTTGTATTTTATTGTTAGCAGTACCATTTTGCTGTACAGTTTTTTTATGTTCTATAATATTTTTGTTATTCATATTTTTATTTTTATGTCCGAATTTCGATATGTCTGTATTTATCTGGATTTCTTGCTTCTTATCACTATGAATAACATTATTCTGCTCAACAGTTTTATTATTTTCTACAGAATTACTTTTATTAGTTTTTTGCTTTTTATTTAAAATATTTTTATTGTTTTTAACTTTCTTTTCGTCAATTACTATTTTATTTCCATTTTGTTGATTCTTCTTATTATTGTTGTCTTCAACAATTTTAGTTTTTTGTTTCTTATTATTTAAAATATTTTGATCGTTCTTAACTTCCTTTTCATCAATTACTATTTTATTTCCATTTTGTTGATTCTTCTTATTATTGTTGTCTTCAACAATTTTAGTTTTTTGCTTCTTATTATTTAAAATATTTTTATCGTTCTTAACTTCCTTTTCATCAATTACTATTTTATTTCCATTTTGTTGATTCTTCTTAGTATTGTTTTCTTCAACATTTCTAATTTTTTGCTTCTTATTATTTAAAATATTTTTATCGTTCTTAACTTTCTTTTCATCAATTACTATTTTATTTCCATTTTGTTGATTCTTCTTAGTATTGTTTTCTTCAACATTTTTAATTTTTTGCTTTTTATTATTTAAAATATTTTTATCATTTTTAACTTCCTTTTCGTCAATAGCTATTTTATTTCCATTTCCTTGATTTTTCTTAGTATTGTCTTCTTCAACAATATTTTCTTTATCAATTGGTTTTTTCTTTTTTACAATAATTGGCTTTTCAAAAACATTTGCTACATATTTTTTCTGTTCCTCCAATTTCTTTTTCTTTTTAGCTTCTACTTCTAATTCACTTAATTCTGGTTTACCAGTACGTTTCCTACCTTTCTTACCAATTTTCTTTGTATTTTCTTCTTCTTCTAAATTTTCATTAGATTGTTCCTCATCTTCAATTTTCTCTTCAAATTCTTCAATTTCATCATTAACTGGTATAACATTTGAGAATTTCTTTAATTTTGCAACAAAAAACCCATCCATATTATGTGTATGCGGATAATAACGTCGAGTTAAATTTAAACTGGGATGGAAACGATATTGACGATAATTAACAAAACCTTCTGTACCAAAATCTAAACCAGTTGATACTAATTTAACATTACGTTTCTTCAATGCATAATCAATTACCCATTCATTTTCTTCTGGTAGTACAGAACATGTAGAATAAACTAAATAACCACCAGTTGTAGATTTGGCATCTAAACAATCTATAGCTGTTAAAAGTAATTGCCTTTGTAAATTATAACAACGTTGTATATCAGTATCAGATTTTGATGTTTTTACACTTGGATCTTTGGCTACAACACCTGTACCTGAACATGGTGCATCCAAAAGTATACGATCAAAACCAGTCATAATATTTTTAAATTTACAACCATCCTCACAACTGACAATTGCATTTACAACACCTAAACGATGAAAATTAGCAACAACTGCTTTAATACGGTCACGATTTGCATCATTAGCAAACAATACACCAGTATTTTTCATAATTGCAGCAATATGAGAACTTTTACCTCCTGGTGCTGAACACATATCTAAAATTCTTTCATTTTCTTGTGGTGCTAATGCCATTACCGGTAACATACTTGATGCACCTTGTATCATATAATGACCAGCTAAATATTCTGGTGTAGCACCAAGTGGTACCTGGGAACTATAAACAACTAAACCAACTTTAGTCCATTTACCTAATGGATCTAAATTTACACCACGATTAATTAATGCACCAGCTAAATCACGACGTCTAGTTTTTAAACTATTTGTACGAATTGTTAAAGGACGCGCAACTTCAGATGATTCTAAATATTCCATAAGATCATTCAATGAAAACATATCCATTAACTTTGTCATCAAATAATCATTATAACTGTAATATAAACATAAATCTTTTTTTAATAATTCCATATATTCACTACGACTTCGACCCTCTTGCCGATATTTCTTGAAATCGGATAAAACTAATGAAATATCTTTGATACGTTGTTGAACTTCTTGTAAAGTTAATGGTTCCTCTTCTTCCTCATCGCCAACTTTTTCTTCAGGAAATTGGAATATTTCTTGTTTGTCTACAGACATTTGCATTTCAGCATCTGCCAATTTTGCATCTTCTTGTTGACGTTTCTTTAACTTTTTATTAGCCTTTTCAATTGGTAATTTATCGTCGTCACTATCATCCTCATTTGAATCAATATCAAAATCATCATCTGAATTTTTTTCATCATCATCATCATCATCTCCAGAGAAATCCTCTAATTTACCAACTTGTAAATTTTCTGAATCTGAATCAGCCTCGCCTTCATCTGAATTGGAATCATCTTCTTCTTCTTCACCATCATCGTCGGACATTTCTTCACTGTCATTATCTTCATCTTCTTCACTTTGACCATCACTACCTATTTCAAGTTCTTTAACAACTTGTTTACTTTTTAATTGTTTCGGTTTTAACCAACTTTGATTTTCATCAGAAAAACCTTTTACCACTTTTTTGGGTTGTTCTGTATCACTACTGCTTGGATCCATAAAATCTTCATGTTCTTCAACATCTGATATCTCTTGTTCGCTTTCACTTTCATATTTTGGTTGTTGGGTTAGTTTCTTATTTGCAGTGGTTTTATCTTTACGTTGCTGTTTTTTTGTAACACGTTTGGCTAAACGTTGTTTTTGACGATGGGTGAGCTTTTTGTCCTCATCTTTAGGACCAGGGGCTAAAATGAAGAGTTTTTAGATGAACAAATTCAATTTAAATGTTACAATTTATTTTTTGAGCGTAAGAGAAAATAATTTATAAACTTACCAAATGTTGATTTAGCAAATGATGGTGGTTTTTGTTTTTTAGCTTTCCTACCCGGTCCTTTTTTTGGTTTTTCAGTATATTCTGCTTTTCGTCCCATTTTAAAGTATTGTTTTTATAAAATTAAATATATATTTTTAATTGTTTGTTAATTCAATTTGGGAATTTTTCGTTTGGGAATAGAAAACAATTTAAAAGAAAAACGCACGTGTTGGTGGGTATGAAATGAATGACAGATATATTTTTTAATTTTTTTGTAGTTTTTGTAGTTTTTTAATTGTCAGTAGACACATGGTTAAAGGGTGTACAAAAAAAAATTATAAAAGCCACAAATTTATATGATATGTATATATATTTTTATAATTATAAATAAATTCAATCATAGATAACCATAACAGTATTATAAGTAAAATAAAATCAATAATAAATGAAAAGCTACCAAAATATACTTCTTGTCTTCGAGTATATTTTATTGATACTAGTTACTATTACTAGTTACAAGCTACAAGAAATGTTATAATCAATTTATGAATTTTCTACTGATTTATAATACTTAAACTGAATGAAGACTGAAGTTATTGTATTTTTTCTTAAGAACAACTTGAACATAATTTACACAACCATTAAATTGAAATCATTACAGTCGCATAAACGCAGTATAAATTAAATGTCAAAATGAAAACGTCAAAGTTTCCAAATGCTAACTTCACATATGTTATTTATTATATATTTTCCTTCACGTGTGTTTAAAAAATAAAAAATGTAAATATTATTTCATTTTGCTACATTGTTAAAATATTATTAAAAAAAAGTTAGAGAAATGCCGATACTTTGCAAAACTAATTGTGGCAAGAGAGCTATTTTAAAGGTAAATTTAAATTTTCATTTCAATTTTAATTTTAACAACCTTTTTAATTTAAGCGTCCTAAAACTGGTGATGCACTTTGCAAAGAATGTTTTTTTGCTGCCTTCGAAGCAGAAATTCATAACACAATTCAAATAAATAATCTTTTTAAACCAGGAGAACAAGTTGCAATTGCTGCAAGTGGTGGTAAAGATTCAACTGTTTTGGCTCATGTGATGAAATTACTAAATGAAAAATATGATTATGGCTTGAAATTAGTTTTACTTTCCATAGACGAAGGAATTACTGGTTATCGAGATGATAGCTTAGAAACGGTTAAAAGAAACCGTGATGATTATGAAATGTCTTTGAAAATTTTATCTTATGAAGAACTATATGGCTGGACAATGGATAAAATAGTTGCAAAAATTGGACGTTCAAATAATTGTACATTTTGTGGTGTGTTTCGAAGACAAGCACTGGATCGTGGTGCAAAATTATTAGGTGTAAATAGTATAGCAACTGGACATAATGCTGATGATATTGCAGAAACAGTTTTAATGAATATTTTACGAGGTGATACGGCACGTTTGAGACGTTGCACAGATATAATAACTGGCAGTTCAGAAGACACAATACCAAGAGTGAAACCATTAAAATATACTTATGAAAAAGAAATTGTTATGTATGCTCACTTTAAAAAATTAGTATATTTTTCAACTGAATGTGTTTTTTCACCAAATGCATATCGAGGACATGCACGAGCATTTCTAAAAGATTTGGAAAAGATTCGACCATCAGTTATTATGGATATAATTCATTCTGGTGAGCAACTATCATTTAAAGATACAGTTAAAAAACCACAAAGAGGATTATGTTCAAGATGTGGTTTTGTATCGTCACAGCAACCGTGTAAAGCTTGTGTTCTATTGGAAGGATTAAATCGTGGTTTACCAAAATTAGGAATTGGTAAAAAATCAAAGGGTGACAGAATGGTAGCAGAACAAGATAAAGAATTGGCGTTAAGGGAACGTGCTAATTTAGTTAAAAATGATTTTTAATTTAAGAAAAAGATTTAAAATAATATTTTTATTTATAAATATAAATTTTCTTATTAATTTTATAAAAAAGTAGAAATGTTAATGTAAAAAATAAAAAAAAAAGAAGAAATATAAATAAATTTCGTATTAATTGTAAAAATATAATACTAAATTATTTTACATTGCTATTTCACTAAAAACTATATTTTTCGGAGCCAAAACCTACAATAATTAATAATTTTAATATTATTGAAGAAAGATTAGAAAATGCGGTGCAAAATCACCATTTTGGTACTACATATTTCAAAATAAGTACTTATAAAAATTCCAAAAAAGTTTTGTATACGCCTAAATTTATGCAATCAATGTCTTTAGTTTTGGATTCCAAATTCAATTTTTAACAGAGGCAACACCAAAATTATTTATTATTTTTTATTACAATTTTTAATATCAATATTGACATTGACATTTTTAAATCAGCTGATTTGCTTGACATCTAAACTTGACACACAGAATCTTTTTTTATCTTCCAATTATATCTTCTTTTCATCGTGTTAAGAAAAAAAATATTTTTGAAAATAAATTAAAACTGATAAAGTATTAGTTATATTGATATTCTGGTTCTGGCTCTAATATATTGTTTTGTATATTATGGACAGTCAGGTAAGATTTTTAATTATTGTTTACGTTTTACGTATAAGAATCATATTACATTTCTTGTATGCAATCACAAAAATTTACAAAATATATAAAACATAAAAAAAATGAATTATTTGTACTACACTGTGGTACAAAATTTTATATATTGCTGTGTGTGAATGTTGTTTATGCCTTTGTTTGATATTAATTACATATTTTTTTTTTTAATACAGCCACCAGCAGATGGTCATCTTCTTGATATTGTTGATAACGAGTGGCGTGAAGACGAGTTACCATTTGATCAAATTTTAGTTCCAGCTGATAAATTACCTGATCCAGAAGCAGATAGTGGTGATTCACATTTAACTTTAACAGAACAAGTAAAAAAATATTTCTTTCTACAAATAATATCAAAATATTTTGTTTATAAATAAAAATTATTAACAGGAGCAACGATGGACTGATTTGGCTCTTAGTAATTTGGCTCCAGAATTAGCTATTAACGATCAAATTAATATAACTGGAGCTTAAAATTGCAATTCAGTATTTTTTTTAATCACATACCTATAAATCTCTAAAATAACTATACAATAATGAATCGCCACTTACATTCACCAACAAAATTAACCGAATTTGCTCGTGAATTCGAAGAAGAACCAGAAACACTTTTTACTAAATTTGTTAATAAACTAACAAATGCCTATAATACCAGCTATAATACAGTTAATGAATTACAAACAACTAATTCACCAAATATACCAGTATCATCATCATCACAAGGAAATTTAAATGTTAACAATCCAAATGATAATTCAATATCACGAACAAGTTCAATTTCTAGTTTAAGCCCAACTAAATCAAATCCTGTAAATTCTGATAGTCATAGTACACCAACAAGTTCAGCATCAACAAATGAAGATTTGATGGAAACATCAGAAAAAGTATGATATACAAAATCATTATTTTTAGTTATTAAAAATTAAATTTTTGTGTTTTTTGTTGTTTGTTGTCTATAGTCTGATGACTTTCCAATTGAACATGTCGAAGGTAGAACAATGGTTAATGTTCTGAAACGTATTAGCAATATTGTAGCTACAAAAAATAATGTAAAGTTTTTGTTTTTTACTTAAATAAATATAATGTTTTATTGTTTTATTTTTCTTCTTTTGTTAGAATTTACGCAATTATAAAGATACTGATTTACAACGTTTATGGATGCCCGATGCTAAGGCAAAAGAATGTTATGATTGTGCCCAAAAATTTACAACATTTCGTCGTAAACATCATTGCCGATTATGCGGTCAAATTTTTTGTTCGAAATGTTGTAATCAAGTTGTACCTGGGAAAATAATCCGATGTTCTGGTGATCTTAAAGTTTGTACATATTGTTCAAAAATTGTACTCAGTTATTTAAAATCTCCTGATATTACAACTGATTTAAAAGCTGATCTACAAGCATTACAAGAAAATTTATCTAGTAAATTGGATCAAAATCAAGAACAAAATGATAATATTGTTGAATCAAGAAATTCATCATCTGTTCCCCGTAAAATATCAGTTGGTTATCAGGAAGAACGTTTAGTTTCAACACATTCAACCAGTTTAACAAATGCTGATCGGAAAAATATACTCCAGCAATCAAATTCTTTGAAAACACTTCATGAAGAAATGTTCCGTTTGTTACCCATGCAAAATTGTGGTGTTGATTTAATAAATTTCTTAAAAACTAATCAGAAATCATCAACAAAAATACAAGCAATTGCAATTTTAAATGCAATGCTTGAAGCTGGATTTTTAGCACCAATTGTACCAGATTCAGATCAAATTGAATTTGATGAAAATTTACATTATAAATTGATACGACAAAATGATATTATGACTATTAGTGGAAATATACAATTAGATGTTAATTATGGTGCTAATTCTGTGCATATGAGTAAATCTTATCAAGATGATGAATTAATTATATCACAAGAAGATAATGGTAAATATTTCTTAGCTAAAGTATGTTCAATTAAATTTCAATTTCTACATATTTTTTTTTATTTACTTAGATTTACAATTTACGAAATCTTTTGACGAATCAATTATTTCCCAATCTATAAATGATACTGAATTAGAAAATTCCATTCGATCAACAACTACAACTGCTAAACAACTTGTCAAATCGTATTGTGATCATGAAGAGTTACTACTCAGTCAAATGTTACGAAATTTAAATTTAGATCAATCATGGTCAAAAATTCTAATACCACTGTGTGCACGTACAGCAAATCAATTTCGACCCGAATATTTATCTAATGATTCAATGGATATACGTAATTATGTGAATTTTAAGAAAGTGCCAGGTGGCGTACGTCATGATTCAACTATTGTTGGTGGTGTAGTATTTTCAAAAAATGTCGCCCATAAAGCTATGACAACACGTTTCGAAAAACCCAAAGTTTTATTATTACAATGTCCAATTGTATATGAACGTGTTGAGGGGAAATTTGTTAGTATTGAAACATTACTATTACAAGAAAAAGAATATTTACGAAATGTTACCCAAAGAATATTAAATCTAAAACCAAATGTAGTTTTAGTACATAAAAATGTTGCTGGCATTGCACAAGATATGTTACGATCAGCTGGAATAACTTTGGTGTTGGATGTAAAAATTTCTGTAATGGAAAGATTATCACGTTGTATGCAATGTGAAATTGTAACATCAATTGAATCAAAGTTTCGGCCAATTAAATTGGGAAGTTGTGATATATTTTATATACAAAATTTTGATGATGGAAATGGTAAAAATTAATTAATTCTTGTAGTAAAATCTATAAATATATTATAATTATATAAATATATTTAACTTTTTAGGTTCATATAAAACTTTAATGTTCTTCGAAATGCTGTCAAGTCCGCGTGGTTGTTGTTGTTTGTTGCGCGGCACAAATAATTCTCAATTGGCAAAAGTAAAAAAAGTGGCGTCCATGCTTGTCAATGCTAGGTAAAAATATTAATAATTTTTTTTTTTTAATAAACTTGTTGCCCTTTAGATATAATTGGCGACTCGAGATGTCATTTCTTTTGGATGAATTTGCCCGACCACCATCTCCAAAACGTTTAATATTCGATTCAAAAGAACATACTCCATCCGATAATGAAGATGATCTAGAATTGAGTAAAATAATAAAATCGGAAAATACAATAACTAAAACTTCATCCAATATAACTACTCCTGAAATTATTAGCGATCGAAATTCGAATGAAACTTTTGAAACAAATTCATGCAAACGATCAGCAGTAGTGGAAAGAAAAAATGAAGAGAAATTTGTAACAATAGAAAATGTTAATGATTTTTCAGATCCATTGCGTGCACCGGTATTATTAAATGATGATACAACACCAACAAAACATTCAAATGAAGAAAATGATGATATTGGTTCGGCTGTTGTTGAATTTGCTGTTCAAACACCATTTGATTATCGTTTTCGTACAGCACTTAGTTCAACTGTTCTATCAGTTAGTCCTTATGTTTCGTTCCCACTACCATATTTGGAAACGGAACAAGGTCGGAAATGTACATTAAGGTCGTTATTTCCAATTGAATTGTATTTTTCTAAGCAATGGTCAATAAATAATACAAATATAGAAAAACATAATCAAATCGAAATAAATTCAAATCTGGATAATTTTAATGGTACAAAATTACATCCATCACATCCATTTGTTAAAATACAAATAACAACACCATTTGATAATCGAGAAATTCAAACATTGCTGGCTGAATTTAGAGCTTTTGGTGGACGTTATCCGAAATCAAATACAAGTAAGTTTTTTTTTAAATAAAATTTAGAAATGTAAGGGTTCGTTAAATACGAATTTCTTGATTAAAAAATTACGGATTTCGATAAATCTGCCAAAAACCTTTAAAAGTGTGTTAATTTTTATTTGTAATTAATAACACAACTGAACATTTTTCCGTTAATTAACTAGATCTTAAAATTAATTTAATTATTAAAAAATTTCAGTGTCGATTATTCAACGGCAAGAGTCATTTCAACGTCCCCAAAAAGTTCCAGATGATTTTTTATATTTGGATGCATTAGACATGGAAAATCATCAACGTCTTCCGGTTTTATTTTGTAGTTTTTATTATAATCCTAAAGCAACATCATCATGTTGTGCCCAACCGACATTACTCGACATGAAATTCTATAATCAACAAGATATTATGTTAGGACAATTCTTAGAAAGATATTGTTTTCGTAGCTCATACATTTGTCCATCGTGTAATCTACCAATGATGGATCATGTTCGCCGATATGTACATTCAATGGGTTGTGTTCAAGTATCTTTAACCGAGGATGTAAATAAAAACGATACAGATAAAATTTTCCTTACATCGGTTTGTTCAAAATGTATAAATGTTGTAACACCAAGTGTTCCAATTTCTGATGATACACGTTGTTTATCATTTGCAAAATATTTAGAATTACGATTTCATGGCCATGCTTATAAAACACGAAGTATACAGGAAGTTCAATCTCCGGAAAAGGACATATCAAAAATGCCAACTGATTTACAAAAATGTCCACATTCATTACATCGTGATTATATACATTATTTTTCGTATAAAGGTATTATAGCTAAATTTACATATTCCCAAATTGATGTTTGGGAAATTGGTTTGCCATCATTAATACTGATATTAAAAAAACCAAAACCATTTGATACTATGCAAGTTTTAGAAGACATTAAGTCATTTTCAATGAAAGGTCATGAGGTTTATTCAAAAATACATGAGAAAATTGCCGAATTAGCTACAGAAGAAGAATCACAATTTTTAAATAGCTTAAAAGCAGTTGTGAATCATGATCAATTTACATTTCGGCAACATATTGAAATTGTTCAAACATTGTTAACAGAAAAAATTATAAATTCATATGATATAAATGATGCAATGTTAATGGCAAAACGTTGTTTGGCTGAAAGTATTGAACTTTGGGTACAACGTTTAAATGATGCTGTTGGTCAAGTTAAAGCTTTACAAAAACTTGATATTATTAATTCACCAATAATTGATTCAAGTCAAATATGTACAGAAGATTTGAAATCATCAGATATGGAATCACCAACAACTCAAGATATAAAATCGGTTGCAACAACTGAATTATTGCCAGAAGATATCATTAAAAATTCAGAAATACAAACTGAAAATGATACAAATTCACCACTAGCGCCACCACTATCATTAGTATCAAGGAATAGTATAACTAAAGAAATAAAATTATCATCAGCAAAATCTAATCAAGAATATTCATCTGATAAGAAAACAATTAAAAAAATGTTAAGTCAATTGATGCCATCAAATGGACCAGTACTTACATTACAATCACCACTTTCATCCAATGAACATTTAACATTACCATTAGGAGCTTTTCCAATTCTAGTACATGATCAAGATTTAAGTTCTATTATTGCCTACAGTTTGACTACAAATGAGTATAAAAAGGCAGTAGAAGCATTGAATGCAGCAACCATAATTACTCAATCAAATGAAGGAAATAATAGTCCGAATATGAAACGAAAATCAAATGATGGGTAATTTTTCTTCTTTACAAATACAAAATAATTTTATTAATTAATATTATATTATTTTCAGATCTATAGACAGCGATGATAAAGATTTATCAGTATCAAATAAAAATGATGATGATAAAAAATCCGTAAAACCAAATTCTCATATTGAATTATATTTTCAAGATTTATCAACAAGTTTTACATGTAAAATATATTTTGCTCGAGAATTTGATAATATGCGATCAACAATCCTTAAACCACCGAAATTAGATAAAAGCATTTATAAAGAATTAGAGGCAAATAAAAAACGTGAAGAAATTCGTATGGCACAAAAAAATTCTAGTCCAGAAATTGAATTGATACGTAAAACAAGCAGTCCTGGTATTACCGTTACTATACGAAATTCAAGTGAACCGTTGTTAATTAATTCACCACCATCAACAAAAGAACCACCACTTAATCAATCCGAAATGGATGAAACTCGAATATTTTTAGCAAGATCATTATGTCGAAGTATGCAATGGGAAGCAAGAGGTGGTAAAAGTGGTTCGAAATTTAGTAAAACTTTAGGTGAAATTTTTTAATAATTTATATAATTATTTTTTATTTTATATTTTTATCATTTATATATTAAAACGTATTCAATTCTTTATTAGATGATCGATTTGTCCTTAAAGAAATGAGTCAGAAAGAAGTAACCATTTTTGAAAATTTTGCACCAAATTATTTTGAATATATTGAAAAATGTTTACAACAAAATCAACCCACACTTTTGGCCAAAATATTTGGTGTATTTCGAGTTGCTATTAAGAAGAAAGAGTAAAAAAAAACTAAAAATTGAGTTCTTTTAATTTTGTAATAATTTTTGTACACATTTTTTTTTTACAGTTTTGTTCAAGAAAAATTCCTTCTTGTCATGGAAAATTTATTTTATGATTGTGATATTAAAAATAAATTTGATTTAAAAGGATCTGAACGAAACCGCTTAGTTGATACAACAAATCAAAATGGTGAAATTGTACTTTTAGATGAGAATTTATTACAAAGTAAATAACTAAATTAATTTATTGTAACAGTCAAAAAAATTACTTAATTAATTAATTTTTAATTTAAAATAGTGTCTTGGTCAAAACCACTTTATATATTATCACATAGTAAAACGATATTAAAAGAAGCTATTAATCGTGATGCATCATTTTTAGAAAAAAATGAAGTTATGGATTATTCACTTTTAGTTGGATTAAATAATAAAGAAAGTGTTTTAGTTCTTGGTATTATAGGTAAATAATTTAAATAAAATATTTTTTTTTTATATTAAAATAGTTAACAATTAAAATTATATTTCATATTTAGATTATATACGAACATTTACATTTGATAAAAAAGTTGAGTCATTTGTCAAACAATCTGGTTTATTAGGTGGACAAGGTAAATTACCAACAGTTATATCACCAGGACGTTATAAACAAAGATTTATTGAAGCAATGGATAGATATTTTTATTCTGTGCCAGATCGTTGGGAAGGATTATCAAAAAAATAAATATTAGTATTTAATTTGTTCAATATTTATAATTATATTATTATTATTATTCCATAATACTTTAGCCTTTTCTCTTAACGCTTTTAAATAGCAAAATTTTTAGTTGTATAACTATTGTAATTTAATTTACTATATACATTCGAATAAAAAAAGAATTTATTTCAGATTAGCCAGTTAAAATAATCTAAATTTTAACATAAATATACAAAATGTACGTATTTAAGATTAGAAAAAAAATATCTATCAAGCACTTAATAAAATCAATACAATAAATAATTAAGTATTATAATAAAGAATAATATTTTTTTCTATTAATTTAAGTATTACTGCTTGTTATAGTTTTTGAAGTCAATCACCCTTAATTGATATACGTTAGGTAAGAAAGAAAAATGTTGCCTGCTTCATTGGACCACTATTTGACCAACACAGGGATCCCTTTAGTTTCAGCAACAATAACTTATCCCCTAATTACATAACTCATTCCGTTTACCGCACAAAAATTATAGATTTGTATGATTGTGATATCGGCTACTTTTTCCCAGATTATCATATCTTATAACCACAAAGTATGCTAAGTAATTTTCTGCATACTTAGACAATCCACATAACGCTACCATTTAGTTATCAAATTATAAGGAGCCATATTGTTGGAAAGCTGAAAAAATTTTATGTACTTATCAGCTAAATAATTTCAAAGATATAAGTTGAATGTTTAAAACTTTCAAGTTAATATTATGCTGTCCATATCCATATATGTATTATAGAATTGATTAAATTCAGCATATAACCTTACCTTTTACCTCACAAAATTATTAAATAAACTATTTACGTTTTTACATATTAAAGAAAATATATATATATATTTTTTTTTTTATGATTTTACAAACGTTAGTTTTATTTTTTGTATGATAACTTATTACAAACAAGTAATTTTAAGAATAAAAAACATAGACAAAATAAAAAAGAAGAAATTTTTTTTAGTTGTTATATTAAATGTAATACATTGTTCAGTTAAGGAATTTAGAAAAATCAACAAACCATCCGCAAATCCATATATGTAGCTTGAGATCACAATAATTTTGTTTTTAATAAAATATTGAGAAACCCAAAAAATAATTCAATATCATAAAATTTGGTTTTAGTTATTTTTCCGATTTAAAATATAATACAATCATTTCTCTTCTGATTAAACAAATTAGAAGGTTTTACTGTCTTAGAACACTATGAATATTTTTTTTTTTTTTTACATTAAATGTTGAATCAATTGAATGTGCCTTATTATTATAGCTGTCGTCCATTTCTGATTTAATATATGATAATACTCTTTCTGATGGTGAATCAAATGAAATATGAAATAATTGATTTGGTAAAAATGATGTTTTTGATGGTCTTTCTGTAACAGTATTAAAATTTACCATATTACAAATTTCTGAATCTGAAATACATTTCTTCAAACATAAGTCCATCGCTGGATAAGATGGTTTAATAACTGAAGTTGTTTTTAACTGAATACTAGGTACTAAATGTTGTTCGCTTACAGCAGGTTTCTCTATAGTTTTAATATTGTTTTTATATTGTAAAATATGCGGTGATATTGGTGGCGATAACTCGACATTATCAGAATTTGATGAAGCTAACTCAAATTTCTTAGTATTTGTCAGTGAATCGTAAACTTTAATTGTATTTCTAAGTGATATTTTCACTTTTTTGTTGGGACCTGCAGAAAATGAATCTTTTCTAGATGTTTTACTTGTTTCTACAATAGTCTTTGGTTTTTTTTTCGATAAATTGGCTACATCTTTTTTACCGTACATATTTATTGGTCTAATTTTGAAAGCAGTTTTTTTAATATTTCGTGATATCTTTAAGGATAAATTAGCTTGTGAAACCGGTGGCAAATTTGATCCTTTTGCTTTCCGTGGTATTGTGTAAAATTTATTTTCTTTAACTATCTCATATATTGGCAACCCAGATTGTGTGGTAGATAAGCTGTTTCTTTTCTTGATGAGATTTGTTTTTGGATGTGCAGTTGTACTTAACTTCTGTGTAGTATTCGATGTAGAAGGGCGATATGTACCAGTTCTTTCAATTTCATTTCTTAAAGCGATTCGTAGTCCTTGTAAGCTACGAAAATCAGAATTCTGTAAACGGGATATTCCATTTGAATTTGTTATATCCAAAATGGAGGAACCTAAAGCACGTCCTACCTCTTCAAAAATTGCTGGTGTGTATTTTGGTGGGTTGCAATTAACGGTTTTGTTTGTATAGCTATTCCCTCGGGAAGGCAATATATTTACATATTTTCCACAATTGTAGTTACACTCCAATGTGTAGGATTTGATCAAACCTGTCATTTTATAAACAGAAACTCTGCCAGATCCTTCTTTAGAAAGACCATCTCTTTTTTCTCTTCGGTACATGTTTCTTTCAGAAAAGTTACAAGCGTCGTAATGAAAATGTTGACAATTTATAGTCATAAGTCTAGGCAAAAGCATGCAATCTACAGCATCGGCTGTATATGGAAAATGATTCCCATACATAAAAACCCCTTTTTTAGAAGCATGACCATGCATATCTATGTACAGAAATAATTTACAGTTTAGGTCGTTTTCAGTTCCTGAGCTGGTATTATTAATAAATGATCTCTTATTTAGCGATGTTAAATACAATTTTGATGTCCCAGTTCGGAAATCATTACGTGAATATTTTTTTTTATTTGCTATATTACGCTGCTGAACTGAACCATTTTCTTTTAATTTCTGTTCAAAATTACGTATTAATGTACTATGCGTAGATTTCACGGTACCCTTTCTTAATTTGTGTTCTTTATACTTTTTGGTATACTTAAGGGCTTTTTTTGAAATGGGATCACATGTCGGCAGAGTAATCTCTTCACCTTCAGAGAAAATATTTGTTTTTAAAGGTCCAAGTGGCGCCGCAAATATTTCTTCAGGCATTATTGCTTCTTTATTAAGTTTATATTTGTTGTTTAGATCAATATGAAGTAAATTTTCTTCAGAATCAATAATAGTTGCAGACTCCAGAACAGGGCAAGGTATTTCACTTTCATCAGGTATATCAACTCCAAAGTGATAAAATTTAATTAATTTTTTTACAGCGTATATTGACGGATGAAGAAACAATTTTGTATCAGTGTACATTCTATTTAAATTTTGGCCTAATGTATCAGTTCTATAAAAACCTCTATAAACGCCATCGGGATTAAGAATAGGAATTATTTTGAAGACGTATATTTTCCTTAAAGTATTTGCAATAGAACTTTTTTTATCAAGAATTAAATTGAGAAAGCCGTTCAAAACAAAACTAGCAGGTGTTTCTCCAGGATGAACTCGTGAAGATAAAAATATTATCTTTTTATCTTTAAAACAATTGCAGCGAGAATTTTCAGGGAATAGATTTTTTAACATCTCTTCGCGTTTGTTTTCAATTCCATGATATGAAGTTATAGTAATTAAATCAATGCGTCGATTTTCTAATGAATTAATTAAGATTTCTCGATGATAATAAATTTCGTTTTGCAAACTATTCATATTCATTCTTTCATAAACACCACTCTCATTACTGGAAGTATCTTCTGAGCTTGTTGATGTAAAAAGTTCAATTGTGTTTCCTTTCCTCAATTCGGTTTTTCTTGTAAAATTTTTATCCTCGTTCAATAAACGATTTATTATAATTATTTTATCCTGTGAACTTTTCCCATACTTCTGATCAAATTTTGACAACATATTTTGGCATTCCGTATAAGTAAAAGGATAAGTGAAGGCATAAAATGTTTCTACATCTGGCTTTTCATTAACTCGATGTATAAATCCTATCATGAAATTCTCTTCCTCATTTTGATAAATTGGTTTATCTCTAATTCGTTCCCATTTACCATGTTTCCCATTTCTCATTACTGGCGACATACCATGACCAAATAGTTTTGATTGACGATTCAAATTTTTTACGTTGATTTTAACATTCTCGTACGAATTACCTCCTGTAATAGAGAAAAAAAACCAGGTCCTATTTGGACTCTCATTTGGAGTATTATAACAATCTGGCGTTGTCCAGGCATTAAACTCAGCATGTATTGGTATATTTTCAAATATATCTTTATCAGCAAAGTTTTGTAGTGATTCTACTCGTCCCAAATTTCCTGAGTCAAAATTTGATGAAAAAATGTAGTCACCACATTTATAATTTTTTAATACATTTGTGCGAAAATCAGCAGAATCAGACATTATATATTAAAGCCGTTTGAAAGTATCCGCCTTATAAATTTATATTAACCACTTTAGTTATGCAATTCAAACACAAAATTTTTTATAATAAAAATATATAATCTTTTGAAAGTCAAAATAAAAAACAAACGTTTGAATTTAAAACGTCTTTAAAACTTGCACATTTCAATCAAAATGTCATTTTCATTTTCAATATTTCCCATTTAAAAGTTTATTTTTAAGTTTCTATATAGTATAAAAAAAAAAAAACTATATAATGTTAAAACTTCTATTTTTGTTCAAAGAATTTAATCATTTTCTTTGTAGCAAGCCAATTTTTTCTGTTTCTCTATTTATTTTCTGTATATTTTCTGTATACAATTTTTAAATTGGGTCCAAGGGCGCCAATAAAACGCGAAATTATATTTTTTTTATATTTAAATGTTATTTTTAAAGTTTTATACTTAACATGAAAGTTTATGATTCTGACATGAAGAACAGATAACAATCTTTTTTTGTTTTTAGTATATTTGCGATTTACAATTACACCTTTTACAAAGGGGAAAGGCAACTTTCTTTAAAAAAAAATAATTAACATATAGATTCATTCCGAAACAAATTTTAATTCAAATATTTGCTTGTAAGCATGAATAAGTTTGCACGATTCGCGTAATCTTTTGTATTATTTTTTTTTTTTTTTAATTTTTATTCTGCAGGACAGACAACCGACATGGAATTATCTATTTTATGTTTCCTTACTCTATATATAGGTATTTCAGGTGAAACTAGGTTAACTTGTAGTTATCAAATTAAAATACGGTAGGTATTTTCAAGTAAATTAGTTTTTTTTATTTGTTGTCTTTAATTTTACCAACTTCCGATCTGAATTCCATTGACGACAAATAAATTTATAAAAATTAGTATTTTTTTTTTGTATAAAGCCGTATCACAGAGCAATAATAAAGAGAGAAACAAACCTGACAATGACAAATAAAAAGTCGATTTTTTCCCCCATATAAAATGAAAATTTCTAATAGCTCCATTCTAATACATTCAAATGTGATATACATATTTACATGACAACCGCAAAGAGTGATACGAGAGAGAGAAATTGAAATTATTTTATGAGAAAGTTTTTTTATTTTTTTATAAATATTTATTTTGTTGGATAGCTAGTCAGGGATGGTAAAAGTTTTTTTGTACACGTGCCAAAACTTCAAAAATATTTGTAGCATCGTTGCTGGCATGCCACATAATGTTTGTAAGAAAATGTAAATTTATAAATTATTCAAAATTAACAACATAGTTTTTTTTTATTTATTTTAATTAATAAAAAATAAAATATTCATAATATAAAAATAACTTCGGTACAGAATTACCGAAGTTCGGTACACAAATTACTAGAAATATTTTTTTTTCTTCAAAAAATAAATAAAATATTTATATGAATACACTTAATTTTTTCATGGCTGATATGTGACATCGAAATTTTCGTACGTGTCATCTGTGACACGCGTGCCATAGTTTTGTCATCCTGGAGCTAGTGGGATAAGCAATATTATGTTTTTACTATAAATAAATATTTAAACTGACAAAAAATCTTTATTTTATTATTGTTTAAATTTTATTTTTATAAGTTTTATGTTTTTAGTTGTTTCAAATTTTATAATTTTTGAAAATTCACTATGAATTTATAATTTTCAGTTTTCTTTTGTTCTTTTTGGTGATAAACTCTTCATTAATTAATTTTCACTTAATTAAAAATACTCAGAAAATATATGTATGTATACTTTAAAAAAATCTAAATCGCATAAACAAACGCATATAAGAACCAACCTAGAATCAAAATACATAAAATAATTTCTTCGAAAAGCAAAAATATATGTGCATACTATAAATTTGTATGAAAATGAATGTATCTCCCAATGATTATTATTTCAAACATTCAAAGTACTTTCAAAATACAAATTTTTTTTCGAAAAATAATAACTCTATAGAACTGAGATGATTTTGATAACAGTTTTCCCAATTATAACACTTTTCTTTTAATTTTTAGCTCACTTTTCACTGCAATATTTGTATATAAAATATAAATAATTAAATTACATATTAAAATTTTCTTATATGTATATGATAGAGGGCCTCAGAACCATAGTGGATCAACCCACATCAACAACTTTTCGAAATAAATGCAAATTAAAAAATAAGTATTTTTTAAATGCTTGTAAAATTTATATTATAAAACTTTTATATTATAAAGCTCATTATACTTACTTTTTCTAGTATACTTTAATGAGCTGTATATTATTTGGCCCCAGCTTCTATTAAAGAGACTTTTTGGTGGGTTGGTCCACTATGGTTCTGAGGCCCTCAATGCCCAAGCAAAACAGCAAAATGAACACCATAAAGAAAACGAAAAATAAAATTGAAAAATTCCACTTTCTTGTGGAGCCATTAGAAATATAAGATGGAGCCATTAGAAATATAAATTTATTTAAAATGCAAAAGAAGAAATAGTCATTTTTTTTATCAGTTTGGCGGTCTGTTATATTTATCGTCTGTAGCCGTATCCATTAAAATTCATATACCATGTCGGCGTTCAATCACATGGCGACTTGGGTAACCTACTTCTCGGAATGCTTCTAGTTTGCTTCATATGCAAACACTTTTCTAACATCTGCAATACGATGAGTTAGTCCAGTTTCCAAAATTGGGAAATTCGCACGCGTATATATATATTCATATTCTTTCAAACCTTCAATTTCGAGAGTTAAATATAAATTTCTAAGTTCAACTTTATTTGAAAAACATTAGGTAGAATTGGAATAATGTTAAACAATATTAAGTAATTGATAAATTTAGCACTCAGTTTTCATTGTTTTCAACAATGAAAACAAATATAAGAATTCTTTCTTTCAGCTCTGTCTTAGCTAAACGTATGATTTCGAAGCCCTTATTCCTAAGTTATAAATCTTGTGAGTAGAATAATACGTAGCAATCCTTAAATGGTTTATTAAAAATAGAAATTATCTTACCGCAAAAAATTAGCTATATTTCTATATTGCTTTCGGCCAAATTGTAAATTACATTAATAACTCCATAATATGGCAAAGGTGAACAATTTCACCTTAAATTTATGTCATAAATACGATAAAACTTAATTAATCTTATAATTTTCAACCCTCAAAGGGTTAAAATAGATTTTCTTATTTTATATTACCAATTAACTTGTATAATCTTTTTTTAAAACCTTTTGAAATAAAAAAAATATATTATTTACCAATATTGGTCAACTTTTCCCATCACGAATGAATGGATTTTATGTTGAACAACAGTTTAACAACATATTTTATTACAACTATTACGTATGAATAAAGTAAGAAATATAATTTTAGTCAGTCTAATTTTGGTTTTTGCCATGAACACGCAAGTTTTTTTTAGTTGTACCTTCTTTTTATAAGAATTAATATTCCAATTATAAATAATAATATTAGAGTGAAAATGTTATTAACGATTAAAAAATAGTTATAACAAGTTTAAAGAAATATTTTGTTTATATAATTACTTAAAAATGAATTATTGTGATCAATTAAAAATAATTAGTTATTTAATTATAATTGTTATATTTTAAGTACATATTTTATAAATTAAGGATTTTTTTAAAAAAAAATATTAGGAATGTAAAGATCTTTAAATAAAAAACATAATTTTACATAAAATAATTATGGAGGATTGGAATGTTGAATATGATTCTGGAAAGTAAGTGTTTATTACATATGTATATTAAATTGTTTATATACAAAATAGTGCGAAATTTCATATAATTACGACTCAATTTTAAATTTTAATATTTAGTATCTGGTAGGTAAACAATTATCAACTTATTGCTAATATAAAAGTTATTTATAGATAATTTTTGTAGCTCTATATAAGTTTTAAGTTGCTTGGTTTCCGAAGAATATTTGATTTATGTTCTAGACTAGAGCGTGTAATTATTATTCGATTTTAATGAAATTTGGTACAAAGGTTGGTATCATAATAATAGTTCATATCTGTGCAATTTGAGGTATGCAGATTTAGTGAGTACATATCAAAATTTCAATTTACATGAAATACATTATTGTTGAATTTGAACTTTTTAACATGACATTATTTTTTTTTTTACAAAACGTTGGTGTGGACTGATTATTAATTACAAAACTATGTTACACTATACATACATAATTCACAGTTGAACCTTAGTACGAGATATCTGCTGCCCCTATTAGGTATTTTTTTGGTAATTTATTTGCCTTTAATTAGTTATTTATAATGGTCAATCTGTAAAATATATACTTGAATATGAACTAATAAATTTACTTAATTTTTAGATAGGTAAATAATTTAAATTTAATTAAATTATTAAACAATTCGTAAATAATCGCGTCTTATTTTTTATTAAAAATAATGACATTTTTTATAATATGTTTTTTTGGGACGAAGATCAAATAAATAAAATTATATTATTTAATCGTGTACAATATTTTAACTAACCTTTTCCAAATTATCTAACCTTCTACAAAATGTTAATAAACCTTTTATAAATTATTATTAACTTTAATTTCTATACATATTTTGAATTTATCGTTTATGCTGTGAATTTAAACCAAAAAAAAAAAACTTTTGGTAGTGTAAATTCAACAGTATCTTAAGTTAAATATGATTTATTAGATCAACTAGGTATTCGTATTCGGATAATAATTTCATTCATAAATCGAGTATTCCACTATGTACTGGTGGTACTATAGTTAAATTTCCAAATTCAATATTAATTCTTTCCATTAAATTCAAGTGATTCGATTTATTTAATTCGTTCAATAGCTATAAAATAATTTTTTTGTTTATAAGAGCATAAATATTTAGAAACACTTAGAATCAATGCTTTTTAAGTGGCCTATAATTGTTTTTTTTTTTTAGTATTTAATATAAAGTTACAGAAACTATAAAAATAAATTTTATAGAATTTAAAATATATAAGTCAAACTGTTTTAAAATATGTACCTAAAAAATTGACAGTATAAGTACTTATAGTAAGTAAAGAAATTTCTATATTTAATAAATTTTATTTTCATTTCATATTAAATTTAAATGCAATTCTACCGCTCTAACCTCTAACTATATTAATAGCCAATAAATTTGAATTTTATTTACAAAATAATATACTTTCTTTAAAGAAGGTTAACCTTGACACTTGGTATTTTTTAACCTTTTCAATTGTATTTTAAATTTGAATGTAAAAAATCTTTTAACAGAAATTTTGATTTATTCAATATTTATTTAAAAATGGTACTATTTTACAATTCTAGGGTTTGCAATTCCGTGTAATATTTTCAGTACAGGGATTTCAGGATAACATTATCCCAATCCTGAGTGCATAAGATATAGTTACCTTACCGGGATTAGCATTGGACTATTTATGAAAAAGACTTACATATGTATTATCATCTAGTTGAAATTACATAATAAAACTAACAACATTAATTAAAAATTAATTTAATAGTTTAGTGAAACAAAACAACACAAAAATTAATTCTGCTACAATGAATTGATTCAGTTATTGAATTATAATCTAAATTAATTTGAAGTGTTATTATTAATTTGTACTTGTAATAGTACCTTTAATAATACTTTTATATACAAAATATAATGTTTAAAAAACAGATAAAAAATAATTATTTTAATTTAAGTAATAGTTCAATTTAGAGAACTCCAGAGTGGGTCATTATAAATTCATTTAATTCAGTAGTTTATTAAGTTTTTGTATTGAAATTCCAATTATAAATATGAAATAAAAAAAAACTAAATTAAAAAAAAAATTAAGTGTTGCCTCATTTAACATAAAACTTTATAAGTCTTTCAAGCAAGTCGACTATTAATTTACGCCATTTAGTTGAAGACGAAACTGTGACAACACATATTTCTGTGAACCCATTCTGTAGGTATTGCAATAGCCCACTTATACGAAAAATGTGAGCTGCATATATATTTATGCTAAAGAAGAGCATCATTAAACTCCTCTTTACCATAAAATTTATGGCAATGTCTTGCTAAAACGACAGCAGAGCAGAATGGTTCAATAGCTGTTTTTACTGGGAAAATGGCAGTAATTATATGAAATACTAAATTTTCTAAATAAATTCTATTTAAATATTGATGAGGAATTTTTTTTAAAAAAGTATAATTTAATTCCGGGATTTGTATTTTACTTCCCGGGATTTTGGGATAGCAATATCGCCAGGATATTGGTTACAAACCCTATAATTAATAAGGTCAAAAAATATATTTAATTAAAGAAATGTTATTAAAGTAATTTCAGAATATATGGCGGAAATTCATAATTTGAGTACAAAATATATTTTTCTCTGATTTCTTTAACTTATTTACTTACTTATATCTTATATGGTTGACATACCACTAGATCCTTTAGCCAACTCCAATGTCATTAGCATCAAACATTTTCATATCTGGGGCATTAATCTTCATCCTGAAAATGTGTGTAAACCATCGCAATCTTTAGCTTTTATTGCGTTTGATAACATCAATGTACATATAAAGCTCATACAGGTCATCGTTAAAGCATTGTTTCCAAATTTCATATATATATAAACCACCATCAATTTTCTTAAGAAACTTTCTTTCTTAAATAGCAAAAGGGTTTTGTAAATATATACTTTGGTCTTTGTTAAAACGAGCCGTGATCTGAATACTTAAACCAAAGTCACATCGATTTGAAATCATAATTTCCTTTAAATAAACACGTTAAAACTCGAGGCTAGTTTAAAATACAAACTAAAAATAGTAAAACTTTGTCGTATAAGTAAATAGATTTTATTAAATATTGCTAGTATAATAACTAATGATTTACAGTGTCATGGAAAATGTATTTATCTATATAATTTGGTTGCCTAAAAAAAAGGTAATCCGATTATATTATTATAGTGAATTATTTCAAAACGCGTGTTGTAGATCAGAGTATATCAATGTCACTCACACTCTTAATAATTCATACCTAAAATTGATTTAATAACAAATTAATAATATCAATCATTTTACATTTAGGCCTACTTTTTAATCTATTTCACTCTATACTTTATTGTATACTCAAATTTGAACTGTAACTGATTGATAGTCAGTTACAGACTTATTTCGATTATTTATTATTAATATGTACTTAAAAATTTAAAAGGTATTTATTTTGTACACGTTTTTTTATATCCTGTAATATCTATTAAAGGTCATTGAAACACGGTCATTGAAACGGTCATTGATACTTATTATAAGAATTCTTTAATATTCGGTATAATATTAACACTATGGCTGTCCTGTCCTTTTAAATTTATCATTTATATTTATGTATATACAATTTACATTATAGCGTCAATATTACTAACGACCAGCATAACACATTAAATGATCAGACAGAATCTTGTGAAATAAAATCCATATGTTCACAACCAGAAACACTTTTACATATAGATCGCTATATCTAAGTCCATCAAGAAATATTCAGATATCTATGAAAACCTTTTAATCCCACGTTCAATGTTAAACAAAAAAAAAATCTGAATTTGATATATCCTGTCCCCTTTATTAGCTCAAAAAATGCTCTTATCTAAGTCTACAGAATCCTTGATATTTTCGTTTTAATCATAATAAAGAAAATAAGAATTATTGGTCAGTAAATAAACGATCATCGAATAATTTTTCAGATACTTATGAAAACTATGCCACATTTCTTTCTGCTTTAACATTAATTATTTTGGGATTTCTGTTAAATGAAGTTATCCACCCTCGATTTATGTCTGAAAAAGCAGTATTTTAAAGAGTATTATGTCAGGTCATACTTTTCAAACAAAATACAAATACACACAAATTTAATATCACTTGCACATCAGAGTGTTAAATATTTGTAATAAATTTATTTAAAATTCAATTTTAAATTTTAATAAAATGTAGAATGAAATGCCAATGGCACAATAAATATTTTAAATTATACATATACAATTTTTATGAGTAAAACTTCCTTTACGTTTTATTTTTAAATAAAAAAAAATTGTATTTTGAGGTCATACGGATTCATTAAAAATTAAGTAGGTACAATTTAATATTAATTTGTATAGTTAATTAAAACTATTAAAACACAATACCTCTTTAATAAACTGTGAAGGTTCTTGGCGAAAAAAAAAACAGCTGGGTGTATCGGTATCCTGTGACAAATTCAAAACCTTGAAACAAATAATTCTAAAAGCAAAAAAAAAAAACTATTTGTTTTATTTGTTGTAAAGATTAAAAAAGCAAATGTTTGTGTCACGCAAAATTCAATAGTAAAAAGTTATTACTATTTACAAATTTATGCAAGCCATCTCAGGTACCCATTCCAATATGTTCTGGGTCAGTACTTTTATTTGTATTTAGAAATTATTTTATAAAACTTTTGTGTAAAAAAAGAATAGGATCAGGTCAAGTGCGAAGTTTAATTTGATGATTTTCATTCATTCATGATTATCTAAAAAGTAAAACATAAATATAATCATAGTTTTTATGAGCATAGAAATCCTTACAACAACAAAAATGTAGGTACACGAAACCTAAAAATTTTCATAAAATTTATGTAATGGGGAAATTTTCTTGAGGGCGTTAAGTTGACGTATTGTTTGCGGTTTGAAGGGTAAGTTTTTTTTTTTTTTTTTTAGTAAATTAAACGGAAGTTAAAAATCTGGGTCAAAGTATCACTCCAATTGGCATACTTTTGACCTTGCTAATTAATCTTGATTGAATTTATGTATTTTTTTGAGGATGAATATTAATAAAAGGTATATGACCTTGTTGTAAATATGGTTGTAAATCAGTAATATTTCTAATTACTATTATACTAAATTATGTAAATGTATAAATAAGAATTGCGTGACCGGAAAATTTGTCGGCTATATAAAACTTTTGTTCTTTCTTATTTCTAAATATATACATATAATTAGGGTCTTTATGCTTCTTAAAGTATATTGTCACATAATTCTATACATTTTAGGTTAGATGGGGATTATCAAAAATTGTGTCAGTATAATAAAGCCGGTAGCATGAATTATCAGTACGCGACTCGATTGTATAAACTGTCTTGAAAAATTACGATAGACGACTCTGTCGTTATTTTATTGTTATACCATGAGATAAGATTCAATCGATATCGTTTTTTTGGTATAAATTTAATTTTCCAGAACGGTGGAAACCGTACAGGTACAGTCTGAATACAGGCTGTTATTCATTTGTTTATCCATCAGAAAATATTAACACGTCTAGAATGGAAATATAACTATTTGCATAAATTCAAATGGAACATAAGTAGCTTTTATCATTAAATTAAAACTAATTAAAATGTTCTAAAACTGTAGCACGACGAGTTGCGTCTCTTGAAAAATAATTAAAAATCAGCCTTAAAGTAGAACGATTTTTTCATTTCACTTAAAATCTTAAAAACATTTAACTGAAAGTACATTTTTATTCATTTTTTTATCATAAATCTAGTATTGTTAACCTTTAGTGGAAGTCGATAATAAATTCCTTGTCTGGTATTATTTATAATCCATTTTGAAATTCTGGGGTCCAAAATTATTAATAATTTTAATTTAATAGGCTAAAATTAAAAATAAATACTTAAAAAAAATCAATTTATTATTTTTAATAGGTATCTTTAAAAAAAAATGCTCAACCACATTCTCGCTTCTCGCCTGTCTACATGTCGACATATACTCGATATCGATATATACTTTTTTCAGGATTTGATTTATAGATAAATTCCTTGTCCTACAATGAATTCTTAAATTATTTAAAAACAAAACTATTTACATATTAGGTCAAATAAGAAATTGTAATAAAAATATTTAATTTTGGGATCAAGGATAAATGTAAGTCAAAATAATCCATTGTAATGAAAGAAGTTTAGAACGATTTGGAAGATTGGTAAGAATGGTTATAAAATTCAAATTTATCATAATATATTTTAAGTATTTTTAAGAAATATAAAAAAAAATTAGTTTAGGTCCGTGACAAATTGTAATTTTTTTATTGAACAATAATTAAAAGTGTATAAATTACATTTAACTACTTATTAAATTGTGTTGGTAATGATAATGAATAATCAATACTCATAGAATATTATTACATTATTGAATTATGTAAAGCAAGTAAAATGTGTTTGGCTTTGGATTGGATTGAAGAGGGGAATTACTAGGGGTTCGTGACTTTGCTGAGCCAGCAACTCATCCAACCGAATTTTAGAATTCCTGCTCCTTGTAGTTTGTTAATGTATTTGAACCAGACTGTTTCACTATTGAAACTTTTTGTAATAAAGTTGTAATGAACAATAACTCCATTTTATATCGATCATTCTACTAAATATTAGTATGTGCAAAAAAAACATTATGCATCTATCGCGCAATGAGTGAGTAGCTCAAAAATGGCCATTGAGTAAAACACCGCTGATGTATATTTTTAGGAGTGAATTTTTAGGAAAAAAAAAAGTTAGTAATAAATATAAATAATTTTCAATTGAAAATCCTTAATAAGGATTCAATAAATCAATAAATTATAAAAACTAAAAAATCCACTGTGCAATTCTTCAAAATAAGGAACATTAAAGTGTTAACCATCACCTCGCTATCGCTGTATATATTCTATAAAAAAATTAATTGTTAAAACAAATCATAACTTAAAGAAATAGAACATTTTAATCTAAAAATTAATTAGTTTTTTTTTAATAATTTCTTTTTTTATAATATGATTGTATGAAAAATGTCTGCAAATTTATCAAAAAAAAAAAAAAAACCACAACGATTTTTATTACAGACGTGTCCCAACTAAAACGCGATTTTCAGGAAATAAAACTTTGTCCTACTTTTAATTTGTTCATATTTTTATTTTCGAGTGAATTGACAGAAATTCCTTTGCAAATTTGATCGTTTATATGTTTCATATAGCCATGAAAACCAAAAATGTTTACTAAATCATTCCCACAGGTACGAACTGGTACAATATATTAACTTTTCGGTCGATGTAAAATTTATATTACCATTAAAAATTTACTTTGAATGAACCTGAAAACAATTTCGTTTTGTAAATAAAATTTATGTATTTTTATGTATTATGCAATAAATTATTATTATTTCATATTTTTAAAATGTGTTAAATAAATTGCTAAATATTTTGCATGCTCTTCCTGGTTATAATTAAATTTCATGAATGTAGATTGAAATTTAATTATTAGACTTATAAAATGATTTTCTATGAGAAGAACTGTTAGGCCGGCTGCACCTACATCAGAATTATACCGATTGTACCCCTGGAATCCTTCATGTAAAACATGCCACGGTGGTTGGATGAGATAATAACCCTTTAGATCGAAACAGAGAATTGGTTTCTTTTCAATATTTATAGCAAAATTTATTTAATTTTCAAAACTTCCACTTGCTCATCAATTCACAAAATTCAAAATAATATTCGGACCAACGACCATGACACAGAGTTTCATGAGTTCAAATGTTTTCCATTGAAAATAACTTTATTTTAAAACTGTGTTTGAAAGTTATGTGATCTGTGATCTCTTATTCTTGATCAGTCTAAAAAATACAAACTGTCAAATCCAGTATATCCAGTAAGTTTGAATTAGAGAATTAATGTCTACTGTTCAAATTACCAATTTTCATGTAGGCTGTTTTTCTTTTTCAATTGATTTGAACATATATGCAGAAGCTCAAAACTCGAAGTTTGATAAAACAAATGCTATACTTTATACATAGTACAAAATCATTTCGGAAATGTGTACGAAATTCAAGATCTCTAGGACATCAATAATCTTTTTTATATTCAAAAATGTTTCTAAGATTTACTGATTCACATTTAATTGGATTGCTTTATTTTAATTTGCTATAGCTACAATATGTAAAAGAATTTTAAAGAATTGTATTAAACATATCCGGATTGACCAGAATAAATTTCAGTAAGTGTGACCTGCAACAAGTTGAATTATACCCAAAAAAAAAAAACAATATTTTACCCTTATTTTAATAGAATTAAGTATAATAAGTTTTTGAAAAGGGGATAGAAAATTGGAATTAATGAATTTCATATGTGAAGAAAAACAAAACAAAAAATTTTATTATATTGAAAAATATTCCGACTTGTGCATAAAAAATCACTAACTAAAGAAACTTTACTAGACCAAATTTTATTCAAAATATGTGCAGGTATACATGAAATGTGAAAGGTAAGTTTTTACATAACGACTTTCCGTGCAGGAAAACATTTATAAAATTCATCAACTGCCGGGGAAATCTAAATATAAATATTTATACTAATTATTTATTCATTTACAAATTTGAAATTCCGCTTGGTTATGGAATTATCGAATATAATTTTGTATTATAAATATTTTTATAAACTACCAGGAAAAAATGAACCTTTCGTTTCTATAGAAATTTATTGATTATCAAGGATATTGTATTGAGATTTTTTATATTTATTTATATATTATTTCACAGGAAGTCTGGCGGATGTCTGTCTATTAATTCATAAATGCGTATATAATCATCAATCCGTTTAATTGGATTTTCATAAAACCAAAATTTTGAAAGTAATGATTTAAGGAGCTTGTTAGAAGTTTTTATTTTAACTTTGGATTAAGTTGTCTGTTGTAAAACTATAGATAATTAACTTTTATGTTATGGTAAAAGTAAGACTACAAATATTATATGGCACCTTTCGAGCGAAAAAGTCAACAAAAAATACCTGCTGCCCATTAAATTATTTTTTTTTTTTTTTGACAACCACGACTTGATCATCACAGGAGTGTCATTACGATCCGATGTTCATATATATTTAGGAGTTGTAAAACGACGTTCATCATGCACCCGCATCATAAATGGTTTTTGTTACTATACCTCATGTATGAACTGTACAAGGAGTTCAATCAAGCAAGTAGCTTAATATACAGCCGGAACATATCTAACATTTTTGGGTATAATGTGACCTTATTTTGGTTTGAGTGCATTCATATTTCGACTTAATTTAAAAAAACTTTTTAGAAGTTCATCAAATTTGAAATAATTTTTATTCCGGACTGAGTTTCGGGTATAGTGTCGAAAACTGTTACAATGCAAAAGTAATGAAATGAAATCAATTCCTAATAAATATTCTCATTCAATGTTTTTCAAATAAAAGATCTTTCTTTTAAGTTATTAGAACTGTGTTGAAAGTCATAAAGTATTCGAAAATCCTGAATAGCCCCAATTCCAGAAAATCACCATAATTACAAACGCTACTTGGAAGGCGACGTTAAACTAGAGATAATAATTGAAATTTTTATGAATATTTATTCATAATTGTTTTGGAATATTAAAATTATAATTTGTATCCTAAAAATTTACAGAGTTTGTTGAGAATATTTTATTAAATTTTCTTTATATTGGCATAGTTTGAATATATAAATTGTACATCCAGTATTCCAATTTATGCTGTACTATTTCATCGCTTTGTATAAGCTTTATTGCAATTTATTAGATTAAAAAACATTTAATTTTATCAATGATAAAGACAAATGAATATTAATTCGACTATATTTTCGTAAAAATGCTTATAAAATTATATGTTGGCAATGGCAACCTATCCTTTATTTATGTTAGATACCATCAAGTATCCAATCAATATATAATATAATATTTTTATTTTAAATATATTCAAGCAATTTTCTAGACATGTCGTGCAAAATATTTCTTTTTATAGTATATGTACTTATTTTATCGAACATATCATAAGGATATTAAATAGAGCCTGAAAATTTCATAAAAGAAAATATTATATTAAAAAATTATACATAAAAAGGAATTTCACTATTCAGTTGGCATCAAAACTTTATAATATTCGCGTGTTTCTTTAAAGAAAAGCTAAATTATAATTCTTATATAAAAAATAAAAATTTAAATTTCCAAAATCATTAAATTTCAATTAATTTAAGGAAGGTAATTATGATAATGTGGGATAAAAATATTTTTTAAGTGACCTGGTATTTATAAAGTGTAAAAGAATTTTATTTTAATTATAAATAATTAGTATAATAAATTTTATTATAATTAATCAGTTTTGTTTAAGGAAGAAAATAAATGCATAAATATTATAAAAATAAGACTTTAATTAATTAAAAATATCGATTAAAAAATTTAATTTAAGAAATTACGATTTTATGAATTAAATCAATGGCGTAGGTAGGGTATTCAAATCGGGCATTGAACGACCGCAAAACTATTTTAGTGAAATGATATAAAAATTGAAAATTATGGAATCATAATTTTTGTGGAAAATATAAAATTCTTAGTTTAGACGGTATTTATATATTATTTTCCTATATTTTAACATATATTTTCTGCACATATCAAATTCATTATGAATTCGACATTTTATATTCTTACTTTTAATGATAATTCTTACGTTTATATTCTTAAATCTCTTAATTTTTATAGTTAACAGTATAAATCAATAACAAATTACTTAAATTATTCCATATTGAGAGATGAATTTTAGGATTACAGTAATAATATGCTGATTTTCACTAACACTAGCCATTATAATATTTATATATTAGGTTTACAAACTAGCTATGTGCGACCAAAATTTGTGTTCACTCACTTAAAATAATCACTTAAAATAAAATTATAATAATTTAAAATAAACTTACTAAAGCACAGTGTTAACCGAGCATTAGCATATTTAAAAATATACTATAATTTTTTATATTAAATTTTTAAAATATTTAAAATTTAAAATTTTTATTAATTACAGAAGTGAGCGATTTATAAAGAAACATCACTGGGAAAAATCATCTTCGGAACCGGATTTAACAGGCAAGAAATAATTATTCATTTTAATATTTTAACATAATTTTTTATTCTTAGATCCATTTAATGTAGAACAAAGGTTTGCAATAAAAAATCCTTCCGAATACATTTCTATAGATCAATTACATTATTTTCGAAGAAAAAAACCGACAGGTATTTACACTGGTATAACTACAAATCCTTACAAAACAATTTTCATTCTCTACTAATATTTTATTCTTTTTTTATTTTCCTTTTACGTAATAATTATTCATAAAAACTTAAAATTCAAATATCAAAACGTAACATTTTTTATTATTAAAATTAAAAATTGGCAAAAAAAAAAACAAAAACAAAAAATTATTATTATTACAGATTGTCATACAAAAAGTAATATTTGTTTATATGATAAAGACAAAGCAGTGCTTCCATTTTCAATAATTAAATCTGAATACAAATGGCGTTACAAGGACCCAACACCATTCCTTAAATCAGGATTGACACGTAAAGCAACATCATTAAAATTAGAAGGATACATGGATATTGAGACTGAACATAAGGCTAAGTATATACATTATAACGAGGAACAGATATCAAGGTTTTTAATAAAGAAAAACAACACCTAAGTACTTAAGTGTTCAATTGAAATATTTTATGGTTGATTACGTTATTTTATCATTTTCTATAATATTGTGTAATACGTGAATTGTGGATCAATTATTCATTTTATTTCATATCAATGAGTTTTCAGTGGATAAAAAAGTGTCACATATTTCTACAAATAAAAGATTAAAAGTGTCACATTTCTAAAAATAATTGGTAATTTCATCCATTTTAAGTTTTATATAACATTCTATATGCTTTTGGAAACTAATTCATTATGTTGTTTTTTGAGAGTTCTGGCTGGTTAAGCAAATTCGGCATATATGATGTCTCTCAAACTACATAGGTTAAGGTAATGTTTCGCTCAAAGTCGTTTTGGTAAAATAATTGTTTGTCATATACTACAGAAAATTACAATTCAAAGATTGTACATTAAATAAGCAATTTTTGTAATTTGGTTAATGAGTTTTATCCATTAATGAACGAAAAGAGTTAAGAAATTTTTTATGTAATCAATTTTTTCTGTTTAATATTGAATTTTTAAACACTTAAGTAATCAGGTGACGAAATATTATTATTAAGATTTATATAATAAATAATTAATTTCTATTAAATATAATATAATTAGGGGTAGACCACCGGCAATTCGTAATCCAGAAGATTTGACATTAGACGGTGTATTTGAACATAATCCTGAATATAAATCATCATTTGTACATCATCCAGCAAGTGTACGGCAAAAAATTTATTCACCAATTGAAACATTTAAAATTCATGGCGAAATTGAAGTACTGAAAGAACCGATATCAATGTCTTCAGTTGATATACAACAACAACCATCATCATCATCAACTACTATCATCAATAATAAAACAAATAATGATGTATGTCTTCCGGCTGGTGATTATAAAACTGAAGCACAAAAATGTCATTTAAAATTAGAAGGTGAAATGTCTTATTTACCAGAATATCGCAGTCAATATATATCACATGATATTGAAAAATCACATTCAATACCTCAACTTAGTAATATACATTTTAATGGTACATTTACTGGTATACCAGAATATCGTGAAAATTATAAATTTTATGATAATTATTCAAAGAGTGCACCAATTAAAAAAGCTGATCATTTAATATTAAATGGTCAAGTTGAATGTACCCCCGAATATAAAGAACAATTTAAAGAACCTGGCCGACAAAAAACTGAACTATTAAAAACAGAAGATCATTTAAAACCTGAAGGTGATTTTGGTAAAGATGTACCAGAATATTATGAAAGTTTTAAAGATCCACAGGTACGACATCAAATGCCTGAAAAAGGTAAATGCCGTGAACCATATTTAAGATTAAAAGGTAAAATTGAATTTAATCCAGAATATCGTAGTACATATTTAGATTATCCAAGATCAAGACCAATTTGTAAAAAATCAACATCATCATTTAAAATTGCTGGTACAAAATCAAAAAGTCCATTTGGTTCACCACGTAAACGTTTTCAATCAAATTCACCATTAAAATATCATGATCCAAATAATGAATTACCATTAGCCCAACAACCAGAATATCGTAAAGCAAAATATATTTATCAAATTCGGGAAAGAACACCACAAACACGACAAATTGCCGAAGTTCAAGGTACTGTTAAAACATCAAAAAAAGATAAATTTTCTGATAAATTAAATGTCAAACATATGGATAATTTAAATAAACAAAATAGAAGGCAATCAGTTGTTGGTGTTGTCAGTAGTAATGTTAAAAGTAATTTAGAAAATATTGAAAATTTAGGTGAAATATTACCAAAAGTTACACCAAAATATGGTAGGCGAGCATCAACAATTTCAAGAAATTCAAAAATAATTCGTGAAAAATCATCAATTATTGAAGGTAATCCAAAATATAATAAATCATCAGCAGATGATAGTAGTACAATTATTGATGATTCATTTGTTGTACTTGATGAGCCATGTAAGAAAAATGCTTGGATGAAAAAATCCTGGTATGAAACTTGAAAAGACTTTTTTTTATTTGTATAATTTATAATTAATAAATTATATTATATTGTAGTAAATTGAATCATTGCCTTAAATTATAGTTGTTTTAAAAATAAAATAAATTTCAAAAGTTACGTTTTTTTTTTTTTACTTTTCAATTTATAATAATTTACAAAAGTTTTTTAATTTCATCATAAAGAACAAGCATAAAAGCGCCACCAGTACCACCTAATACATTTGAGAATGCTCCTCTGAAGAAAGCAGATCCACCTTCTTGCTTAGCAATTGTAATCCAGCAGTGAACTGTACTCTTGTAAATAATATCTACCTTCTTGCGACCAGATTGCATCATCATACGACGACGAACTGTATCAAATGGATAAGATACAATACCGGCTACAGTTGTAACAACTTGAGCAATAGCCCAACTGATATAAATTGGTGTGTTTTTGGGATCAGGAAGCATGCTGCGAGCAGTATCATAGAAACCGAAGTATGCAGCACGATAAATAATAATACCTTGAACTGATACACCAAAACCACGATATAAACCACCAAGGCCATCAGCTTTGAAGATTTTAGTAAAACAATTACGTAAACCTGAGAATTCACGTTCTGCTCCACTTTTGCCAGTATCAACGGCTAACCGTGTACGAGCGAAATCTAATGGATAAACAAACAATAGTGATGTTGCACCAGCAGCACCACCAGATGCCAAGTTACCAAGAAAATATCTTAAAAACTGAGTATTTTTGTCTACATCGCCTAAGAAAACTTGTTTATATTTGTCCTTAAAAGCAAAATTTAAAGCTTGAGTTGGGAAATAATGAATAACATTGGCCATATGACCACGCCAAAATGCTGCAAAACCTTGCTCTTTAGGAATTCGAACAAAGCAATCAATTATACCCTTGTATTGTTGGTCTTTAGAAATTTGTTTCGAAATGTGCTGAACTTGCAAAAGCAATTTAACACGTTCTATTGGGGCCACGGCTGTTTTAGAAACTGCAGCCGAGATGCCACCAGCTGCGAAATCTTTCAAAAAATTCATTGGATCTCCTAAAGCTCCACCCATGATCCTTTTTTATGGTTTTAATTTAAATATAATACAGGAGTGGCTTCAAAATAATTTTCTTTGCAGTGTAGTGGCAATTAATTTCAGGTAGAAGCTCGTATGATAACCGTGTTCACCGTGATCTACAAAGTGATGATGGCAGATAAATTGTAACTGACTGAACTTTTCTTGTGATATTATTTTCATTAATTATTCATAATATTAAATCACATTTCAGTTTGAATTATAAAAAGTTAATTGCGTTAGTAAATCTAAAAAAAAAAATAACGTAAATATAAATATTTTAATATATAATTAAAACTACAAATAAAATAATTATCTCAATCATAAATCCATAAAGTAATTAAATTTATTAAAATCATCAACTTTAATTGGTGTTATGTTCACAAGATTAAAATTTATTAAATTTTAAAAACTGTTCCTTATCAACTGCATCTGCATTGTAATTTTCATGCATTATGTACTCTAAAAATACAATCGCAAATTTGTAATCTGGCTTTGGAAAGGTTAGAAAAAGTACAATTACATAGTTTCCACTATTTATAATATTGAACTTTGGAAATATCATCATCATCATATGACTGGCCTCTATAGCTTGGGTCTTTGGCCTTCTTTACTATGGCCTTCTTTACTTTGGCCTTTTTTACAATATTAGTCAATTTATCTATATTTTGAGCTGCTGATCACTGATCTCCAACTTCATAAACATTGTGAAATATATGAATAGATTATTATTATAAATATTTCGTAGAACAAAATTGTGGCAACTCCTAGATGTAAAGTGGTTTTTAAATATTTAACTATCAGAAATTTGATTGTTCATTTTTGTATGAATTGAGTTCCGGAATTAATTCGGTGAATTATACAATGCTTTTCTTATACAATGACTTCCTTCTACAGTGAATTCTTGGTTAATTAAAACTTTGTATCATAACACTTGTTCAATTGTAGCAGATCACTGATATAATTGAGGAAGTAATATTCAATGTAATATTTTATATATTTAAATTAGTGGTTTATTTTTATTAATTTTTTTTTAATATTGAACACTTTATATACTCAGGTGACGAAATACTTTTATGAAATGTTATACAATATAAAACCAATTAAAAGTTATTTAAAAATATTTATTACTACTAATTTCAATTGTATTTTTTGAGATAGAAATTTTGTATTAATACGTATGTTATCGTATAAAATCTTAACTTTAAGCGTTCTGTTGAATATATTTCCGATTGCTTTAGCATAGCTTATAAGCTTAAGATTAAAGGGTCTCTACTCCACCCTTTTCGTTTCATTATCACTTTTCTTTTTATTATTATATTTAACAACAAATAATGTTCAGAACATTATTTCACGTGAAAATTATTATGGATAATTCTGGCAACTACCTTTTAGCTCGTTGCTATTAAAAGTTTCTTCACCTCACCATAAAGAAACTTATAGTTTGGAATCGATATAAAATTAATAGGTCGAAATTACAATAATATGTCACGAAACCTCTATCATTATCATTGAGGCGCTATGCTCCGAAATGAACTGAATAAGACCAAACGTATTTACTGACCAAACTGAAGCGACGTATTTACCTTTACCTTAACCCTTAAAATAAATGTAAGTTACTCTACAATTAATAAATGAGATATGTTCATCGAGAACCTGTTTTCTAAAATTGATTATGTGATAAGTTCAATATCATCTTTAAAATATATTTTTTATATAAAAAGTGAAAGTTATCATACTTTATTATTTGTTTCCATAATTTCATAATTTATAGAATCATACTTTATTGCATGCTTCCAAAATAAACATATTAAATTTAGTCTAAAATCTTCGTATTCTATAGCGTATCTTCAAGTTTGTTGAATTTTACTACTGTTTCTGTAATGTAAATTAATAAAACTGCTAATGTTGTCGGAACGAAAACCGAATAAGTTAACACAATATTTACTAAAATATTTTAATTTACATTAATTTTTTTTTTTTTATAAATAATTTTTGTAAGATTATGTAAGATTTATTTTATTTTAACAAGATTTTGTAAAACTAAACCAGAACAATAAAAAAATTTAAATATAAATTAAAAATATTTTTAAGATTTATAAAAAATTAAAAAAATTTAACGCGTAATTTTAGATTTGAATTTTTAATTTGTTATTGTTTACATTTACAATATTTACTAATCTAATAGCAAAATTTGTAAACAAAACTGAAACTTGATAAAACTTTTTTGCCCATATAGTTTTGTCATATAAAATTAAGAATACAGTTCCTACAAATCAAGGCCAGATCCAGATTATCAGATAAAGATTACTTATCATGCGCTTTGTACACCAAGCCAAGATAAATTCTTAATTTTCTTTTGTCATAGGAGACGAAACTATGAAGTTAAATAGAAGATTTGTAATCATCTTGTGTATTATTTCTATCGCATTTTATACCCCAAACCGAACAGCTGAAAGAATTTTGGCATTAATAAAATCTCTTTAATATAAATTTTACTACTGAACTTAATTTAAAGTTAAATTAAATATAGAGAAACCTCCACAGGGAATTATGAAACCCGACAAGCGACATTAGACTTCTAACTAAATAATAGATATTTAAGTAAAATTCACAAAATATCAATACCTGGTAAAACCTAAAGGTAAACATAATTGGGCCTGACGAGATGACATAATAAAAATAATTTTAAAATATATATTTTTTAGGCAATTTTTTTATTGTACGACCTTGATCTCTATATTCAAAATTTATCTTCTAATTTAAATATTTAGTTAAAATTTAGCATTCTACGTGAACGGTTTAAAATTTAATAGTGAAATATTTAAAATTTAATAGTGAAATAAAAATAATGTTACTACTGTCAATTTCGTTAATAGTTTTTGCTATTATTCTAATATTAATATGGTTAATTCGTCGACAATTCAGTTTCTGGAAGAGTTTACAAATTCCTTATATAGAACCGCAATTACCTTTCGGAAATTTAAAAGGCGTTGGTAAACAAGAGAATATTATGAATCGTTTAGATACATTTTACAAAGAATATAAAAATAAAACGCCAATTGTCGGTATTTATTTTTCATTGCGACCTGTTGCCCTGGCCATGGATCAAGAGCTATTAAAAAATATTTTTATTAAAGATGCTCATAATTTTAATGATCGTGGTAATTATTATAATGAAAAAGATGATCCAATATCGGCTCATTTATTTAACATTCATGGTCCACAATGGAAGAGTTTGCGTTCTAAAATGACACCAACTTTTACCAGTGGTAAAATGAAATTTATGTTCCCAACAGTTACAGAAGTATCACAACGTTTGGAAATTAAATTAGAAGAGGAAACAAAAATTCAAGAAGATATAGAAATTAGGGATATTTTGGCACGGTATACAACTGATGTGATAGGATCATGTGCATTTGGAATTGAGTGTCATACATTAAATGATCAAAATGCCGAATTTCGTAGTATGGGAATGAAAATATTTGATACACCAAAATATAATTTTTTCCAAATGTTGATTTTAATGTGTTTCCGTGATATCGCTAGAAAACTTAGAATTGTACAATTGCATAAAGATATGACAAAGTTTTTCACAAATGTTGTTGTAGAAACAATAAATTATCGGAAAGATAATAATGTTCATCGGAACGATTTTTTAAATTTATTAATTGAAATAAAGAAAAATACTGAAATGTCAGACAATCCATTAACTTTAAATCAAATATTAGCTCAATCATTTGTATTTTTCGCTGCTGGATTTGAAACATCATCAACACTATTGACATTTTGTCTCTATGAGTTGGCTGTGCATCAAGATATTCAGCAAAATACTCGAGATCATATTGAAGAAATCATTAAAAAACATGATGGCCAGTTAACTTATGAAGCTATGATGGACATGAAATTCTTGGACCAAATACTAAATGGTAAATAAATTTAATTATATAAATATATATTTTATCTGCACGTATTTTTCCTAGAAACTCTTCGACTTTATCCACCAGTATCAACTTTATTCCGTGTTGCGGAATCTGATTACAAAGTTTCCAATACAAATTATGTTTTGAAGAAAGGAACACTTATAGCAATACCAACTTATGCCATTCACAGAGATCCGGAATTTTATCCAAATCCTGACCAATTTAATCCTGATAATTTTACTGAAGAGAATATTCGTAGTCGCCCGGCAACTACTTTTTTACCATTTGGTGAAGGTCCACGAAATTGTATTGGTGCTAGATTTGGAATGATGGAAGCCAGGCTTGGTTTAATTGGTACTTTGCGGAAATTCAAATATTCATTGTCACCAAAAATGGAATATCCTGTTAAGTTAAATAAGAATAGTTTTATAATAAGCCCACAAGAAGGAATGTGGTTAAAAGTTCAACGGTTGTAACTGATGCGTAATTCAAACCATACCAGTATCTTGACAAAGTCGTCATTTTTTTTTAAGATTAAATGAAAAAAAGAAAAGATATGAAACTATGGTTACAAAAAAACTTTATATATAATTTTATTTATTTTAAGATAATATTTGTTGGACTTTAAAGTCTTATATGTAAAAGTACGTTAAGTTTAAACCCTAGTTTAAACTCTTAAGTATATGTTAATAGTTCTCGTTTATGTTCATGTAAAATTTTGTTTATCATAAACTATGTTTAAGAAATAAAAGTATAGTTATAGCAAATTTAATCGGTTGATATTATCGATCAAATTTTAATTAAATTTGAAAAAATGACGACATTTCTGTCTATACAAAGCGTAATTCTAAATTTGGCAAATTTTAACGTAATTCTTTATATTTAGTTTTAATTATTATAGTATAAAACAAAATATTTATATAATAAAAGTTTTAACCAAATTAAATAATTATCACTTAAACTTAAACAATCATTTATAATAAGATTACATTTTTTAGCAGGCCAAACAAACTCAAGCTTAGTATCGAGATTGGCATTAAGTAAACTTTTCGTACAAATTTAAGATTGCGAAATTAGAAGTGAAAAATTCCGTTCTAGTGTTATCTTTAAGAAGTTTCTGTTTCACTTTAATTAAAAAGTATATTATATTTATGTTATCCAAAAAAACATAAACATTACGTCATACTATAAACAAAAAATATTCCATAAAAAAAATTATGATTTGCTTTACTAATTTGTTTAAAATTAAAATTGTATTTCCATATTTAAATAAATTATTATTAATTCAAGATTTAAAAAAAAAATGTTTAATTTTCAAAAGCTTTTTGCATAATTTATGCTTTTTGTGCAAATTTAGATAGACGGCGATACGGAGACTTTGGAAGAATTTAATATCAGGTATTTAAAAGAATGATTATAACATTTTTTAATATATAATTACAGAATTGAAACTGGAAATTAGAAGGTTATTATAATTATTTTTGGTTAAATTGATTTTTATTTGCGTTTTATTTAAATATTATTTGAATTAGATTAATTTGTTTGTTGACCATTTTATCAGAACATGTAGATAATAGTTTTATACGTATTTAAACAAAATTCTGATATGAATCCAAACTATGCGAAACTATCCATAAACTTTCATAAAGACTCTATCAATCATTTAATTAATAGATTTATATGATATTTTATTATTTGGCTGTGGATCGATTATTCTATTCGTTATGGCGTCCGGTTTCAAATATCAAAGTTAATCGAGAATTGTAATTGTCTCATATAATATATCTATATCTGTATCTCCTTCAATCTAGGATTCTATTATTGTATTTATTATTATTATTATGATTAGCATAGTTCATCCGTATTGCAGTTTAACAAAATAAAAAATTTATTTAATTTTAAATTATATGTTAAGAACGCATATAAGCCTCCCCCAACTGTCTCCTTTTTTCATGTTGATAGCCTCAGTGTGATAATTTGTATTAAATGTTATTATGTCGTCTCTCCATCTTTTATTTTGAGAATCTATTTTTCTTGTACCTTCTAATCTTCTAAATAAGTCCACTCCTAATTACAGTTTTTGATTTTGACCATCGTTCTCACTAAGTCGTATTATGTTATGTGTCCCGTTCAGTTTCATCATTTCATCTGTTTTGCTTTGCTCTTTCGATAACATCTGTAATTCCGGTTCTTGCTTTGACAGTTGTTATTCGAACTCGTTGTATTTCTCTTACACTTTATTGATCTTTGAGTTATTCTTAATCTTAATTAGAAGCAAGATTTTATGGTATTTGTACCAAGTTAAATATAAAACAATTCTGAATTGGCATTTTATTAAACAACTACATATAAAAAATATAGTTGACAGTTGATTGAGTTTGCTAGCTATAAATACCAACAAATAAAACTTTGAAATTATAATTATGCGCAATTATAAACTTCAAAATTAAAATTATTAATAGAATACAGGTTTTAACTAAATCGATTCTTAATTATATAATTATTTAAAAAAAATATTGTCGATACCATATTTTTATATTTACAACAATCTGCGACATTTTAGTTAAGTAGAGATCCAGATCAAGTCTACAGATGATAACGAAAATTACACCAGTAGATTTATTCATAATAATATACATATGTTTCCAAATTAATTATATACGAAGAAGGTATAATTTGATTAACATAGCAAAGAGCAAAGTGAAGGTATTGTTTGGTTAGTTATTTTGAAGGAGGAAGGAATAGGTAACAAGACCCTCTATGAACCTAGACTTCGAAGGTCCTTTATACTATTCGCATGATGGTTTATTCTGTCCTAGAGCATAATTCCCATTCACTTATCTCATGAACACAATTTGTCACAAAATAAGATAGACCGCGTCTCAACCTGCCCGGGCCCTCCACTCCATGTCAATCAACAAATTACGATCCAAGTACTAAAATCTTTTATATCTTAGCATATGGCAACACCATAGGTTTGCGCTTTTAAAAGTATTTAAAAATGAGCTAAACAGTTAATTTTATTTAACCAGTGATTAAATAAAATCACTGGAGTGGAGAGTGGTCTGACTATTATGTCAGTCATACTGGCAATGTTTTATATATACATAATTAGAATACTACTATACGTATACATGCAAAATTATACAAATATATATATATATATATTTATGATTAATAATTCAGAGCTTTAACAGCTAAATTAATTTTAGAGACCAGTTCACAATAAACTTCTGAATTGATCGGTTATATAAACAGCATAGTTTTGAAAAAGTGCATAAAATATTAATATGATTCTTTTGACAATTGCGTTAATAACTTCTGCTATTTTTCTAATATTAATATGGATAATTCGTCGACAATACAGTTTCTGGAAGAGTCTACAAATTCCATATATAGAACCGCAATTACCATTCGGAAATTTAAAAGGCGTTGGTAAACAAGAGCATATTATGTATCGTTTAGAAAGATTTTACAAAGAATATAAAAATAAAACGCCAATGGTCGGTATTTATTTCTTCTTACGACCTGTTGCCCTAGTCATGGATCAAGAGCTATTAAAAAATATTTTTATTAAAGATGCTCATAATTTTAATGATCGTGGAATTTATTATAATGAAAAGGATGATCCACTTTCGGCTCATTTGTTTTCCATTCATGGTCCAAAATGGAAGAGTTTGCGTAGCAAACTAACACCAACTTTTACCAGTGGCAAAATGAAATTTATGTTCCCAACAATTTCTGAAGTATCACAACGTCTGCAATATAAATTAGAAGAGGAAACAAAAATTCAAGAAGATATAGAAATTCGGGATATTCTGGCACGGTTTACAACTGATGTGATAGGAACATGTGCATTTGGAATTGAGTGTCATACATTGAATGATCAAAATGCCGAATTTCGTAGTATGGGAATGAAAATATTTGATAAACCAAAATTTAACTTTGTGGAAGCGTTATTTTTAATGTCTTTTCGTGGTATTGCCACAAAACTAAAAATTAAACCATTGGATAAGGATATGACCCAATTTTTTACAAATGTTGTCGTAGAAACAATAAATTATCGAAAAAGTAATAACGTTCATCGGAATGATTTCTTAAATTTATTAATTGAAATAAAGAAAAATACTGAAATGTCAGAAAATCCATTAACTTTAAATGAAATATTAGCTCAAGCATTTGTATTTTTCGCTGCTGGATTTGAAACATCATCAACACTATTGACATTTTGTCTCTATGAATTGGCTGTGCATCAAGATATTCAACAAAAAGCTCGAGAGCATATTGAAGAAATCATTAAAAAACATGATGGGCAGTTAACTTATGAAGCTATGATGGACATGAAATTCTTGGACCAAATACTAAATGGTAAATAAATTTAATTATATAAATATATGTATATTTCATCTGCACGTATTTTTCCTAGAAACTCTTCGACTTTATTCACCAGTGTCAACTTTGTTCCGTGTTGTGGAATCTGATTACAAAGTTCCTAACACAAATTATGTTTTGAAGAAAGGAATACTTATATCTATACCAACTTATGCCATTCACAGAGATCCGGAATTTTATCCAAATCCTGACCAATTTAATCCTGATAATTTTAGTGAAGAGAATATTCATAATCGCCCGGCAACTACTTTTTTACCATTTGGTGAAGGTCCACGAAATTGTATTGGTGCTAGATTTGGAATGATGCAAGCCAGGCTTGGATTAATTGGTACTTTGCGGAAATTTAAATATTCATTGTCACCAAAAATGGAATATCCTGTTAAGTTAAATAAAAATAGTTTTATAACAAGCCCACAAGAAGGAATGTGGTTAAAAGTTAAACGGTTGTAACTGCAGAATTCAAACCATACCACAATGTTTACTATTAGTATCTTAACAAAATCGTAATTTTTATTTAATGTTAAATGAAAAAAGAGAAGATATAAAACTGTGGTTTAACAAAACTTTTTATATAATTAATTTAAGCTAATATTTTTTGTACATTAGAGTTTTAACAAAATTATTTATTTTGATTGTTATAGTATATAAAACAACATAAATTTTCTAATAAAAATAATAAATTTAATACAACTCAAATAAGACACAAGAAAATATTCTATTTTACATGAATTTAATACGAAAAAAGGCGCAAAAATTCAATAAAAAAATTTGTTATCTTGCACTAATTTTTAATTATTAATTAGTTTTCTCAGTTCATATACTGGTAACATACGATAAGTATTCTTCTAATTTCTGGATTCTTACTACGATTACTGTATGATCTAAAAATAAATTATAATTCGGAGCCTTCCCTAATCAATCATAAATATTTTACACTAACTGATGAAGGTTTTAAGAGTTGTTCCATTTAGAAGCATAATATCTGCTCTAATCATGTCTAACTTTTTTTAGTTCGCTTCACTGAAATTTATCTAGGTTTTGTTCTTTTCATATCTTGTGTAAATAATTGGGCGAACTATTTAGTATAATTATATAATTATTTATATGCGGCTATCTGTAGACTTTGTAATTCAACACTCACCAGGTCAGTGATTTTTATTGCATTTAATGTATTTATGATCTAGTTTATAGTTGGGCGCAATATGACTAAATCTTTGGCAACATTAACATTATATTATATCATCTTTCAAAAGTTTTTCCCAACGTAAATACTTCACAGTTTAAAAATTTTCTTCGATAAAAATCTGAAGTAATAATTGAAGGTGTTATACCTGAACTAAGTATTCTATAATAATTTATATAATTGAGTTTGATGTGGTAAGTCTAACTTCTACAAATTTAATAACTTTAGAGTTAATTTCATTTACTTATTGTAGAATATTTTCCACTTTTCATTTGCCGATTGCTTTTAAAAGAAATATTTTTATTTTTTTTCTAAGCTTTTTACTTGTATAGCAAAATTAATATAGTTTATTTGTTTGAAAAAAAAAATATTCAGTTTTACTTAATTTTAGATTTTCTACCAATAATTTAAAACTATTTTTGGCATCTAAATCATTTCCATCAAAAACTATGTTAGGAAGAGATCAAAACTTATATAAAAGTTTCTGTATGAAAAGTTTTTTGGAGATAATACAATACCACAAGAATTAAAGCTTTTTTTCAAATAAACAAACTTCCATACAACAAAAAAGTATATATAAATGTATTTGAAAAAGCTTTATGCTTGTGGAATTTAATCTGGAAATTTTAAGATTAAATCCCACCATAAATTTTTTTATATGAATTTTGTTCTCTTCCTATACATACTTTTTAAATATTTGATTAGTGATTTCAACTGTATTATTACCATTACTGTCGGTTTTGTTACAGCTGTTCATAATGTTGTCAGCAATTTATCATTTCTGGTATAATCATTTCTGCTGTTATTCGTCTCATCATGTTTATGTAACGTCTTTGTCATCAATCAACGCCTTTGTCATCAATCAAATCATCTTCACTAAAATATAATTGAACAATATCTTCATTTAATTTATTAGTTAAGTTATTTACTAATTGTTTTAAATTATGGATTTCAGTTTTCAAATTAGTATAATCATTCTTCAATTCATTTTCAGTATGGTGGTGGTAATATCGCTACTGTAATAATTAGAGCTATTAAAGCTATAAATGAAACTAGTAAAATTCAAGTATTATATGTCTACAGGAAGGTAACCACAAATAACAAATATGTACCAGTAATTGAAAGCGGTAGCCGGAGGGAATAAATTATAAATCATAATATTCGGAGATGATTGATACTACTTTTATAGGAGTATTTAAAAATGATTACCCAATAATATTTCCACTATTTACATTTTTTTGTTATTGTTATATTTTCGATTTTGATTTATCGATGGTACCAAAAAATCAGTAACACCATAAATCGAATTGAATTTGATTGCAGTATTATTGTAAATACGACAACCTGACACTTTCGCCACTTATTTAACTATGGAAACGGATGATATCGAAATTGATGCCAGCAGTTTTATTGAAAAGAATATTTGATCCCAAATTAATTAACTCGATGCAAACACAAAGAAGAAGGTGGTATCAGTATAACTTATTCTTAGCTCTATGCATCTAGACCTCGAGGGTCCGTTGTACTCTCTGCATGATGGCTTATTCTGTCCTATAGCACATCATTTCTATTCACCTATCTCGTGAACATAGTTAGTCTCAACCTACCGGCCTCCTCCACTCCATTTCGCTGAAAAAGTGACGCTCCAACTGATAAAGTCTTTCATTTCTTACCACAGGGCAATAACATAGTTTTTGTTTATAAAAGCATTTAAAAATAAATTAAGCAGTTAATTTTATTTAACCAGTGATTTTGGGAATTAAAGTGCTGATAACATTATTTGCAGAAATAAGTTATATAATATGCCAGTCATTATTAGTTATATAATGTGAAATAATTAGAGTACAAATTTAATGCTAAATTAATTTTAGAAACCAGTTCACATTCAACTTCTGAATTGATCGGTTATATAAACAGCATAGTTTTGAAAAAGTGCATAAAATATTAATATGATTCTTTTGACAATTGCGTTAATAACTTCTGCTATTTTTCTAATATTAATATGGTTAATTCGTCGACAATACAGTTTCTGGAAGAGTCTACAAATTCCATATATAGAACCGCAATTACCATTCGGAAATTTAAAAGGCGTTGGTAAACAAGAGCATATTATGAATCGTTTAGACACATTTTACAAAGAATATAAAAATAAAACGCCAATTGTCGGTATTTATTTCTTCTTACGACCTGTTGGCCTGGCCATAGATCAAGAGCTATTAAAAAATATTTTTATTAAAGATGCTCATAATTTTAATGATCGTGGAGTTTATTATAATGAAAAGGATGATCCAATTTCGGCTCATTTGTTTAACATTCATGGTCCACAATGGAAAAATTTGCGTAGTAAACTAACACCAACTTTTACCAGTGGCAAAATGAAATTTATGTTCCCAACAGTTACAGAAGTATCACAACGTTTGGAAATTAAATTAGAAGAGGAAACCAAAATTCAAGAAGATATAGAAATTAGGGATATTCTGGCACGGTATACAACTGATGTGATAGGATCATGTGCATTTGGAATTGAGTGTCATACATTAAATGATCAAAATGCCGAATTTCGTAGTATGGGAATGAAAATATTTGATAAACCAAAATTTAACTTTTTGCAATCGTTATTTTTAATGTCTTTTCGTGATATTGCCAGAAAACTAAAAATTACATCATTCAGAAAGGATATGTCACAATTTTTCAATAATGTTGTCACAGAAACCATAAATTTTCGGAAAGATAATAATGTTCATCGAAATGATTTCTTAAATTTATTAATTGAAATAAAGAAAAATACTGAAATGTCAGACAATCCATTAACATTAAATCAAATATTAGCTCAAGCATTTGTATTTTTCGCTGCTGGATTTGAAACATCATCAACACTATTGACATTTTGTCTCTATGAATTGGCTGTGCATCAAGATATTCAGGAGAATGCTCGAAATCATATTGAAGAAATTATTAAAAAACATGATGGCCAGTTAACTTATGAAGCTATGATGGACATGAAATTCTTGGACCAAATGTTAAATGGTAAATAAATTTAATTATATAAATATATATATTTCATCTGCACATATTTTTTCCTAGAAACTCTTCGACTTTATTCACCAGTGTCAACTTTATTCCGTGTTGCGGAATCTGATTACAAAGTTTCTAATACAAATTATGTATTGAAGAAAGGAACTCTTATAGCAATACCAATTCATGCCATTCACAGAGATCCAGAATTTTATCCAAATCCTGACCAATTTAATCCTGATAATTTTAGTGAAGAGAATATCCGTAGTCGCCCGTCAACCACTTTCTTACCATTTGGTGAAGGTCCACGAAATTGTATTGGTGCTAGATTTGGAATGATGCAATCCAGGCTTGGTTTAATTGGTACTTTGCGGAAATTCAAATATTCATTGTCACCAAAAATGGAATATCCTGTTAAGATAAGTAAAAATAGTTTTATAACAAGTCCAGTTAAAGGAATGTGGTTAAAAGTTAAACGGTTGTAACTGCAAAATTCAAACCATACCACAATGTTTCCTATTAGTATCTTAACAAAATCGTAATTTTTATTCAATGTTAAATAAATAAAGAGAAGATATAAAACTGTGGTTTAACAAAACTTTTTATATAATTAATTTAAGATAATATTTTTTTGACTTTAGAGTCTTATATGTAAAAGTTTCTCAAATTTAAACGAAATTATTTTTTAACATAATTTATTTGACTATATCATTATAAAAGATTTAAGCAAATAAAATAAATTAATATAAAAAAATGTTTTATCATTTAATTTAAACAATGATTTATAAGATTATTGTTTTCATTTAATAAAAAATAAAGTTATAATTTATACAGTGTATAAAGCAATGAAAAATGGCGATTATCTGTCAAAACTTACTAAACTATATGCTACAAAGTGTTCACCTAGCATAGAGTATAGTTTCAAATCTCGACATATTTTGAGTGGACTACATAATACTCTATGTTATAGTTTTTACGGTGTACTGTAACAAGTAATGGCTGGTAAGGTGGCTTGTTATAATAAGGTAACATAGCAATCAGTGAACAAAAAATACTTTTCGTTTATTTTTGGTTATCAGGGATAAAAATGAATAAACATAAAAATTGTATATATACATTTGCGATATTTGTCATAGCTACAAATATTTGTTATGACAACTCAATAGATTTGTAATAGATTTCAATTTCAATTAAAACCAAAAAAATATATTTTATAAATATAAGATAATTTTTTTCAAAAAATATAAAATATAATATAACATTAAATAAATATCAATAAAAATATGAATTGTAAAATTATGACTGGTTGTGAAAATCTTCAGCAAATGAAAATGCAACAAACTCCATTAATTCGTTGCCCAGAAAATGTAGCTAAACCAATAATACAGCATGGTGAAATAGTGCCCGAATATTCTGATTGCAAAAGTTTCCCAAAAACAAGTGAATGCCATGATAAATATGTTACACCAATACGGAAAAAACGACCTGGTTAGTAACTTCTTAATTAATTTCACACTTTAATGTTAAATTTTATCTTCTTTTTTTTTTTTAGTAACAAGAGAATCGTTATTAGAAAATTTTTGGTGGCATGAATTTTATGAAGAAAGTTTACGTGAACTATATAAAGATATTGATATAACAAAAATGCCAAATACTGAATATGTTGATAATTTTGGGAAAGATACTCCAACCACAGAAAATATTGATGATATAATTGGTAGATATCCAATTTATTCATCAAATGCTATTACTTGTTATAATCAATCCGGTTCAGCGACACAAAATTTTAGGAAAAAATACAGTATTACAAGACCAATTGCAGAACAATATGATACACAATTTGGTTAAAGTAAAAAAAACGATTGTTATCTACTAATCAGCAAGCATAGCATATTAAAATGTCAAAATATAGGCATTTAATATTAATATATTTATATATCTTTACTTTATATACTTTTCAATTAATTATATATATATTTTTATAATTAAGTGCTTTTCAATAAAGAATAATTTTATTTTTATTTATTTTCTTTTAATTCTTTTTCCATATTAGTAATAAAAATGTCGTCCTTAATCAATTTACAAAGTGTCCGCCTGATTCAATTTTAAAAGTCGGTAACATTAGTTTACGATGAAGGAGCAACTTTTTAAAACATCGTTATTTCTTATGTTGAATTTAAGTATACATAAATTTCTGATCTAGAAACCAATTTTCTATAAGTATACCCTAACTCTACTATATTACCATTCTCTATTTACTATAACTTTTATAAAACTGCTTCAACAATGTTCCTCTTAAAAAATCTGGAATATACCTTCAAAGTACATCAAGTTTTATATTGTTATTTAAGATTTTATGAATAAATTTATTTTTTTCGGAGTTGATGATTTAATTAATATTCATATTTAGTTAGACAAGTTCTCCGATTATTGTCATTACTCTGTTTCTATATGATTTGTCCGGGAAAGTTTATCATCATGATATCATTTATCCAATTCTGATATTATTTCTAGAGTTAGTTACATCATTACTTTTAATCATAAAGATTAATATCAGTTTTCTTTTTCATTCATTAAATATAAAACGATTTCCTCTAGTTCCTTCTCATTTGTATAGTTACTGCTGCCACTTAACGAAGCTATTGATGATTTTAGAAATGAAAAAGACATAAAAGAAATCGTCTTACACTTAATGGTTCAAAAACAAAACTCAGGTAATGAGCACAGCCGTTACTCCTCGATTTTCCATTTTTATATATATTCTGTCTATAAGTATAAAATGAAGTGTCGTGTTAAAATACATTTTTGTATCAATAAAAATGCTGTACTACATCCTGTTCAGTGAGCTATATTTATATTAGCTACTACTGAATTCGTATTATTACGCTCTGTATTTTCAGATCGTCGATCCGAAATAGATAATTCAGATAATTAATAAATGTATTCTTATAATATTTTATCTTGTTGAGTTTATCCGCCAATTGTAAAATTGCTTCATCAATGTTTCTTTTAAAAAATCTGGAAACTACGAGATTATTATATTTGCAAATTACTGAATTCGTATCAGCTTTAATTTAAGTAAGTTATACTAGAGTAGTAGCAAAATTTGTATAAAATTATTTAATCTAGAATAAAAAGCAACTAAGTAAAATAAAAATGTAAAATCTGTAATTTATCTAGTGTCATATGAACAAAATTTATTTACTGTCGCTGTCATTACAATTAAATAAATTCACTATTTTTATAATTTTTTTAATTGTAGTTTAATTTTTATTTACCTTAAATAAATATTTTTTTTATTTTTTATTCAAATCTTGAAAAAACCTGGTATATTAAATTTATACAAGTAACATATTAAATCATCATGAGCTGTAAAACAAATACAATGACCCGTTGTGAAAAACGAAAATTTATGGAAATGCAACAAACTCCATTAATTCGTTGCCCAGAAAATGTAGCTAAACCAATAATACATCTTGGTGAAATAGTACCCGAATATTCTGATTGTAAAAATTTCCCAAAAACAAGTGAATGTCATGATAAATATGTTACACCATTACATAAAAAACGAAAAAGTATGTAAAGTATTTTTAAATATTATATATAGAATGCTACTATTACTAATATTAAAAATTTAATAAATCTTTTTTTTTTTCCTTGTTTAGTAACAAGAGAATCATTATTAGAAAATTTTTGGTTTCATGAATTTTATGAAGAATATATACGTCAAATTTATAGTGAAATTGATATACCAAAAATGCCAAACAGCGAATATGTTGACAATTTCGGAAAAGATGCACCAATCTCAGAAAATATTGATGAAATAATTGATAAATATCCAATTTATGCAACAAATGCTATTACTTGTTATAATCAATCTGGCGACAAGACACAAAATTTTAGAAAAAATTACAGTATTACAAGACCAGTTTCAGAACAATATGATACACAATTTGGATAACAGAGGGAATGTATAAAAAATGGATCTAAGCTAGACATAATGTAGTACTTAAATATATTTATATTAAATATTAAATTATGCCTAGTGTTATATATTTTTATGTTTCAAATAAAAATTATTTCACTTCTTTCATTAATTTAATCTAACCAAGTTTCAAATTACATATAAACATTATTTACCTAACAACTACTGTAATTTTGGCAATAATTTCAGATGGAATGGCCTAGTTAATGATAGTGCAAAGCGCATACGCCAGGTCGTCCATTTTATTGAAAAGAACTGCGCTCTCGAAATAAAAATATACCAATTCGGTTACACAATTTCACTCATTTAAAATTTTCTATAGCTCATTAACAATCTTTTGAGAAAAATGACCATAGCTTACTTCTACTCTACCCTGCACTTGTATATTCCTGAAAACTTACGTTTTTCTAATCGAACCGAATTTGAGTTCGTTTGTAAACTTTGAATTCTAGAAAACGTTCGTAAACGTTAAGCAAGGTTGACGTGTTATAGCCTTAAATATGTTCTTATTTTTTAAATTTTCTATAGTATGTTTTGATTTTCTCTGACGAAGTTATGCTTTGTGTTTCGATTTCTTTTACCAATTTTTATATACATATACTCCATATTCGTATTGGTCCTCTTCAACATTTTTAAAAAATTATCCCATTAGAAAGAATAATTTTATTTTCATTTTTTTTTGCTGTGGCATTCCTTCAACGGATTCAATTAAATTTAAGAAAGCTATTGCATATTCTCCTTGTGTCACACGTCACGTCTGTTTCTATTTGATGTGACGACTATTTTCGGAATGTCTTGTTTTGAGTGGTGGTAAGATCAATCATTTTTGCAGAACATTTTGAAATAAATAAATTTTGTAATTTTTTTTCAATTATGAAATTTTGTTAATTATAACCCAGTACCTCCACATTAAAATGTTCTTATATTTATACATTTAGGAAATAAATAAATAAATAATAAATCATAAATTTTATAAAGACAAAATAGCAGATACGAAATTCGAGAATTTGCTTTTGGAAAAACACAATCTCTGAAATGCTCTTTATTTTTACTATAGCTTATATATTAATTCAAAATAATCAAAATTTAACTGTCATGATTATCGATATTTTTGTTTTCATCATAATACAATTGTCATTGATTAAATATGATTTTTTAATCTGTAATAAAATATCCAATAATATTTTTTTACATTTTTTATATTTTATTTTGTTTATTAATTAAAATTAATATAAATGAAAATGCAACAAATTCGTTGTCGAGAAACTAATAATACAACTGAAAAAGTTATACCTAAAGATAAAATAATACCAGAATATTCAGACTGTAGAAGTTTTCCAAGAACAACTGAATATCTTGAAAAATTTACGAAACCAATACATCAAAAACGACCTGGTTGATAACATTTTGTCTTATGTTAATTTGTTATGTTAAATATATATAATATTTTTTTTAGTAACTAGAGAATCATTAGTAGAACATTTTTTATGGAATGAACTTTACACAGAATATTTACGTGAATTATATAGAAATTTACCGCCAACACCACTTACCGAATATGTTGATAAATATAGTAAACCAGTTCCAAGCAATACTGCAGATATAATTGATAGATATCCAATTTATTCAACAAATGCTATTACTTGTTATAATCAGTCTGGTGCAACGACACAAAATTTTAGAAAAAGTTACAGTATTACAAGGCCAGTTTCAGAGCAATATGATACACAATTCGGGTAAAATATAAAAAATAAAAAAAAAACATCTGAATGAGGTAAATATGACATGTTAAATGTCAAAATATAATCTTCATTTAATATATTTTTATATTTCTATAATTTATGAACTTAAATTTATATTTTTATATATTTTTTTTTTAATAAAAAATATAATTAATTTTATTTTATTTGTTTTCTTTTCTTTTTTCTTTAATTACATAATAAAAACAATATATTTTTAAAAGCTGCTGAATTCTTACTAGACTAAATTCTGTTTGGCGAAAGCTATAATGTTTTAAAGAGCTCAAACCATTGATCTTAAATTAAGCGGTCAAAATCTGCTTTGCTCCTCTTATAAATTTTAAAATATCTAAAATTTCAAAATGTATGTTTTAAGTATTCTAGTGTTATATAATACCCAATTTACCTTTCATTACTTGTGGATTTACTTTGAATGATTCCATGTTATGCTTAATTACTTGTGAATCATTCGATCCCGATAAATTAGACTCAACCTAAGTAAAGCATACGATCTCTTAACTCATAGTAGAATTTGCTATAAACTCAAAAAATAGGTTTACCTCATTTTCTTAACAAGTGTTGAGATAAATGTGTAATTTCCTAAAAAAAAAATAGAGTTTGAGTATAAATTATATTCGTATTCATTATTTCCGGTCCCAATTTCCAATGACAAACTAGAAAATGTTAAATATAGGTTCTTATTTTGTCAACGGGTGTTTCACAGGATAGTTATCTGTACCCTGCTTCATCTGTCATTAAGAATAGTAAAATGGGAATTTAAGCCGATGATATGAAAATATTATTGTACTTCAACAGGTCCAAGATTAATTTAAATGTCGGTATAACTTGATAATTTGTTATTGAATATTGACAATTATGCATTTGTTGGCTTTAAAGGAGTGCGAATTTCAAAACTACCTCCCACCTAGAAATATTCGTAAGCCTGCTGTTCTATACCCTGCAGTCGAACGCATCATTAATATTAATAGAGAGTGTCGACCCATCCACTTCTTTAATCATGAATGATATCCTTCATTCTAGAAAGAAAGAAGCAAAAATCTTTTATTATGGACTGAAGGACAAATGTTCCTAAGTCTCCTCCTCTTCCATAAACCCACGACAAGTTGTAGTAAGTCCTAATATAATTGCATACATCTTTAGAATCGCATGTCTCGTGACAATTCTTGTGTTTAATCTGGCCGTTGGTTTGTTCATTTTCAGAATTATCTTTGACTTTCAATGGTTATGAATATCTCATAAGACTTTTGTAAATACACCATAGTAAACCTCTAAAGAGACATTCAGTAGCGCCTTGCAGGCCACGATCGCAGATAGAAATTAGACCTTTTTTCACAACAATAGCGACAGGACTTATCGTCGGCTGAGAAATTCTTTGCACCATACCCTATTAAAAAAAAATCATAACTTTGCTCTAATAAGCCTCTATTAAAAATCAACTAACAGCCCAGACATAGCCGGAACTCATATACAGATTCTACTTAAAAATCATATTTATTTTAAATGTGATTTTTTATATTTAATTATCATTAAATATAAAAGACCTCTAAGTTAAATTGCAAATTATGTTAGAAAATTTATTAATTCTTTTAAAGTTATGGTCATAGATAGAAGAAACTTGCAGGATGAAAGCAAGAGGATTGACATACGCACAAGTTGAAACAGTGATGATATGGCCTGGTAAAATTGGTGGTTGCAGTATATAAGTTTATCTGCAGTCCTTATTTCTTATTTCAAACCTAACCTAACATAAAGTTTTATAGATTAAAATTATATGATGCTCACCATTTCCAATCCGAAAACTCTTAAGTGGAAAAAATGGTTAAAGTTGCTGTAAAAATGATAATTTTTTCAAATCAATTATTTTAAAACTAAAACAAACTAATATATATTTTTATTTATAAGATTTAACATTAACAAATATATTTAACATAAATTCTTTCTATGTGTATACCTATAAGCTTTAACTTAACATACATATTTTGTGTTTCATAAATAATATTGTATCAAAGATAAAATTTCTATATAACAATTTTTTTGTTTTTAAATATAATTTACTTAATTTATGTTTTTGGTTTCAAAGCTTAAAGCCACTAAATATTTTGTGTAGATTTATATTTTATTACTACTATTTTTTTGTTGATATATTTTAACTTATTATCTATTATTAGTTTTAAATTTAATTATATTTTTTAGGATTTTTTATTATATTGGCCAAGGTATTTAATTTGACTGGAGGTGTGCAATTTATTTTATTAAAATGAATCACTTAGGTTTTGCACTTATCACATAATCTATATATATTTTTTGTTTTATAATTTAACCCATTCGCTACATTGGACACCACTTATTGTTTAAACAATATTGCAACTTATCTCAAAATTATCCTGAGTTGTTTATATTGTTATATCCAGGATTTTAAGGAACTGCTATATATTTTTCAAAAATTTAATATTTTAATAAGAAATACAGCGTGGCGAATCTTCTAATATATAGACCACGATATATTTCTACCTGAATGCAAACAGTAGACACATTGGTAAACAAATACAACTCCTAGATAGTCTACAAACTTACAAGTGGTGTCACTAAAGGCATATTATGGTCTATGCAAATCAAATGCCGCCACACTATCCTACCTAACCGAACGTGTATTATAATAAGGTATATGCTATTGAAGCATATTTTTGATTATTGTCTCTTGTGATCCTAAATTTCATATTTAGAGATATACAACTGTCACTATCGCTTGTTGTGATCCATGCCCAGGTTACTTAAACTAAATTATTTTAAAAACATTTCCATATCTACATTATATTTATATTTCCAAAATAATTAAAATTGGTAGCGAAAGGGTTAAATTTGGTGTAAATTAAAATAATTTAAAATATCATAAATAATAGTAAAAACAATTTATCAATAATTCGGCGCTGTAAAGAATTAGTATTATATATTAAAAAAGTTAAATTTACTTTTTTAATTGTTCATTTAATAAAGCTTCTTCAGCTTGTTTTAGTTGTTTAGCTTTTATTGCTTCTTCGTGTTCTCTTTGTTTTTGTAAATGTCGTAGTTCAGTTGGTGTTAACATACCCCTTAAAATTGTATCATATGAAACTGAAACACCTTTATTTGACATTTTTTGAAATAATTTCCAACATTCACGTTCTTTAATTGTTCGTACATATTCTGGAAATTGTTTATCACCTGAATTATCATCATCAGTACAATTTTTTGAATCACTTTGATGTGTTAATGTTTGTGTTGTAATTGTCGATAGATCTTCTTTGCTCGAACTCTTTATTTTCTCAGACATTTTTGTATGACTGAATACAACCAACAAGAATTAATTAAAAATTAATTGAAATTGTATAGTATTTTAAAATAATTTAAAACCTGTTTTCAAAATCTGCTATAAATATTGATACTGGCGGTGCAGTTGGTGGTCGATTAGCTCGTATTCGGGCAGCTAATGGTGCTACTGAACCACGTCGTAACATATGCGGAAATTCTTTTGTAGCTGTTGTAAAATTTGGTATATCATGTTCTTGAAATGAAACTATATTTATAATAATTTAAAAAAATAAGTAATTAATTAATTTTAATTTGAAAATTTAAATTTTCAAAAATATAAATTGACAAAATCGGTTTTTTAGCTTATAATACAAAAATTCTTAAAAAAAATATATATCCTTACCAGATTTTCCAGTTTTTCGAAGAGTTGGAGCTCTTTTAACTGGTGACGCTACAACAATATTTTTTGTTGGTAAAATTTCTTCTTTTTCTGAATCACTTCCTTCGGAACTAATTAATGAAACTAATGTAACAACATCACAACCTAATTCTGGTCGTGTTTTATTAAATGATTTATTATTTTGTTTACCATTACGATTTTTATCATTTAAATTTTCATTATTTTCATTATCAACAATCAATTCATTATTATTATTATTATTATTTTCAATTAAATTATTATTATTTGTTGGTGATGATGTATTATCACAAATTGACGATTGACGTCCAAGTATTTTACGACGTCTTGATTTACGCTTATTAGCAAGAATATATTTTGAATTTTCATCTAGTGTACGAATTGGTGCTGACATAGCACGTACTAATGGTGGCCGACTTGAAATTGTCAGAGATGGTGCAGCACTTATAATCGATGTTGTACTTAAATTAATTGAATTGTTACGATTTGATTGAAATTGGGCACGTCTTGATGCAGCTGACAATGGTTTACGTATTGTTGGTTTTGTAATTGTTGACGATGGTACTGGAGGTGGTTTTTCTGCTGTTTTTGGTCTTTGTTTTGATTGCTAATATATAAGAAATTAAAGTTTTGTATATATTATTTTATATTTTTGTAATTATTAAATTATTAAACTGGATATAATTAATAAATAATAATAATAATAATAATAATAAATATTTATTGCAATAATATACATCTAATATATAAAAAAAATTTACAATTCTGGTATTATATTTGAGAGATCAGTAGCATATTTAGCTTACTTTACAACTATAATTTTTATATTTCTTAAAAAGTTTACGTTATATAATTAATTATTATGAATTTGTTTGATTGACTGAGGAAAATTTTAAAAACCTCATAATTATTTTATTTAAAACAAAAAACAAAAACTTAAAATTATATGTTAACAACTAGCTTCAAACCATTTGGTGATGTGATTGTAAGTGCAGTTAATGACTGTTATTTAAAAATTCCCAGCTCAGGAGAAAGTTGGATTTTGCTGCATTTATTTTTTCATTTATTGTTTTTGTTAATGCCAGTTTATGTAATTATTTTTATATTTGTAGGAAAAGCCGGTAATTACTTAATAAATCTTGTGACGGACTATGTGAGATTGCATACACAGTGGAAGTGAAATGATTCAGTCAATAATGTTTATAATTGCTATAGGCAATGGGAATAAATTATATTTTAGATTACATACGAAAGCTATACTCGACGATAGGATAATCACAGAAAAAAGGGGTGGGTAAAAAAATTGTAAGGTTAACTATAGCTATAGAAAAAAAAATGTTTCTAAACTATTTTTATGAGCTTATATAACTAAGAATTAACGATAATATCAAACTTTTACATATTTAGGATCATAAAGAACTTTATGTTCAGTGGAAAGTGTCCGTTTTAACTTATAATACTCTACATAAACATATTATTACAAAGTTTTTACATAAGAAAATCTCAAAAATTTGAAATTTCTTGAATATTTTATATGCTTGGCTTCAGTGTAATATGTTTTTCGATTGGTTTTCTCAAATTTTGAACTAAAATTTCAGTTTTTCTTATTATTGGTAAAGTTTGAAGTATGATTTTTGAATAAAAAATTAAAATATGTCAAATATTGTTTGCGAAATTAGATCTAGATTATAGATCGAAGTCCATATAAGTGGAATTTAAATATAATTTTTAATTTACCATTTTAAGAAATTCAGTTTTTTTATAAATATGCAAATAATTTTTTTTTTTATAAATTTTCCATCACAAAATTTAATCATAGATCCGCCATTATGATTAATCGAACGCTGAAGGAAAAAAAAAATTATTACTATTAGTACTAGTAAACTAGAAATCTCCATCGACTAACAATAAAAGATTAAACTTAAATAACAAAAATTCTAAAAACTTATCTAAATTCAAACTTTTAGAATTTAAATTAGATAAATTAGATAATTAAATTTATTTTAAATTCAATTTATTCAAAAATTTACAGAAAAAAAAATTAATTTTAATATAAAAAATGAGATTTTAAAATAATAATGTGATAATAAATTCAATAAAAATTATCTTACATTAATTTCTTTTGGACTTTCTGTAGAACTATCTACATCATCACTACAACTGCCATCATCATTATCTGTTTCTGTTATACTTTGACCCAAAAATATATTTAAATTAAGTTTATCCTCACCGCCACCTTTAGATGATTTCCTACTTAAACGATCACTTCCAATATTTCTTCTGTAAAAATAAAATTAACAATATTTGCTGTCATTATTAAATTTCATAAAAAAATTGTTGAATAAAAATTCTCAAAATTTTCTGAAATTATAAAAGTGAAATGTAATAAAACTTTTTGATTTTCGTGTTGGCATGTTAATTCAAAATGTTATAATAATAACAACAAATTTCAAGTATGTACTAAAAACACGTATGAAATTATGATATATATAATTTTTTTTATGTAAATTTAATTAATCAAGATTAAAAGGAAAATATCAGTTAAAAAGTTTTCATTTAAATTTTTATTTTTTTTTTGTTAAACTACATACAACATAACAATCCGTCCGCCGAACACTTTAATTATAATTGTATATAATTCGAAACTTTTGAATTGTATAAAATTAATAAAATCTTAAAAAAAATAATAACAAGAAAAATCACTTCCTTCTGTAGTCCTTTCAAAATTAACAATGACGAAAATGAAATATATTTAGTTACATATTTTTCGATATATACTTTAGCAAATCTATAATCAATCAACAAAAATAATCGACATAATTTTTAGTTTTTCCGGAACATAAAAAGTATTATAAGTACAAAAATATTGAGTAGGTATAGAAATAATAGGACACGCAACCGTTTAGATGAATAGTAGTGCAAAACTTATGGGCTTTTAATAACAAATATTCTATAATAAAATTGCAATTCAATTTATAATAGTCAATGTGCACAATTAATTAGAGTGGCAAGTACCGGATCCGATACAACAATGAAGTATACAAGGCATATCCGACAGCGGTGCACGAAACGCCTTAGGTGTGCAGCGTATCGGACAACCATATACCCAATAAGATTTTCGACGGGCCAGCAAAAGCAGAATGACTACCAGGGAAACCATGAAATCGCTAGAGTGATACAATTCAAAAGGCGCACAAGTGCTACGCTTTAAGAATAAAACTGGAAGTAGTCGGCAAAAATTTATTTAGTATGAAAAAGTAAAATTGTGCAAAAGTTCGAAACCGATCTGTAACGCCATAGAAGAAGAAGAATTCAATTTTTTATAGTTAAGACATTCAAGAAACTTATACAACTGTCGATTTTATTAAATTTCCGACATTACCTACGATTTCTAAATATCATCGTGCCCAATATTCCAACTCAAGGTCTCGTTTTGGTCTATCACAATTTAATTATACCATATTTACTGGATGGTAAATATTAATTTTAAATTATTTCGGCAAACAGACAGCCAGGAAAAAGAAAACCTTAATAAAAAAGAGTTTTTATAACATCCTTAATAAAAAAAACCCAAAAAAAAATAACTTTTTTTATATTATGCATAAATTTCGAAGTTAATACAAAAAAAAAATGGTAAATATATACAACACACAATAAATATGAATTAATGATCCACAAAAACGTAAGTAAGTAGATAAACAGCGGAGGAGTGCAGAAAATATTTATGATGGCATCCACTTATAATATTAATTCATGAATTCTTGAATTAAATTACTACTAATATTTATCGATTTATTTGTCTTTGCACGTTTTTGTAATTTTATAAGTTTGTTGTATGTCCTTGAAATTTGATTTATCAAACAATTAATTTTTTTTTTTGGCATTTTTATTATTTTAATTATTATGAAATTAACTTTTACCTTTTTTATTATAAATACAAATTCAATAAGATTTTAATTGAAAATTATTAATTATTTGAATATTATTATATAATTGTTGATTGATTAATTTTAAGAATATCAAATCTAATGCTGCATAAATACAATCAAAGCCAGCTGTAAAAGTAAAATTGATATTAAAATGCAACCGTTTCGCAGCTATCAAAAAAGTTGTTTAACTTTTAATTTTTCTAAATACTTCAACGAATTCAAATGCATTTAATTTCATTGTAAATAATATTTTGTAGGCTGCATACAAAAAGCTAAGAAAAACGTTTGATTTTAGAATTAAATTTATTTCTTAAGAATGTACAAGCATTATGTAAGTAAACAGGGTGGTTTAGATGAAATATGAATTAGAATTTGGAAAAAATAACACTCCTATAATCTGTTAAATTAAGGCTGTATTATAATAAACTTAAAAGACTTCCAGAATTAAACCTAATTCCATAGGTCTTCGATAATTAAACTAGAGAGGCTGTTATATAATACATATAGTTATAAACTTCTTACAATTTCTTATGGTTTGTAAGTGTAAGCTTCAAAGTTCACTAGTCACTAATAAAATCAAACGAAAAATTTTGCATTTTTCTGATATTAACGAATATTATAATTAGCGATGCGATATAAATTGTTATGCCTTTGTAAGTCTATTCAAACTCCACATTTTCTATATATGATGGATGCCATTTTGTTAATAAAATTCTTAAATATACATTTATCCGGTATCAAAAATGTTTATTGAGTCTAGGTTTGTGTATTTTGTAGTATGTATTCTGGGGTCTACAAAAATCATTACAAACGTGTGCAAAAAAATATTATTTCATTTCTATTTTAAAAATTCTAAAGCTACGAACAAATTGAGCTTATGAGCGGTGATGGAAGCTGTGCTTTAGATTCATTTCATATAGCGACCCTTCCTCTGTATGTGCACTAAGAATCTCTTTAAATTTCCACCTTACATTAGAACGATTTTGTGCCTTTAGAAACTTCGTTATAAATTGAAACATACTAAATTCTTTATGCAATTTGTTTTATATTTTGGTTTGAATTACCTATTTTAATTATACTGAATATCCTAGTGCCTAAAATAACTATAAGACATCCTGTATTACAACATATCATGAGTGTCAATAATCTATTTAAATATATTATATTTTTTTTTCAATTTATTTTCTGTGTCATATTTTTGTTAAATATAAATGAAAAAATCAAAAAACAAATCAGAACTTTCGAAATTATTATTCAATATTGAAGTTATTGGTTAAGGAAATAATAGTTTTGTTTTATTTTTTTAATGAAAATATCAATTCATTTTTATTTAGGTTCTGTTGAATCTAATTTTGGATACATGAAATGTAATATTATAAAGTAAAGTTCTAAAATTTAGCATGTTTTTTTAAAAAAATTTAGTAAAATGAAAAGTTTCTTATTTAGACTTCTTAATATCAACATTAACTTTCTTATTTAGACTTCTTAATATCAAAATTGACATTGTTTATATAAGATTAAAGACCTTAGCACTCAACCACTTAAAATTTTCCGATCAGATTCTCGTAGCAATTGGTAAAATATTTAACCAAAAGTACAAAAGTGGCCACTAGACTTATTGTAATACATTTTTCTTGTTGGATAAATGTGCAATACAAGAGTCCATTCTTTGTTAGACAGACTTGAAAAATACCCTTAAATCAAACTATTCTGGAAGCAGATTCTGAGAAAACAAGAACTATATACCTACTATATATGAATAAAGCACAATTGCCATATTGCATGCTGGAATTATCATAGGTCACATCATTTTAACGAAATATGTTACACTAAATGTAACTAACAATTGTAGTGAATAAGTGCAGAAATCCTTAGACCACTTTCTATTACACTTACCTTTACATATATTGTAGAAGATTATTCATTATAAAAAATTATGAAACTTAAATTAAAATTTTTAAAATGACATTTTATAGGCAGTTGATATGAAGTTGGCCATTCTGAATACGTACATTAAAAAATTGAGATATTGATCGATAGGCCAGAAAATTTAACCAACAACGTAATAGTGAGAGTACAACTAATCTAAGTTGGTTTCCGTGTGTGAGATCTAAGATCTACATTTTTACGACCGAACCAATTCCTTTTAGTTATCCAATATTTTTGTTAGGTCTTAAATGTTGAGAACTAACAAACCCATAACCATTTCATCTATTATCGAAAAGAAAATATTATCATATTTCTACATTATTAAAGAAGTTATAGTTTGACATAGTTTTTATTATAGAGTTAAAAAAAAAGTTCTTGTTCTCCTCAACGCCTCAACCCAAATTTTCTTGATAGTCTAAAAAAATTTTTTTAGGAAAATATTATATTTTAACATCAGTAGAAAGGTTCAAACTAATTCATATTGTGTGGTGCCTTTCCGAATTGTTTACTTGAAATATAAACATTTCTTGACAAATTTTTAGGTCCAAAATATTTTATTTATATTCAACATAATATTAAAAATAATGTTTTTTTAGTTCTTTCAATTTCTTTACTTATGGATTTGTATATAAACATCATAAATACTGTCATAAATCACGCACATATATTTATTATGTTTAATCGGTATATTTATGTATAAATAGTTATCAAAGACAACAATTTTTATATTTAAAAGGTTTATGCTTTTTTTAAGGATTTTTGTGGATTATTATTTATGCGCATGGTATACAAATATATTTTTATAATCTTCAAATATATAAACCAGATTTATTTATGTGAAAAACATAAAATATTAATTATATTATTTTACCTTGATCCTACATCAAATGATATAAACTTATGTAGGTTATGGTGACCTATATATTTTAGTTGTAAAATAAATTACCTAATTAGATTTATTATTATTTATGTAATTTTATGTTTTTTTTGTATATGGAGATTTAAAATACACGAATTAATTAAATTTATTGTTTTCTTTATTTTTATAGCTAGCTTTGTTACTGATATAATATATCATTACTGTATCTTGAATACCCATATAACTACACAAAATAATCCTTTCTATTAAATTTTATTTAATTCAAATTTATTTAATTCTGTATTTTAACTAACTCATATGTAACGAATCAGTCGCAATCTACTATGTTTTATGTCATAGTACATAGTGGTGAAATACGCATAATTCGCGAATGTAAAGCAACGCAACGTGAATGTAATGTAAAACCAAGTCAACGAAATAAAGTTGGAAATAAAGTAAAACTATACATTCACTAATAATAGGAAATTATCAGAATCATAAAGCAATGGTGAATTTGATCAAGGACGAACTGGCAACTAGGCATAATTCCAGAGTTTTATTATATTTCTATTGATCATGCATAATTCGCATCTCTAATTGCAGGCTGATGATTTTGTATAATGGACAATTATAATCTATTTTTTCATCCATAATAAAATCAAATAATTTTTGTATATACGCGAATTAATTCTGCAAAATTCTTTTGTAAAAAAGAATTTAAAAAAATACTACCTAAATAAAGAACTATAATTTAAAATAGACTAAGAGTTAATAATTTCCATATTATGGTTATTCCATACAACTTATATTTATGCATTTTCCATAAAATTACAAAATGACGATGAATTCTAATATTAAAACTACAAAAAATTTCGACTCTATATTTCCTACAGACCTACATAAACTTATTCCTCAACAAAATATGTGCGACAGTCGTTTTTTTCTTTCGTTTGTAAAATGCGTGGGCTGAATTTTGGGTTAAATCCGCCTGTGATTTTGGTTAATTTTATTCTTTTAATTTTATGTTTAGAATTGACTTCAAAGCTTCTTTCAAAATAAATTACGAAAATGTAATTAAACGCATAGAACCAATAAGTATAATGTGAATTGAAAATATCTGTTTCGTCCCTTTGACTTTCTGCACTGATTTGCGTTCGTTAATGTTGTATTGTAGTTGTAGATTATGATTCCATATCCAGTGAGTGTGCGTAAGTTCCTATTTATCAGTCCGTTCTGTCTTTTTAATGGTACTGGGTCTATGTATGATATTTGAAAATTTTATTTTATACGTATTGTTCTATTTTAATAATTAATTTCTATAAAATATTACACCTAATTTTATAATAATTATTTATAATAAAAGTTTAAAAATATCTTGAATAATTATGGATTATTATTATATAAAGAAAAATAGTGAAGAAAAAGATATATGACCTTAAGTATGCATTAAAAATACATTGAAAATGGGTCTAATAAAATATTTACGGAAATAGAAACAACATATATTAGAGATTAAAGCCATTAGGAGTTTTCTCCAGTACCAGTTCCAGTTCAAGTATATCTTCTATTAGAATTTGATTATATTTAATTCAGAATTTACTAATAATGATCTCCTATTTCTAATGATTATCCGGAACTTATAAGTTTTATATGAATTCGAAATCATAAATTTCATTATAATGAAGAAATTTTAAATTGGAATAATTTAATTTTTGAATAGTAAAAACTATTAACCTTAAACATATTTGGTATAAAAGATTTATTTGGTATAAAATTATTGTTGGATATGATTTTTCATTAATAAAGCGGTGCAGCTAATTGTAATTTACTTATAATTATGAATCTAAACTGAATTGTAATTTAAAAGAAAATTAAGATAATACAAATATTCAGCACAAAACTTTACACACCCAGAGTTACTAATTTACTTTATATTTACGTGGTTTAAAATAGCCATGTGTGCAGTGTTGGGCCATTATTTAAAATAGTTAAATATGTACAATTTAAGGTCTTAGTAACACTTATTTTGATCTGTATTTGAAAGTATTATAATAATTTTTAGTATTTAGTATCATTTAATAAATAATACTTTTCTTATAAATAATTTTTAATATATCTTTTTTTCGGTATCGAAATAATGGAATCAACGTTTTCGCAAACGCTGGATCAACACATATCAACGAATTAAATCAACTTTTAAAGTATATCACAATTAATGATTTCGATTTCTTTACAGCAGGTTTGAATCGATTCTATCCATTCGTTTCAAAAAGAAATTCTAGTCAAAATGTTTTCGATTTTAAAATATATTTGACAATTCCATATAATTTATTAAAAATTTCAATTGAATAATATTTATTTTCGTTCTGTTATTTTGCTTATATTTTAATTTAATCCAACTTTACATTTGTATTAAAAAATATTCAAATTTGGAGTCAAATTATTATAATTTATTTTATTAGAATTAATTTAAATAATTTTCATACCACAATTCAATAACTTAGCAGTTGCAAAAAAATAAAATTTTAAATTTAAAGCATTAATTTGAATCGAAATTTCGTTCACAAATCGAATCATCAGTTCGATATATTTGAATCGAAATTTATTCGTTGTAAAATTTGTAAGTTTTTGAAATTTTTATCAAATTCTATAAATTTAATAATTTAATTTCATTTTTATACTTACTCCTTTTTGTCGCCATAACCAATTTGAACAGTTTTCTTTTTACTTGTTAAAAATACACTTAATTCATTTGAATCTTTAACACTTAATGTTGATGATTGTCCACCACTATTAGTTCTATTTCTATTAAAAGCATTTGTTAATCTATTTATATTATTATGATTATTATTTCCATTATTATTACGATCATAACGATGATCTTGTCTAGTTAAACTACGGCCATTAGCACTACTATTATTAGCACTATTATTATTATTATTATTATTATAACGACTATTATAAATTCTATCAACTGAAAATTGTTTTTGTAATACTGAAAATGATGTTGTACGTTGTGAATTTAATAAATTTCCATTTATTATTGTACTATTATTATTATTATTTAAATATCCACAAACATTATTATTATCAATTAAGGATCTTTGCTTCCGTAACGGATGCTGGTTTGACCATATCTGTCGACGACTTGTCATTGACATTGAAGACATCCTTCTTGTGACAATGAAAATATATTATATATATCGATAATTCTAATAAATAATAAAATATTATAATTTATTATTTATTTGTATTTTTATATATATAAAAAAAAGAATTAAAATCTTATTTCTAAATACACGCAATAATTTTTGGATTCCGAATTTGATTTTTCGTCAATTTATATATGAGAAAATCGAATTTTATTATCAAAAATTTTGGCTTGATTATAGATTTTCTTTTGGCATTGACACTCTTAGAATAAAATTTGATATTATGTAGTAATATATATGAAATTACACAATTTCAAGTGATTTATATCATTTTTTCATGCTTTGGTGGTATATTTTTAAATTAACACTATCGAATAAATAGAAACACACAAGTAACTATAATAATAATCAAATTTGATGATAATATGTGGCAAAAAAGAAATGTTTACACAATCAAAAAACCAAATAAAATATAAATTTCAAAATTTTCTTTATGTTTTAATGATATTTGTATGTAAAAGGAAATTTCTCTAAGTTCGTTCAATGCCCTCACGTGCTGTTCACCTGACTAACAAAACTTTTTACCGAGTTAATACTTAACCTAGTAAATATAAAAAATAAATAAAAAAAAAATAATAAAAAAAAAATGGATAATGAAATTTATAAAAATTGAAAATAGAATAGAGAAAAAAAATTACCATGGATTTTTATGTTTATGTACAAACCCAGAAACATATAAATTAGTATCAGTTGAATATGAGAAATACAATATGCCTAATTCTGACCGACGTGCATGAACCCTAGACCTAATGGTTTTATGTTAGTTATTGAGTGAACCAATCGGTTTTATACTAGGTTATCTGTATGGATTCCCCTCTATATAATCATATCAAATATGAATTTGGATAATCAGCTAAAAATTTATATAACACTATATCTGGTTCTATCAGATCATGAACAAAATTTCAAATAATCTTAATAAAAAATAGCATTTTTTACAATGCTTCCAATTTTCAGTTTTATACTAAATAATAATTACCATAGCTTCGTAAAATAAAATTTGGTATGAATTGTGCGATATTAATTGTTGTAATAATGGAAATATGAGTGAAGAATCGTTCGGAAATTATTTCTCTACAGTTTCTAGAGTCTAGATTAGACCTTAACAATTTCTTATTGTTAAGAAATGTTCATACATTTTTATAACAGGCGTAAGAATAAAACTATAAAAATAACTAACAATTCTATTTTTAATTAACAAAAACCAAGCACAAATGTCAAAATTTCCACGTACATTCGAATTCGTAACATTCGTATGCATCAATAAATAATTCTTCGATAAACTTGAATATATATTTAAATTTTCAATAGTAAAATTTTTAAATTTTATATTTTTAAAACAGCTTCATATTTAAATTTAATTGAGTGAGCTATATCTAATAATGTTGGACTCGTAAATTAATTATATATATATTTTGTATATATATAGTAAAAACATTTTTGTAGGAGTTGAGGATTTTGTAATATATAAAGAAAAGGGTTTATGATTGTATTATATTTTATGGTAATAAGATCATAATATTGTTCATAACATAAATAATTTTTTTACAGGGGGATTTTTATAATATTTAAATAAAATAAAAAAAAAATATTTTAAAAATCATATTTTTATTCTTAACAAAAATTATATTTCATTCTTTAGTAAATAACTTAATTGAATCACAAAAAGGTTGAGGAATTCATATTAAACCAACTTTGTTGACCCTTTTCGAAATTAAATATAACCTATATAATATTTCTATATACATATAGCAATCAGAAGAGTTTTTGGTTCATTAAAATAGGTTCTAACTCTAATATATGTGGTGATAGTTAAATAAAATAATGTGAAAACATTTCTGGATAATTGAAAATAATTGGATCACGTTCTAAGTATCAGAAATATTTATTTAATAATAGTCATTCAATATTTTTAATAAATATTTATGTAAATTTATAACAACAATCCAAATTCCAAATTCTTAGTATTACTGATAGTAAAGTCCGGTGGAATAACCTCAATGTAAGATGATTCAACTTTAAATGAGTTTTTAAAGCTTGTATTGATTCCGAACCATAACTTTCTTTATAGTGAAATTTTTTTTTTAATTCGAACAAACTAATGACTTTTAGTTGTGAAACATTTTGTTATCAGTATTTTTCCCAGTTTTAAAAATCAATCAATTTTTCTGTTACTGGTACTCATTTAAAGTTAAGTCAACTTAGAGCGACATAAATGCTTTGGGACCTAATGTATCTTTAACTTTGTTACTGATACACATAATTTAAATGAACTTATTACATATTTATATTATAATTTTATTGATACCTTGAATCATCCTGTACTTTTATATTTTATATAATTTCTGTAAATATTTTGGTCACGAAAATTTCCAAAAAAAATATATAGGATATTTATGTACATTTAAAGGACTGAAAATATTAGTAAATGTTTATGAACTGCGTTTTTTTTTTTTAAATAAAGTAGTACTAAAGTTCTATATCTACACTGTTGCTATTTTGCTATATCTTCGAGTAATGAATTGAATGAGGGTAAAATAGATAATGTTTTATAAAATATATTGTACAAGAAGCTCTCTATTATAATAAAATCGATTATATATTCAGAAAAATAAAAAGTTTTCTTGTAAGCAGCAAAATATAATTTTGTTATACCTATTTGTAAAAATATTAAGTTGATTTTCGACAAGATGTAAATCTATTTATTTTGAATATGTTCTACTGACTTACATAGATTATAATTAAAACAAAAAGGAGAGTTTCAAATTTAGCAAAATAAAAACACAACGTTCTTATCAGTATTCGCTATGTATGATAAATTATTAAATGAGTGTAAGATTAGATTTATATAGGTCAATCTCTAATCTATGCAATTTTGTAAATATTTCATCAAATATGTATTTGAATTCGAACATAAAACCACTATATTAGATAAGGGAGTCGGAGAATACCACTTTAACAAAATGTCAGTTACCAGTACTAGTAAATGTCATCGATAATCTGGCTGAACCACCTCATCAGCAAAATCGGATGGTAAATATAGTTTAATTTAATTGTTCACAAAAACAAACCATCCCTAATTAGCTTATAAAGTACGAAGGATTCAAATGACGATAGTTTAAAATTTGTAACCGTTCTAAGTCTGAAGAAAAAATTATAAGAGATTTGACTGACAGACGGACAAAGTAGAACATGTAAAGGCACTTTAGTTAGTATACTAGTACAAAAGTGCTAAAAAGAGGTAAGTGCCAAAAACATGGAATTATTGGCAAATTTGGGTTGGAATGATTTATTAAAGATCGTTGAAAGAGTTGATTTATGGTTGAATACTAAAAGTCTCAAAAATCAATCTAAATTTTAAAATTTAAAGTGCAAACACAGTAATTTTTTTGTACCAATCCTACCAATTACAATTACAATTCGATAGTTTACAATATGGATAATGTCAGAATGTTTTATTACATATCTTAATAATTATAACTTTACAAATAAATTTTATTTAAAAGAACTACTTCACTTATTAAAAAAATTGTAAATTCAATAAAATGAAAGTAAAAAAAAATTAAAAATTTAGCATACGGGTCTTCCCCTTATTAAAGGGATTTTTCTTTATATTCTTAACCATTGCCAGTAGGAGGGGCTAGGAGAGTTCTGGATACACTTCCAGCAAACCCCAAGTTTTGTTGTTTGGTATTGGTATAAGCATGTTTGAAGTTGTAATAATGTGCTAATAAATTTGGTTTGTGTCAGTCGGTCTGTCGTTTTGTCAGTCTGTCGGTTTGTCGGTCTGTCGCTTTGTGTATGTGTGTGTGTGTGTGTGTGTGTGTGTGTGTGTGTGTGTGTGTGTGTGATTCGGGTTTGTTCGGGTTCTTGTCACGTGGTGTATATGTTCGGGTTTGTTCGCGTGTGATTGGGTCTGTTCGCGTGTCGGTCTGTCGTTTTGTTTGTGTGTCTGTCGATTTGTCAGTCTGTCGGTCTGTCGTTTTGTCTGTCTGTCGGTCGGTCTGTCGATTTGTCGGTCTGTCGATTTGTCTTTTTGTCGATTTGTCTTTTTGTCGATCTGTCATTTTGTCTGTCTGTCGGTCTGTCGTTTTGTATGTCTGTCGATTTGTCAGTCTGTCGGTCTGTCGTTTTGTCTGTCTGTCGGTCGGTCTGTCGATTTGTCTTTTTGTCGATTTGTCTTTTTGTCGATCTGTCATTTTGTCTGTCTGTCGGTCTGTCGTTTTGTATGTCTGTCGATTTGTCAGTCTGTCGGTCTGTCGTTTTGTGGATCTGTCGTTTTGTCTGTCTGTCTGTCCGTCTGTCGATTTGTCAGTCTGTCGGTCTGTCGTTTTGTGGATCTGTCGTTTTGTCTGTCTGTCTGTCCGTCTGTCGATTTGTCAGTCTGTCGGTCTGTTGTTTTGTCTGTCTGTCGGCGTTTTGTCGGTCTGTTGTTTTGTCAGTCTGTCGGTTTTTAGTTTTGTTGGTCTGTCGGTATGTCAGTCTGTCTGTTTGCATATGTATAATTTTGTGTGTGTTTGTTTGATTAAGTAAAAGTGTGAACAAACCCTCAAATTTGTTAAACCTCTGAGTTTTTTAGGTTTGTTTTGATAAGAATATTTTTAATATATACATATGTATGGTTGTTGTTGTAAAGAATTTTTGGTGTGGTTTTTAAAATTTTTTTTTTTGCGTGGACATATAGAGTATATGCATATAAATATTTTACGGTCACTATTTTTTGTATAGAAACCTATTGAGATTCATATACATATATGTTTAAAAAATTTGTGTTAACCATTGAGAAATATGGGGATATTTTTTGTTATATAAGGCATGTTAATTTTTATTAAATTCATTCGTTCATTTGGAAAGAAGAAATGGGTGTACGGTATATTGTTGAAATTAATTGTAATGAGGATTACAATCTTCATAAAAAGCGAGTGGAAAGAATTTGTAAAAGCTGCTCAAAAAATAATAATGATGTTGATGAAGATATAATAGTATCAAGATCAAGTCTCCATTATTATAATGAAGAAGAATTCATCAACTTCATTAAAAATGATTTAGAATCAAGATGTGTATATTGTCGGATGACTCTCTACAGCTTTGAAGTAAGAGGGTGAAATACCATCAGGAAGCGAAGAGATGTTGAACCACTCAACATGAATTGGATAGCTAGATATTTAAAAATAAATATAAATTTCTTATTTTTATTTATAAATTTTTTTAAAAAAAAAAAAAAAAATCTTAATATGTTTTTTAATTTAATATTTTTTTATTCAAATTATAAAAGTTAAATTTATGTATTTAAATCTTCTTCTTCTTCTTCGTAGTCAGATGGTTCCATTTCATCATCATCATCATCATCATTGTTATCTGTTAGCTGAACGAATTCTAATTTGAAGGTTTTTTGACAAGCTCCACGATTTTTCAGCCCATATTTTCCTTTTTTTATCCTCTCAATATGTTTTTCTGGAATAGAATTATACCTCATGGGCATAAAAACTTTAAATTTAGGGAAGCTTGCCAAGATCCGCTCTCCATATTTCGTGGATATTTTTTTTAAATCTATAATTTTATAGATTTTATCCTTGATCATATCTCCTACTTTTTTAGTTTCGATACTTTTATATTTATAGATGTGATTTAGTTGATCCACAAAGTTTTCTGCCATTTTTATTGTATGTTTGAAGTATACTTGATGAGAAGTGTAAGAAATAATTAAAGTGTTCTTGCTTTTATACTTAAAATTAAAGCGTACACATAGAAATGAGGAAAATTTTAATAAACAAAGAATTTTGTGGCTTTAAATGTATTCCTTTTTATATAGATAAGGATATGGTTTTATTTCGTACTTAGAAAATTGATCTCACGGAAAAATTATTGACTTGTTTAGACATGTTTTAAATGTAAACAAATAAGCCCTTGATTAAATAAACCAATTTTTAATAAACGAAAATAATTTTTTGGTTTTAAATGCATCCTTCTTATATCGATATGACAATTTTTTCTCACTGACACAATTAATTATCTCTTTAGACAATTCTTAAACGTAAACAAAAAGGCTTTTGATTAAATAAGCAAAATTTTAATAAACGAAAATAATTTTGTAAATGCATCCTTCTTATATTATGTAGATATGAATATGGTTTTATTTCTTACTTAGAAAATTAATCATTTTTATATAGAATAGAATTGTTTGGATTAGTAATCCTACAATTATTTCACAATTTTTATAATATAAATAGAACTAGTAAACAATTTCAGTGTATCAGTCTTCCTTAAACTTTCTATGTAGAATTAGGTTTAGATTTTATTAAACTATAAAAATAAAATAATTAATTAAATATATTATAAAATAAAGAAATTCTTTAAAGTTTCTATAAGATGACTAAAAATTGTAATAATAGTGAAGAACCAGATGTGAAAAAAATTAAGTATGAAGATGAACTATTTAAAAATATTATCAATATGAATAATTTATCTCGTAAAGATAGTGTTAATAGAATTAGCGAAATTGATAATTATGTGAAAGAATTATTAATTTTAATAAAAGAATCTAAACAAGTCGGGACTAAAAAACATATTGAATATAAAATTGAACGGTTACAGTGCGTAAAAACATTAATACAGAAAAAATTTCCACTTATTATTGGTGGTGGTGATCACAGTAGTATTAGTAGTAGTAGTAATTCAAGAGTTCAGTGGGAAGTTATAGAAAGTGCTTTTACAAATCGAATAAGCACAGCAATTATTATAAATCTCAATCACAAGGACCCCATTGAGTTTTTAACAGATTCGAATAATACATTTGTAAACAATATAAAAATCTATATAGAAAAATCGAATCAAAAATGTTTAAAAGTCAATGCAACATTATGTGCTGAATTTTTAAATAAATCTTCAGAAGAAATTATAAAAGAAGATAAATTTTTATCTACCTCAAACCAGATAATTGAACTATACGAAGATCACAAGGAGTGGTTTGGAAAAAAGATTCAAGAAGTTATACTGAGGGAACTTAGCGAATTTCAAGAAAGGGATAGTGGTTGGACTCTTTCATCAGTGAATTATTTATCAATAAATATGAATGATTGTGATAGATTGATAGGTTCTTCATATATTGATCTTCCACCTTCAATTAAAAATAAAAAAGCATGTATTAATGTAAAAAACCATGATGAAGCTTGTTTTGCTTGGTCAATTGTATCAGCTTTATACCCAGCAACAAATAACACTCATATAATATCTTCGTACCCAGATTATTCAACTGTTTTAAATACAACTGGAATAAATTTTCCTATATGCATAAATCAAATTACAAAATTTGAAAACAATAATAACATATCTATAAATGTGTACATATTAAAAAGAGTATCTGCAAATAATTTTAAAGTACTTCCATTGAGATTAACAAAATCAAAATGTATCAAACATGTAAATTTGTTAATGATTCAAGAGTACTATGATATTGAAAAATACTCCAATGATAATAATGAAAGGAATGATGATGTTGATGATGATGATGATGATTATATTGATTGTGATGAGAATATTGAATTAAAATATCATTACTGTTGGATAAAGAATTTATCTAGACTAATTTCAAAACAATTATCGAAACGAAATGGTAAAATATATTTATGTGATCGTTGTTTACATTATTTTAAATCAGAAGAGAAACTTAATAGTCACATTAAAAATTGTGAAAAACAAAATTTTTGCAGTATTAAAATACCCAGTAAAACAGAAATATGTTTTGAAAAGTATAAAAACAAAGAGAAGGTACCTTTTATTATATATGCTGATTTAGAGTCAATTTTAAAACCTATTTGTGTAAGACAAACTGAACACTCAAAACTTTACCAAAAACATGAAGTTTACAGCATTGGATATTATTTCAAATGTTCGTATGATGATTCTAAATCGTATTATAAATCATATCGAGGGGAGGAACCAGCAAAATGGTTTGCCCAACAATTAAATGAAATTGCTGATAATCTTTTTCTTGTTCATGTTAATATTAAGCCAATGAACGCGTTAACAACTCTCGAATTACAATATTTTAAAGATGCTCGAGTATGTCATATATGCAATAAAATTTTTGGTGCAAACGACCGGCGTGTTAAAGATCATTGTCACCTGACTGGTAAATACAGAGGTCTTGCACATTCAGTATGTAATCAAAAATATACAATCACAAAGGACATACCAGTGGTGTTTCACAATTTATCAGGCTATGATTCTCATTTTATTATTAAAGATATTGCATTAGAATTTCCAGGAAAAATATATTTGCTCCCAACAAATAAAGATAAATACATATCATTTGTTAAATCGATTGATGAAAGCGAGATAAAATTTAAATTTATTGATTCATTTCGCTTCATGTCTGCTTCACTAGATAAACTTTCATCATATCTCCCATTACATGAAAAGTTAATAACACGAAAGGAGTGGTTAAACTTAAGTTATGAAAAATTTAATTTAATAACAAAAAAAGGATTTTTTCCATATGATTTTTTAGATTCACTAAATAAATTAAATGTAAATAACTTCCCATCCAAAAATGATTTTTATAATTGCTTAAATGATTGTAATATATCAGATGATGATTACAATCATGCGCAAAACGTTTGGACAAGTTTCAATGTTAAAAATTTAGGTGAATACTCAGACATATACATGAAAACTGATATTTTATTGTTAGCAGATGTTTTTGAATCGTTTCGAAATAATTGTCTAACTACGTATGGTTTAGATCCAGCACATTACTATACAACACCAGGTTTTACATGGGATTGTATGTTGAAATACACGGGTGTTACCTTGAAACTTTTAACTGATATCGATATGTTGTTATTTATTGAAAGAGGTATACGAGGCGGTTTAAGTCAATGTTCGAATCGTTATAGTCAAGCCAACAATAAATACATGCCTACATATAATGCTGACGAGGAAAGCAAATATTTAATGTATTACGATGTAAATAATTTATATGGATGGGCTATGTCTGAATATTTACCAATTAACGATTTTAAATGGTTAACCGACAATGAAATATCATGCTATGATGTTGAACAAGTAAGCAATACTTCTTCAATAGGATACATATTAGAAGTAGATTTAGATTATCCTCTAGAATTGCATGATATTCACAACGATTTACCTTTCTGCGCACAACATTTAGCACCACCAGACAGTAAAACAGAGAAATTATTAACAACTTTAAATTCAAAAAGAAAATACATAATACATTATAGAAATTTGAAGCAGGTTTTGCAACATGGACTTAAGCTAATTAAGATACATAAGATTTTGAAATTCAAGCAATCACCATGGTTGAAAAGTTATATTGATTTAAATACAAATATGAGAACTAAAGCTAAGAATGATTTTGAAAAAAATTTATATAAATTAATGATAAACGCCATATTTGGCAAAACGATGGAAAATGTTAGAAAATATAGAACAGTGAAATTGTTAACAAAATGGAATGGACGATATGGAGCAAAATCATTTATAGCTAAACCAACTTTTCATAGCTCGAGAATTTTTGATGAAAATCTGATAGCCATTGAATTAAAAAAAACTGAAATATATATGAATAAACCAATTTATATTGGATTTAGTATTTTAGATATATCTAAGATATGCGTTTATGATTTTCATTATAATTATATGATTGAAAAGTTTGGGTCTGATTGCAAAATGATGTATACAGACACAGACTCATTAATATATGAAATAAAATGTGATGATATATATAAGATTATAAAATCAGATATTCATAAATTTGATACGAGTGATTATCCATCAAATAATGAATATGGAATAGAATTGCTCAACAAAAAAAAACCTGGTCTGATGAAAGATGAGAATAATGGTAAAATAATGACTGAATTCGTTGGACTTCGATCAAAGATGTATGCAATTAGAGTTAATGGAGAGGATGTATTCAAGAAAGCAAAAGGTGTTAAAACTGCTGTTGTTAAAAAATCGATAACTTTTCAAGATTATTTAGACTGTTTGGTTTTAAAAAAAGTAACAAATTGTAATCAAAATAATATAATATCACGTAATCATATAGTTTACTCATTGCAACAAAATAAAATTGCTTTAAATCCGAATGATGATAAAAGAAAATTACTACCTGATTCATATGATACAAGATCTTGGGGTCATTATAAAATAACTGATTAATAAATATTCTTAAATAAAATAAACACTTTATTCTTTTATTTATTTTTATTGAGTTGGAATTAAAATTTTATAAAATATATAAGTATGTATTTTATTATATTTAGATGTTATGATGATGATGATGATGAATATTTTGATATCATATCTTACAAAAAATAAAATTGGTTATTTCAAAACTAAAAACTATTGCAATATTTGTTTACATTATTTTATTAATATTCACAATATTTTCGTTATACAAAATTAATTTTGTTTATTCATTTACGATTTTTTTTAAAAATTCTTTATAAAGATAAACATTTTGTAATGCACAACATCCCCCAGCACATCCTGTGTGTGTAAGACATGATGACGATGATGATGATGTGTTAGTAGAATACTGATTCATTAAAACTTTTAGATTGGGACAACCATAATCTTCTAAATCATGTATACAATAGTTGTCCATATATCCAATTAAATCATTAATCCAAGAAATTTTTTGAGCGCCTTTAAGATATATATTCTTGTTTGATAAATTGGTTTCCATATATTTAATTACATCAATCAATTTGCTTGTACCAGTATTCCAATGTATTCCGTGATGATTGTGATATAGCCAAGAATTTTGAATTTGTTGATCAAGAGGTAGTTTATGAAATGCAAACGATTTTTCAATAATATAATGTTTGCATTCAAATGGTGGTTCATTGCTTAGTATTGCAATTTCCTTTAAAATGAATTTTTTATTTTTACCAAGAAAACCTTGTAAATCAACTATTACACTCATTATGTTAATTTTTTAACTTCACTCGTCAGTGGATTGTATTCAACTATTCTATCATGAATTAATAAGCAAAAAGCTGTTGTTTTTTTGGGAATATTTACAGAAGATTTAAGCTCGATTCTTACATCAACAGGCCCTGTTTTAATCAATTCATTTTGATGTGAACAATCTATCACAATAATTGATCCAAGTGCAAGAAATCCTTGATTACCAAGTAATGGTTGACTAACTTTATTATAATAAGATTGTTGAAATTTAGCATACATATCATACAGGATTGCATATTGACCCTTGTTAAAATCTATGTTTAAATTATCATATGGAAAAACTTCAGAATTCAAAAACACCTTGAAATCGGTAATGTTGCAATGATCAAAATAGCTATTATCTTTACTCAAATGGTTTTGTCTATCTGTTTGCAATGCGAAAATAACATAACGTGGTTTTTCGATTTGACTTGTAGTTTTCACAGTCCATACATGACTTGTAGTCTGAGGTAAAATTGGGTATTCATACATATCCCAACTACGAAAGCTCATTTTTATTGGTATACCTCTGTCAATAAACTTCAATAATGATAACTTTGAGCTGTCTGATACAAGTATGTGTGGAACCTTCCATTGCACTTTGAATATTTCAAGTTTAACTTTTTCATCTGCTACTGTGCTTATAATTGCATTATTATCATCTCTAACTCTAGTAATAATAAGTTCATGTTTAGCATTAACCAATATCTTTTTATAATCTTCAGCAAATCCTAATAAAAGTTTTAATGGCACACAAAAGTTAAAATGTTCTTTATGTAACAAACTACTGCTTGCAGTATTCCATCCAGAATTGAATGCCATTTTACTTTCATCTTCATTAAAGGAAATATAGTTTTTCAATGTTGATGTGCATCCAAGTTTTCGAGTTCTATCAATTTCAACACCATTTATTTCATAACGAATCTCATCAAATAGGTATGCAGCTACGTTATTAACTAAGTGAGCAGTTTTTGAAACCAAACCGGCCTCATCTAAAAGTGTTCCTTCAATATACAAGAAACTTTCACTTGGTAAAATATTCAGATTTTGATGTTGAATTAATATTTGAATGACATCATTGTTTTTAAAAGATTGTTGAAATGGTGAATAAGTATGATATTCAATTTTTGAAATACTTTCATCATAGTTAATGTTTTGAGAAATATCTAATATTTCATTCATTTTTTTAAATTTAATCCAATAGACTTTAAGAAATTCTTATTAGCTGGTGTCAAGATTTTTTTAAGCTGTCCACCTTTTTTAGGTCTTAACCTGTTCACTACTTTTGATGAATTGATGTTTATTTCACTTTTTTTCGGATATTTATTGATATTATAGAGAAGCATCTCAAGGTTTTAAATGCAGTCGAATAGTTATTGTTTCGTCTCTAAAATTTATCAGGTTATTGTCTTGGTCAACAAGCCTTAGTGTGATTGAACTTATTCGATTGGTATTCACTGGTAAATAGATTACATTTCTAGGAATTTCATTTATTTTATAGCCTGGACTAACTTCTGGGCAAAATTCGTGTAATGTATGTACTTGCTTATTATTCATATATGACCCATGTATGATATTGCACTGAACATGTATAGTGTTAACATTTGATATATTTACAGGTAAATCTGATGAATGCCATTCATTAGAGGTCAATTTTCGTTTACTGAAACCAAGTAGCTTTCCCACCGAACTTGAAGTATCAAAATAAATATCCTTAGTACACAATATTTCACATTTCATCGTATTATTGTTGGCAATCAGTTGAATATCTTCTGCCCCATCATATAATAAATCAAGAGCATTTTGTAAATATGAAGCTATATCATCAATTTCATATGAGCCTATAGGTATTGCAATTATATTGTCATCTATTTGTAAAATATTGTTATGAACATCAATATTGGGTATGGAATTATAAGCAACTAATTCAACAAGTCCGCAAACATAGTCATCATTTAATTCTAAAGGTGGAAAATAATCTGTAGTTAATACAGATTTATTACCTGTAAATGTCAATGTGAATGACATTATTAACAAAGAAACAATGAGCTTATTTATTTTAAACATTTCTTTTTATTCATTTTCAAAAACTTAAATAATTATTATTATAACAACTGATTTAAGAAAGCTAGACATAAATGACCACATATTATTGTATTATAATTTTGATATGAGTTGTAGTTATACTGCAAATTATAACCTAAATATTTAATTATTTCAATAGGTGGTTGCAAGTTTCCAAAGCTATCAAAATATGTTACAACATTTTTATTTTTATTGTATGCTACCCAATGAGTACCAGAACCCGATGAATTATCCAAATTAACAATACCACTCTCTTTATTTAGGGCTTTTACGGGTAAACTATTTCGCATAAATACCCCTCGAAAATGTGGTATAAATTTTGCATACTTATGTAAATCAATTTCACTTAATGGCCTCCTGGGTAGGATTTCTATTAGTTTTTTGGCTGTGGATTTAAATACAACCCTAAACCTGTTTTATAAGGTTTGAGATATAAGCCTTTACCCATAGAAATACTTTCCATTGTTTGATTATGACGTTTATTCTCAATTAATTCTTGTTTTGCATTCTTGACATCGTTTATTGCTTTAACTATACCAGTAACACCACCAGACAATGCTCCAACAGCTGATAATCCTGCAAAAAGAGGTACTAGAAATGGTATGACTCCACCAGTTTTAGGTACTGAAATAATTCTAGGTGATACAGCTTTTTTGCGTTTAATCACATTTTTCGCTACATGAAGTGCCAATTTTATAGCATCATCATTGTTACTGGGTTTTTGTAATTTTATAACATCTTTAGCATCTTTTACGGCTTTTTGAAATAACTTTACGGTTGTTTTAATTTTTTTATTAAATTTCCTATGTCTTTTTATACCCATTCCTAATTTAATTTTAGCTTTCATAGCGTTTGTTACTAATAAAGCGTTCGCTCGTTCTAAGAAATTAGAATCTTTAGCAATTACACGTTTCCAAGCTTTTTCTGCTAAAACTTTGTCAGCAATGTGTCGATCTTCAGTATTTTTAAATTTCGTATATTCTATATCGTGCTCTTTACAAGCTGTATCTAATGGGTTTATTCCAGGATCACCTCTATCTAATCTTTTTTGTAATTTCGTACCAGGTCCACAATATTGATAACCGCCTGGTAAATGTAATTCAACTGGCAACTTATTTATAATTTTATTCAGAATACCTTCTCCTTTAAAAGCTTTCTCATGACTGTTATAAATTTTATTATAATCAATCATTATGAAGCAATCAATTTATTATGACTGATAAATTTTTCGTTTTATCATTGCAATATATAAATTTAAGAGTGTTGAAAATTTACCAGTAGTCAAGATGAAATTCATCAAACAACACTTTACTTTACCCGTAAATAATTTAGATATCAAAATCAAAGGAAACGGCTGTAAACAAAAAAAGCATGGCGAATTACTACCAAATAGTATACGATGTTTAATAGTGGGTCCATCTAATTGTGGAAAAACAAATGTTATATTAAGCTTATTAGAACAACCCAATGGATTAAAGTTTGAAAATATTTACGTATATTCTAAATCTCTACACCAACCAAAATATGAGTTCCTTAATCAAGTTATGACAACTATACCAGAACTGGGGTACTACACTTATTCTAACAATAGTGATATTATTCCACCTGAAGAAGCAAAATCACATTCTATATTTATTTTCGATGATGTAGCATGTGATAAACAGAATAATATTCGAAAGTATTTTTGTATGGGTCGTCACAATAATATTGATAGCTTTTACTTATGTCAATCTTATACACATATACCAAAACATCTCATTCGCGATAATGCAAACTTTTTAATAATTTTCAAGCAGGATGATATGAATCTAAGACATATTTATACAGATCATGTTAGCAATGATATGACATTCGCACAATTTCATGAAATGTGTCTTAACTGTTGGAATGAAAAATATGGTTTTTTAGTTATAGATAGGGATAGTGAAAAGCAAGATGGTGGTTATCGTAGAGGGTTTGATGAATTCTGTTATATAGATTAATAATAACAGATATAAACAGAACACTTCAATAGCTCAACCAATCAACAGGTCAACAGCTTAATAGCTTAACCGGTCAACAGATTAACAACTCAATAGCTTAACAGATCAATAACTCAACCGATTAACAGCTTAACTAATTAATTAAATATAATACACATTTTCAAATATGAACGAGAAAATTATGAAAGATATTATTAAGACTAGTAAAGCGGTAAAAAATAAATATCGATCTTTAAAATCTGGTCAGATGGAAGCAGAACATGTCTTAGAAGAACATTTTAAACCAATTACATTACCACTCAAAAATGTTACAAAAGCATTAGAGCAAAAATCAATTTATCCTGAAATAAAACAAGAAAAATCATTTGGTGTAATTAAAAAAGAAAAGAAAACAAGATTTTATGATGATATTTCTAGTATAAGACAATCGAACAAAACTGATTCTGATGATGACAGTGTAGGTGAATCAAATACTTTATATCAAACATCTACCCCTAAAAAATTTTCATCAAAACTTTTATTAACCCCAACACCTATAAAACATATAATTGAGAAACCTATATCAAAATATTACAAAATATTTGAATCTACGTCTTCTATACCAACAAATTTTGATACAACTTTTGGTCCATATTTCGATCAAAGTTCTGCTGAATGGAAAATTGGTAATAAACAAATACAAGTAAAACAAAATGAAATAATTATTGATGAAAGTTCATATATTAGTTCAATTGGATTGCAAGAGTTAATATTTATGAAAAATCCAGATCCAACTAAATATACTGATGAAGATTTAAACATATATAAAAAAATATTAACAGAAACCAATGCACATAGGCGTGAATATGATTCAAATCAACAAATCCGAGGAAATAGAAGTAATAAATATAATTTAATAATTAAAAAATTATTTCCACATCAGTATAATACTCGAAAGCCATCATCATCATCAATAGCATCAGGCAAGGGCCTTATGATGAAAGTTTCTAAAAGAAAGCTTGATTATGTTTACTGGGACGATCCAAATGAGCTAGTTGATAGATTGCAGTTGTTAGTAGGTTCTCAAAAGGCTGGTCATAATAATCATAATAACGAAATTATTTGTATTTTGGAGGAGCTGAGAGAGGCTAATATTATACAATAAAAGGAAATATTTTAAAGAAATCACATCATTTGCAAATATGCCTATAGATAAGTTTGGTCGTACCGGCCATCCAGTCAGAAAACCTTTACGAGGACTAATGGGACCTATTGGACCAACAGGACCTATTGGACCGACAGGACCTATTGGACCGACAGGATCTATTGGACCAACAGGATCTATTGGTCCAACAGGACCTTATGGAATAGGATTTATTTTAGATGAGAAAAATGATTATGACATTCAATATAAACGAATTGTTAATGTTCATCAACCTGTTCAGAAAAATGATGTTGCAACAAAAGGCTATACTGATGATTTAATTGAGAAAAAGGTTAAGCTTGTACTGGATGTTTTACAAAAAGAACAAAAAGCTTTGTTGAAAAAATATGAAACATTTGAAACTTTTGTATTTAATCATATAAAAACAATATCAGATGCAAAAAAAGTTGATAAAACCAATACAATTGTTACTAAAACTTTTAAAGTTAATACTGATCCAAAGTTTGAGTGAATGCGAAATATATATGTTTCTATATATAAATAAAAACTAATATTATAATAAACATTTTACATTGAAATGAGTAAGAAGGATGTTGTCTATGAATTACATAGACCAGTTCGAAAAAACTTTCGCAGACGACGTGTTATTATTAAAGGTTTTGATGATCTTTGGCAAGCTGATTTAGTTGAAATGGGTGCATATGCGAAATCTAATAAAAATCATCGATATCTTTTAACAGTAATTGATACATTTTCTAAATTTGGCTGGGCAATTCCAATTAAAAACAAAACCGGTAAAGAAGTAACTAAAGCAATGGATACAATTTTCAAAGTCGGAAGAAAACCAAAAAATCTTCAAACAGATGATGGAACCGAATTCTTTAATAAAATATTTCAAGATTTAATACAAAAATATCACATAAATCACTATTCTACATACAGTTCCTTAAAAGCATCAATAGTTGAACGTTTTAATAGAACTTTAAAGAATATGATGTGGAAAAACTTCAGTCTTAATGGGTCATATAAATGGATTCATATATTAAAACAATTAATTAATGAATATAATCATAAAAAACATCGCACAATAAAAATGCGACCATATGATGTTACAAAACAAAATTCTAAATATTTACTCTCAACTGTGTATTCACATATAAAACAATTTACCGACGGCAAATATAAAATTGGTGATAATGTGCGCATAAGTAAATACAAACATCTCTTTGAAAAAGGTTACACACCAAATTGGACAACAGAAATTTTTAAAATACGGAAAATTCAAAATACAAATCCTATAACATACTTACTTGAAGATTATCAAGGTCAACCTGTTCAAGGAGGATTCTATGAACTAGAACTAAATAAAGTAAAACATAATAATATGTATCTGATTGAGAAAATTTTAAAAACGAATAAAGATAAAGTATTTGTAAAATGGCTTGGTTTTTCAAGTCAACATAACTCATGGATAAATAAAACTGAAATTCTAAAATAAAAACAAAAAAAATCTTTTATTCAATAAAATTTACAATTTCAAGTAATAGTAATTGCAAACGTTTCTTTCATGGAATTAACATCAATTATATATCTAGATCTTCTGACTCATACTCATAATCATGTTGATGTTGCTTCACTTGGTGTTGTTGTTATTTTTTTTTTGTGGAATTAAATCTAAATCCATTAATTATATGAATTAATAATATTGATTATTTCACAATACCTAATTCTCATTATTATACAGTCACATTTCAATGGATCTTTATTGCACATACAATTACTACAATTAATATCAAAGTGTGGGAATCTCAATATGAAATCAAATATTAATTGTTTATAAGAATTTTCAATTAAATTATAATTAGTTTCTAAGAAGTTCTTTATTTCCAACATATTTAACAACATGATTTCATAAATTAGAATAACTTTAATTATTATTTCGATAATCTCGCATATAATCTCATAAGTTTAAGACAATAATCTACACTATTAGAAGCCAACAAACAAATTGGTTGGTGGTGATCATGAATTGAGTATTCCGTCTCATCATTCACTAATCTTATCAATATCTTGTAATAATTTTCAAAATGTTCTCTGTGCTCGTCAATTAAAAAATCTTTATTTTCGTTTAAATAATTTGTTATTATTATTAATTGTTTATTAAAATTAATTTTAGATAATGTTTCTACATCAATATCAAATTCACTAATCGTTTTAAGATCCTCCCACGTCATCCTACAGAGTTATACTAAATTGGGTATATAATTTTAAATTCATAAGAATAGTTTTTATTAAAAAAATAAAAATCATAAAATATTCAACCATAGCCCAGCGGTAAAAATCTATGCTAAAAAATTAAAAAAAGGTAAAAAAAAATTTCCATTTTCTACTGCAGACAAAATATCTATGATTATTACATATATTTTCACATCAAAACATTTTTTCATGACCTATATTTTCACTGTAACTCTATTAATTTGTTATTGTTAATTTATATGGATTTAGTTAGATATTTATAGTAAGTCCTTAATTTCATAATTTGACATTGTCTTAAATATTCAATGACAAAAATTTTGTTTATTTAATTAAAATCTTATTTGTTTACGTTTAACTCAATAGATAACACAAATTTTTCAAACTTATATATGAATCTGATTAGGTTTCTCTCTTAGTATATACAAAAAATAATGATACTCTATATGTCCACGCAAAAAAAAAATTTTTAAAAACCACACCAAAAATTCTTTACAACAACAACCATACATATGTATATATTAAAAATATTCTTATCAAAACAAACCTAAAAAACTCAGAGGTTTAACAAATTTGAGGGTTTGTTCACACTTTTACTTAATCAAACAAACACACACAAAATTATACATATGCAAACAGACAGACTGACATACCGACAGACCAACAAAACTAAAAACCGACAGACTGACAAAACAACAGACCGACAAAACGCCGACAGACAGACAAAACAACAGACCGACAGACTGACAAATCGACAGACGGACAGACAGACAGACAAAACGACAGATCCACAAAACGACAGACCGACAGACTGACAAATCGACAGACGGACAGACAGACAGACAAAACGACAGATCCACAAAACGACAGACCGACAGACTGACAAATCGACAGACATACAAAACGACAGACCGACAGACAGACAAAATGACAGATCGACAAAAAGACAAATCGACAAAAAGACAAATCGACAGACCGACCGACAGACAGACAAAACGACAGACCGACAGACTGACAAATCGACAGACATACAAAACGACAGACCGACAGACAGACAAAATGACAGATCGACAAAAAGACAAATCGACAAAAAGACAAATCGACAGACCGACAAATCGACAGACCGACCGACAGACAGACAAAACGACAGACCGACAGACTGACAAATCGACAGACACACAAACAAAACGACAGACCGACACGCGAACAGACCCAATCACACGCGAACAAACCCGAACATATACACCACGTGACAAGAACCCGAACAAACCCGAATCACACACACACACACACACACACACACACACACACACACACACACACATACACAAAGCGACAGACCGACAAACCGACAGACTGACAAAACGACAGACCGACTGACACAAACCAAATTTATTAGCACATTATTACAACTTCAAACATGCTTATACCAATACCAAACAACAAAACTTGGGGTTTGCTGGAAGTGTATCCAGAACTCTCCTAGCCCCTCCTACTATTGCCCTTATTAAAGGGATTTCTAATTTTATTCTAATTTGTGTTTCTTTAAATCACTGTGTCGTCATATCTTCCACCAAAAATTTAATGAATCTTTATATAGCTAAAAAAAAAAAGTAGTAACAAAATAAATAAATCGAATAGCACCGATATCACCGATTAGAATTATTATAAGATTAAATAATGACAAAATAATAGAAATTCAATTCGATTGTTATTTTTTTCATTGCAAATAAATTATAGATAAAATTTATTATTTTTATAGATTTTTTATGAATTTTTATTCGTCATTTATCAGTCTGAAAATAATTGACTATAAAGAAAATCAATTACATATCAAAATTAGTTTATATATGAAATGTTAATATTAAAAATTGTAATTTTGAATGTAAAACATGGAATTAATTGTTTGGGATAGTAATTTTTTATGAAATATCTTTGTATATTTTAGAATTAGAGAAATAAATATTGAAATAATTATTAGAAACTGGGAAGAAATAATTTTACTCTAACAGAAATTATTAAACATAATTTTAAATTTTTACAAGATTTAATCAAATTACATAGTGTTTACATGTAATTTACATAATTTGATATTAATTGGTATTAATATTTCCAGAAAACATTACTATATTACTAAGACCAGGCAAACAAAATCAAACAGGCCACAAGGGCTTCCCATTTTTTGTACATAGTTGAGAGTTATGACGAATAATTTTATAGCATTTTACTAAAATCAAATTAGACATACAAATTTTAAAGTTTATAAATCACCAACTAATTTTAAATTTAACTCTATTTAGTGGACGATTTTGTGCAATGGCCGATTTTTATTACACAGAAAGTAAATTTTGTTTGTCTTATACATATATGAATAATTCAAAAATTCGGCTACAAAATATCAATCAGTTCAATTTCGATTCGATTCCTACAGTAGCCAATCGACTAGTTAAGTAAACTGAACACATAGTTATCGATTGCTAACGGATTTAATCACATATATTATTTTTTGAAACCCTCAAATTTCATTTCACTTAACATTTGACGATCACCTATGTGTCCACTCGTGCAATCAATCGATTCTGCATACTAAATATATAAAGACCTGAGATTTGAACTTTACGGAACGAATCTGAACTGATCGATAAATTGTAGCCGTTACTTAAATCTTAGTATTCGAAAAAATGCAACAAAAATATGTTAGCATTTTTTTTTAATTAAACAGGGTTTTCCCCGAAATTAATAAATAGCTATTCAATTTCATAAAAAAGGCGCCGTATTATTGTTTCAATGTTTGTGTTTTAGATACTCTTACTACTTACAAGTAAGATAATCACTACTTAATATTTTTTTTTTTTTAATTTTTTGATTATGTTTGCATTCCCAGCTAGAAAGTAATCAGTTTTTACTATATAACAAAACATTTTAATTTTAATAACTTTCGAGTACGCAATATAATTTAAAAAGTATAAATAGATATTTTAATCAAATCTAGATTAAAAAGAAAATAATATAGAAATCAAGCTACACACATAATATTGCCCGACTTTCTTTAGTTGGTCGCTCTTGAAATAAGAATTGTACTCCTTTACTGCAACTTAATTTTTTTATAAATTTACTTATTTATAATATAAAAACTGAATTTGGATTTGAAATTATTAAACCAATGCAAATTTTTCTAAATTTAGATAAAAATTAATTCCAATTCCATATATCTTGAAGGGATGGGAATGGGAAGAACAATACAAATAAAATATACTCAAATGAGAGAGACATTATGGCTAAATATAATTTAACACACACCCATTCAAACTTTTTTATCTTTATTGCAGCTACATTGCTACATATCTACATCAAATTTTAATTCAATCTATTAATACATAATAACTTTTAGCTTTGGTTAATATTATAAATTATTTGAATAGACCAAGAGCTATTTATGTAAAAGAAAGGCCTGTCACCTGTTGTGTTTGTTTTGTTTAAAATATTTATACTGATAGGTAATTTTAAAAGACAAACCTAAACTAAAAGTTTCTCTTTTGAATAAAAGTATAATCTTAAATGTTGCAGCCTCAAAGCTGGCAATAATCGTTTTTACAAATCAACAATAAGTAGTCACAAATTTATAAGCAGTACATCCCAGTAAACTGCAAATTAAGTTACGCTATTTTTTTTATCTTTGTTGTTACATAGTTCTAAATTCATAATGGATTTTAAGGAGTAATACTTATAAGATTTAAATTAATATTGCGAGAAAGTTTAATTACAGCTGCAAGGCTTTACGTAGTTCAATCATTTTTGTGCTTATATTTTTGTTATTCTTTGCACTTAAATAATTTATCTTATATATTTAAACTTTCTCATAACAATCAGTTTAAATGTTTTTAAGACGGGCAAGATTCCTATAAAGGCCATACGGGCAGTTCCACAAAAAGTTAAATGATAATATAAGTTGGATAAAAAATGCAGAGTTTTATGAAAATGACGAATACGTAAATATAAATTTGTGGAATACTGTGATTCATTGCATACAATATCTAAGAACGTGTGTGCAATATATACTATTAATATTCGTAGCTATAATTTGCTCCCCTGAGCACAGAATCCTGGGAATTTTCTTATTACATATAAAAATGTAGTGCAACAATCTAAGATAGCTGTGCCAATTATATGTTGAATATTAATTTGGATTTAAAACTCATATGATTATATTTTAATGCCTTTGTATAAAATGAGCTCCTTGACTACGACACATGGTAAATGATTTGCTTTTAAATACATTCGCAACTAAATCAGCTGATAAAATTCAAACTCTCTCGTTTGTATCTCGTAGTGTGTGTTGTTGTCTATTGTATATGTTATATGTTTATGGTTTTGAAAAACATATAAAAACCATAAACATTTTTATAATTAACTTCAGTTGGACATTCAATACGTGCAATACGTAAACTAAATTAAAGAAATATAAAAATTTTGGTTTGTTTTTATTCAATTTAAATTTGTTTTTTGAAGTAAGTTTTAATTATTTTTTTAACTTTAGAGTTTAATTTAACATTATTACTGATAATACTTACAACAAATCTTTCATTATCAACAAATTAAGTTAAATTTTATAGTTTATTAATGTGTCGGTTTTCTATTGGCTTTGGCTATTATAATAACAACGATACCACAGCTTATTAATATCAAAACTTTGTACGTATGTGCAACAAGTAGTTTGCATAGTTAAATAAGAATAATTTATGGAATTTAGCAGCTAATTAAATATACAAAGTATATACTTTAATATTTGTTTAATTCTTATTTATTTAACTTTAAAAAAACAATAGTGTAAAAATACAAAATATTATTTTAAAAAAATTAAAAATTTGCCAAAAACAGATTTGTCATTAAAGTACATTATGGTTTGTGGACCTCTATCTGCAATTGAATTCTTAAGTGTTTTAATATGAGTATATATACGGCCTAAAATAGTTTGGCTATGAAAACAAATGCTTATTTCTTTAGAATCCTTTATAAAATATGTAATATGTATACGATTTATTTCATTCATTTTTGTATAAAAATGTGAATAGGTTTTTTCTAACATTTTTTTATTTTATTCATATTTCAAATAGTTCATAACATAACAAATAAGAAAACCACTCTAGTTTATAGCCAGCATCAAAACTAAAGTATTTACAAAAGTGTGTAGAAATACAATAAGTGTTAAATTGACATATAACCAAAGCTATAAATTCTATTTCATTTTTAACGATCCGACAGAAAATTTTAAATAAATATATCGTAAATGTGGTACTGTGTAAACATTCAAATTCACTATCAAAATTCTACGAAATAATTGATATTTATAAAAGCAAAATTATTAATAGAAATATTAATTAAGTTATTACGTAAAATATTTATGAATATATTTAAAAAAAATGAATTTACTGGGAATTTTCTTATTAAATTTTTCTAATCGAGCAGTTCATCGATCAGTTCACCTTTTTCGCAAGCACATTTCATAAATTTATGGTTATTATATTATAATAATCTATTTAATTTTTCATTTTGGACATTTTACATATCGTCTATCTGTATCTTTGTTATTATCAGGTACAAATAATTGCAGTATTTGTTTTGCTAAACTCATGTAATCAATCATGTGGAATCGGAATGTGGATTAATTAAATCTGATATGAGCTTAGTTTTAACAAATAGCATTCTTGGGAATTATCCCATGAGTACAAAAACTTGTTATCTTTCCATTGCGGGCACCACCGCCAATATTCCCTTTAAAATGCGTGTTAGGGCGACCGTGCATATACAAATTTGTCTTTGCACTCCTACAATATTGCAAACACTAATACGCTACTTCTAAATTTAAAGAATTAATTTTTAAGATTAAGTCACATTAGGAATATCGTGCTTGTAAAATTTAGATGGAACGTTGATCACCACTTCTAATCAATAAAATTCCACGATTCCTAAAAATAGTTTAAAAAATATTAGTGAGTAATAATACAAAAATACAAATAAAAAAAAAACAATTAATAATTGGAAAGATTACAAAAACTGATAAGAATTTCTTTGCAAAGCTAAATAAAATAATAAAAAAAATTAGTTTAATTTAATTTACAATAGTTTTTTTTTATAATTTTTGCAGATACATTTTTTTATTTAAAAATTTCCTCAATTTAAAATGTCTAATTTTGATAAAACATTGGGTAAAATAAATGGCGCTATTACATTGCCTCAATTGGAGAGATCAACTTATGCTAATGATTTTACTTCTATACGTGATGAAGTTATAAATAAATTAAAAGCAGCTGATATTGTTTTTGAACAACTTTATAGCGGAACTTGTATTGCAGGTAAATTATTAAATATGAAAAATATTAGTGCATCTCTCGAGTCTGTGGGATATTCGATATTCTGCGTTGTACGTTAACCTCTGGAGAATACTTTTTTATTTTGTTGAAATTACCCTCAGGGAAAGAATTATTTGGAAATGGAATTTATACGGCAACCGCTTATATTCGCGTTCTCGCCTCAAGAAAACAATACCCCAAAAATTATTTAGGTTAGTTTTTATAGTGTTTTAACTCAAAGTGTGGAACAAATTGCATTAGAAATTCTACTCCATTTCCCAAAAAAAATTGTAAGCTGGGAATATCCACAGCTGTCTTCACGTAAAATGGACACAATTAAAAATAAAGGTCTATCTACCTCAATCATATATAAGTTCTTGCTCTGTGTAGCGTCTATAATATTATCCTTATTTTGACTGAACGAACCTTGAATATTAAAAATTTCACAACAAGAAAATTAACATGAAATATTAATATCAAAAATATCGGTTAGCTCGAGAGAAGCACTAATATTCAAATTGCAATTATATTAAATTTTTTTCAATTTCGGGAATTTCCCGCCTTTTAAATAAAAAACTTAATTTCAATTTTCACATTTCACAGGAAGTTATGCAGATAATTTAAAAATATCTCAACCGGATGAATTTGATTTATTAATATGTTTGAAATTACGTGAAAATTCTAAAGTTATAATTACTCGGTCACCTAAAATGCCAGGTTATGTACGCATTAATATGTTCGAATCATTAGAAAAAATGAAATTTGAAAAACAAAATCAATTATTTTGGGAACGTTTTGAAAAATTTACAGATAGAGATGGTTATCTAATTCAGGATAAAATTCAGAGTTGGTTTGAAGGATTGATGACCATAGTTCTTAAAGGCTGTAATAACAGTTTAAAAATTAACAATAAAGTATATCAAATTAAATATACCAAAGCTGGACCAGCACATACATTAAATATTAATGGTAACAGTTTTTCAATTGATTTTGTACCAGCTTTTGTATTTACAAAAAAACAATGGTGTGCTGAAAGATCATGTCCCAATAATATTGATGGTGATGATACTGATTGGTTTGCTGTACCAAAACCGTTAAAAGGACAAAATAAATTAAATAATAATGGACCTAATTTAAATTTCATTACATCATTTAATAAAATTGAACGGCGTTTGATTGCGAAAAAGGATAATTTAAAAAATACATTGAAAATGTTAAAGAAAATACGTGATCGTTTGAATATTCAGAATTTGAAAAGTTATTTCATTAAAACCGTTTATTTATGGGAGAATGAGAAGCAAGCATCAACTTTTTGGCAACAATCTACAACATTTGTATTAATGCATGTAAGAAATTTGATTTTACATTTCTTAGTTATTTAATTTTAAATTGAATTTTCTTATTTTGAAGATGTTTGCAAAACTTTGTAACTCAGTAAAAGATGGAAAAATACTTTTCTTCTGGGATAGAGGACAGAATATGTTAGAGCCATTAGGTCCAAATAAATTAAATAGTATGCATGGACAATTGAGAAAAGTATATGATGATTTGAATAAATATAGAGCTACAAATCCGGAAAAAATTTATGATATTTTCTGTAAATATAACAAATTTTTTTTTTTAAATTATTATACATTTCACTTATTTTTTATTTATATTTTTTTTTTTTTTTGTAGTAACCGAAGAAGAAAAAGCTAAATTATCAATAAATAATGATGTAGTAGATGGTCTGCTAGCTAGTGTTCAAAATATCACAATAAGTCCAAAACAAAAGTCTACTCCTAATGATTTGGAAAAAGAAAAAATGAAAACATTAAGTAGAGCAATTAGTAGTAATAATAATTGTGTAAAAATAAATGATAATAGTTGTAACAAAAATAATGTGTTAGGAGGAACTGTTAAACCTGTAGTAACGACAAAAACACCTGCTGATACAAATGATGAAAATGCCAAAAAGATTTTAAATGATATTGAAAAATTAATGAATGATAAAAAACTTTCAAATGTTGATAAAGTCAAAGCAATTTCAAATGAGTGCAAAAAGTTGGAATTAAGTAACCAAAAAACAGGATTCTTTGGTTACTTTTTTTAAAATATTTATTGTAAATAATTTAATTTCTTAGCTTGACTGTTTTTTTACGGTAACTTTTTTTATTACAAAATCATCACAAAATAGATTTTTTTATATAGCTTTAAAATTAATTTATTATACATTAATAAAATTAATGTACTATATAAAATATTTGTACAATTGTTTTAATTATCTATCTTCTATCAATATTTGATCTATCTACCTATGTAGCTGCAAACTTACATACAATGTTTGATCCGAATAGACTTAGATTTTTAGAATTATACAAAAAAAATAATGTTGTGACATAAATAAATTAAATAAATTAAAGAAGAACGAAACTTCGCCTCCCTACATTGCGACCTAAAGATGTCTATAGTGTTTGTGTCTGCCTTACTAAAATATTTGGTCAGTTGATAGCCATACTTCTGTAGAAGAGCAGAGTTTTACTGACTGTCAAACCTATATGATTTCGTGAGGAAATGCCTTACCCACTTCAGCCTCTTTCCGATTTTGTTCAATTAATACCTGAGCGTGCAGGCAGCAGACCAATTATTGTACGTTACGCAGTTTTCTGAAATAAGAGGACCTTTTTAGTAATTTTTTTTAGGAATCTAAAAATCGCTTCCCTTGAAGAATACCTGGGATGTTGTTCCATTATAATTATAATTAATTTAAAAAAAAATTGTTGATAATTTGCACGTTCAGCTCGGGTTTCACATGAATAACAATTTTATGTTCAAACCATACTATTAACATATAGATTTCACCTTTTACACTTTGGTAATCTACCATTTCACCGATGGAAGCATTCGCCCAAAACGTGCGAACGTGGTTTTATCGGTTAATAATACATAATTTGCAGAATATATATGTAAAATGTCCAAAAAGAAAAATTACATAGATTATTATAATATAATAACCATAAATTTATGAAATGTGCTTGCGAATAAGGTTGAACTGTTCGATGAACTGCTCGATTAGAAAAATTTAATAAGAAAATTCCCAGTAAATTCATTTTTTTTTTAATATATTCATAAATATTTTACGTAATAACTTAATTAATTCTATTGATAATTTTGCTTTTATAAATATTAATTATTTCGCAGAATTTTGTAAAAAAAAAAAATTATTAAGTAGTGATTATCTTACTTGTAAGTAGTAAGAGTATCTAAAACACAAACATTGAAACAATAATACGGCGCCTTTTTTATGAAATTGATTAGCTATTTATTAATTTCGGGGAAAACCCTGTTTAACTAAAAAAAATGTTAACATATTTTTGTTGCATTTTTGCGAAAACTCAGATTTAAAATTTTATGCTTTTACAGTAAAATGCTGTAAAATTGCTTGGTGTATAACTTTCAGCTATGTACAAAATGGTAAGCCCTCTTGTGGCCTGTTTAATTTTGTTTGCCTCTTCTTAGTATAATTTTTTCTGGAAATATTAATACCAATTAATATCAAATTATGTAAATTACATGTAAATACTATGTTATTTGATTAAAACTTGTAAAAATTTAAAATTATGTTTAATAATTTCTGTTAGAGATTAGAGTAAAATTACTTCTTCCCAGTTTTTAATAATTATTTCAATATTTATTTCTCTAATTCTAAAATATACAAAGATATTTCATAAAAAATTACTATCCCAAACAATTAATTCAATGTTTTACATTCAAAATTACAATTTTTAATATTAACATTTCATATATAAACTAATTTTGATATGTAATTGATTTTCTTTATAGTCAATTATTTTCAGACTGATAAATGACGAATAAAAATTTATAAAAAATCTATAAAAATAATAAATTTTATCTATAATTTATTTGCAATGAAAAAAATAACAATCGAATTGAATTTCTATTATTTTGTCATTATTTAATCTTATAATAATTCTAGAATTCTAATCGGTGATATCGGTGCTATTCGATTTATTTATTTTGTTACTACTTTTATTTATTTTAGCTACATAAAGATTCATTAATTTTTTGGTGGAAGCTATGACGACACAGTGATTTAAAGAAACACAAATTAGAATAAAATTAGAAATCCCTTTAATAAGGGGAATATAACAAGAAAAGTCCCTTTAATAAGGGGAAGTCCCGTCTGCTAAATTTTTAATATTTTTTTTACTTTCCTTTTATTGAATTTACAATTTTTTAAATAAGTGAAGCAGTTCTTTTAAATAAAATTTATTTGTAAAGCTATTTAATAAAACATTCTGAGATTCTGACATTATCCATAGTAACTACCGAAACACTTGTAATTAATTGGTAGGATTGGTACAATTGGAACATGCCTTTACATGTTCTACTTTGTTTGTATGTCAGTCAACCAATCTGTTATAATATTTTCTTCAGATCTAGAAGGGTTAAAATTTTAAAACTATCGCCATTTAAATCCTTGCTACTTTATAAGCTAATTAGGGATTTTTTTTTGTGAACAATTAAATTAAACTATATTTACCATCCGATTTTGCTGATATATATTAGTGGTGGTTCAGCCAGACTATCGGTGACATTTACTAGTAGTGGTAAAAAAGTTGTTTAAAGTTGTTTTCTTCGGCTCACTAATGTAATCTGGTGGTTTTATGTTCGAATTCAAATACATATTTGATGAAATATTTACAAAATTGCATAGATTAGAGATTGACCTATATAAATCTAATCTTACATTCACATAATCATTTATTATACCTAGCGAATATTGATAAGAACGTTGTGTTTTATATTGCTAAATTTGAAACTCTCCTTTTTGTTTTAATTATAATCTATGTAAGTCAGTAGAACATATTCAAAATAAATAGATTTACATCTTGTCGAAAATCAACTTAATATTTTTACAAATAGGTATAACAAAATTATATTTTGCTGGTTACAAGAAAACTTTTTATATTTCTGAATATACAATCGATTTTATTATAATAGAGAGCTTCTTGTACAATATATTTTATAAAACATTATCTATTTTACCCTTATTCAATTAATTACTGGAAGATATAGCAATAGCAACAGTGTAGATATAGAACTTTATAGTACATACTTCTTTATTAATACAAAAAAAAATTGTTGGTAACAACAAATGTTTTACAAATAAAAGCCATTACTTTGTTCCAATTCAAAGTTTTTTCACTATAAAGAAATTATGGTTCTGAATCCATATACATTACATATATCAAATTAGTAGGTTTAAATGCAATAAAATGTCTTGAAACTTATTTTTTACTTTAACTTTCTGAACAAAAAATCAGTTATAGGAGCTAAATAGTATAATAATTAATGTCTAAATGAACTTTTGTATACAGCTTTGTTTAGTGGCGTATTTCTGCCATTAAAATTTTAGATCGGTAATTTCAGTGAATTCTTATCAATATTTCCGAATTATATAAAATAAATCTTAAGAGATCTTTAATTTTGAATATAAATCCCTCAAATGATACATTTTTGAACTTCTTTTTTACAATACACTCTCTGAATTTCCGGTTACCCCTTGTTTAGATTGTGAATGTTGAAATTTTTTGGTGAGACATCAAAACAATAAAATTTATAAAATAAAAGAATAAATGAAAAAGTTTACAAACATAAAGCGATCATATACATCTTCTAGCTATAAAAAATTAAATCTTTTATTAATTATTCAACCAATACTAAAAAATTCCATATTTGTTATATATTCTGTGGAGGGATTGTGAACCAAAATCATATTTAACCCAAAATTTCGATTAACAGATTTTTTCTAATATTTCCGGTTTTGTTTTCATGTTGATATTAAGATTGGTTTTCTGATATTAAGATGGGTGTTGATATTAAGTCTCTGTTCATCAGCGGCTGTTGTGGTTACATATAACCCAAAACAAATAAAACAGATTTATCCATTCCATGAAGTATTGTAATCTTGTCTGATAATAAATTACATCATATCGTCTATCAGAAAGTTTGTTATTATCAGGTACAAATAATTGCAGTATTTGTTTTGCTAAACTCATGTAATCAAGCATGTGGAATTTGAATGTGGTTTAATTAAATCTGATATGAACTTAGTTTTAACAAATTCCAGTCGGTCCGCCACAGCACCAGAGATCGCTGTAAATACATTGTGGCCCCTTCATAAATGTGCTAAATTCCGTGTTCAGAGTTGTTACAAAAATTATTTCGATAAATGAAAATGATTCGATAAATATGTGCAAAACTATCACAATTCACAATCAAGCATCAGAGGTACCAGGTATAAGTATGGTCTTTTTTTATCTGTACAGATTAATGGCTATAATTTAGTTTATTTCAAAAACTTATTATAAATATGACATTTATTTAAGCAATATTCCTATTTTTCAATCGATATTTCCGTCACAACATCTCATAATTATTCGTTATTTCATAACTCCTCGTAAAACGCTGACTGGGTGATACCGATAAGCAAATTTATTCTTTGTTTATAATGAATGCTATTGAAAATTTAAATTTTACAACAATTTTGTTTAAATTTGGAACCAATTAGAATTAGATTGAGACTATTGAGAGGGAAATATAAAACTAAAAATAAAAAGTTGAAATATAAAATCTTATCAAAAATTGACCTAAGCAGAGACCGATTTATTTACAACAATGTTGCTCTTTTTGTTGATAATATAAGTTTTCTTTCAGTATTAATTAATAAGCGATTTCACAGTGAGAGTTTAAATTTCGCGGTTTAACTCATTTTCTGGTTTTCAGTTCAAGTTTAAAGGTAAACATTCCTTAATGTGATGTTGTTTAACTTAACCCGCAGATGGTGCGTAGAGCTTAACCTTCACTTTTGACATTTTTTCTTATACACACGCGTTTCTTTTTATCCATATTATAAATGTAATTTATATAAAACACATACAAAAAATAAAACACACACTATGACACTATCTCACAAATTTCAATATCCTATTAAATTTTAGGCTACTTGTTCATTCACAATAACATTATTTTCAATTAATATTCACAATAATTCACATTTTTTTTTCCTTTAGCCACTTTAGCTAAGCTTTTAGAGCTAATTTGTTAACTTCAACTATTGCGCCGCACAAAAGTTGAACCAACTTTTTCAGAGAGACAAAAATATTCAAACATAATAACTAAAAAATAAAAGATCAAACCGCACATGAGTTCGTATTTAACAATGAATCCACCTTAAGCCACACAATCAGTTTAGTTAGTAGAACTTAAGCTTTAAATGTGAAATCGGTCATAAGTGGTTTTTTTTTCAACAATATTTCAAAAAATTTATATGTATTTTTCAATAATTTATAATAAATATATTTTTATTTAATAGGTAATATAACACTTTTTGTATAGTGCTTCTATCTTCTTTTTGATCTAACTATGCAAACTAAATATAAACAAATGTGGATTATTAAAGAATCATAAAATTAAACACAATTCTCAATCCCACCCAGACTGCTGTAAACTTTGAAGAATTACTGAATTTTATTTTTAGATTCATTTGAGAAATTAACTGGGTGATGTTGTTTTCGTTTCTTAATTTTTGTATTTTAAATATAAATTTTAAAAACTAATTTAAATAATATAATTATAATTATCTTACTATATAAACTATAAAGAATATAAAATAAATAAACAATTATGGCAAATAATTTTGATGAATCACTTAATAAAATCAACAAATTTATAACACTTAAAGATACAGATCGTTGTTCTTATGCCACAGATTTTAATGCTGTTTGTGATTTTCTCATTGAACAATTACGTGCCAATGATTCAGTTTTTCATCAGCTTCATAATGGAAATCGTCTTTGTGGTAACAATTAATTATACATATTAAAAAATGTACAAATCTTATTCTATATTTTACGTTTACAGGAAGTTATGCAGATCATCTGAAAATTTCAAAACCAAATGAATATGATGTTAATATCATTTTAAAATTACGTAATTATGAAGATGCCATTATTATTAATGATTCAAGAAATCCAGGTTATATTAACATAAATATAATAAATATTTTAAATAGAATTAAAGGCGAAATACATAATCTAGAAATTTATTGCCGATTATTGCAATTTATCGATCATAATGGTTTTCTAGTACAAGAGAAGATATCTTCTTGGTTTCAGAGTTTAATAAATAGTGTACTTAATAAATGTGAAAATACTTTTACCAAAAACCACATTGAATACAATTTAAAATATAAAAAATCAGGACCAGCTCATACTATTATGGTTTATCAAAATGGTAGAAAAATTGATATAGATTTTGTACCAGCTTTCTTATTCGATAAAAATCAATGGATAGCTGAAAGACCTTGTCCAAATTGGATAGATAATTCTGAATGGACAGCAATACCAAAACCAATTAAAAAATGGAAATTTTATAATACTGAATTTCGGAAATATAATAAGAATAACAATTATGTAGTAAATAATAAAAAACCATATAAACGTAAAAAATCTACTATCAGTTTTCGTACTTCTTATGTTGAAATAGAACGTGAACTAATTAATAATAAAAATAATTTAAAAAATACATTAAAAATGATGAAAAAATTAAGGGATCATCAAAATATTACGAATTTGAAAAGTTACTACATTAAAACAGTTTATTTGTGGGAAAATGATCAACAATCACCAGATTTTTGGAATAAACGTCCTGGAGAATTATTAATACATGTAACGTATATAATATTTTTTGATAAAATCCAACAGATTATAATCATTTTAAAAATATATTAATTACTAATAATATTATTATAATTTTCAGATGTGTCAAAGTTTATTAAAATATCTTCACCAGAACTATTTACCATTTTTTTGGGACACATCAGAAAATATGTTGGAAGTTTTAACAGATAATGAAATTTATGCAATTCATGACCAAATCAAATCTATAACAAATAAATTGGAAAAATGTAAAGATATAAATCCAGTTCCTAATAGTTTTTATCAATTATTTCGTAAGATTTTTTATTTTTATTATGAAACTGAAAATTTTTGAATATTTATTATATTTTGTATTTTTCATTTTGAAAGTTACATGGAGAGAATTATCAGATTTAAATGATGATGAAACAATCATTAAAGATATGGAACGGAAATATAACAACACCAATCGAAATTAGATTATTGTGAATATCAAATTTCAATATTATAATGTAAACAAGTATCCATAATTTTAGATGATTTGAATTTATAAAACAAAGATGTAATTTTCATAATAAATATTAAATAATCTTTTTTCGACATATCTTTTCCTGGAAAATTGTTTTATTTACGCATCAATCGATTACAGGATTTTTTCGCTCAGATACTTAAATTTTTATTTAATTACTGCTCGCCCTAGAGCCAAGATTGTTTTTAATTCTTTTCAACACTGAACAATTTGTATCAAATAATTTTCACATTTTAAATTCGCAACATTATCAAGTTAAAACTATATTCTTGGCTAATAATGTGAGAGATTATTTCAAATCCTGGAAGTATTAAAAAACAAAAATAAGTTTTGATATAAAAAAAAATCCCACTCGTGCCAGGCGCAGGGTAAGTGTTATCAGTTAATAATATAGTAATATTAGATCCTGTCTAATACAAAACACCGGGCTCACATGGTTGATCTGATTGCTAATTTTTTTTTTAAATTAAATTGTAGATCAATTATCAAATGAGAGTTTATGAGGGTTCAATATTTTCTAATCCGGGGATTAATGTACTGCTTTTTAAATAATGGAAGCTATAGTTGAAGCATATACATATATAACAAGATGGGTAGCACAGCAGACACTGTGTAATGTATAGTATATACTCACTGTGTATAGTGTAACACAGCTAAAATTAAAATTTCATTGTAATTTGTTATTACGTCGCTGGTTAGCGCTGGTGCTGGTTCTAAGCCAAAACCACCTCAACAAAAAAAGTTTATAAATAACAAAATGTTGAATAATGGAAAAAATATTTACAAATTTTTGACATTCGTCAATCAATAAGCGTATTTTTAGAATTTTCTAAATTAAATAGCAAATACTTTATTTGCAGAAATTTTTTTGATAAGAATTTACCTTTATTATTATTATTAAAAATAAAACTTTTATATTCAGTTTCAGTTGAAAACATTAACAAGTTAATTAATATTTATATAAGTAAGCTTTAGCAATTATAATTAATTTGAAATAAGTACATATTAAACTCAAAAAATCAAAAGTGACAATAAGAACACAATATTTATGGTTTTGGTTCCCTGTAAATTAGATTTCGTATAATATAAATTTTATTTAAAAATACAAAATTACAAAATTGCTTACAAAATTTGCTTTCCCGAATTATTCGAGCTTTTGAATGAAGATCAGATCAGCGCAGATCTTACAAGATATCTAAAGATCTACTAAATACGGAGAATCACTAATATGTCGTTGGAAAAGCGTAATCAAAATAATCGAGAATCTTGTTCAAGAATTAATTAAATTAATTAATCCAGAATTAATTAAAATATGAGTTAATATGTTGGAAAGAGCAAAATTCTGAAATACATTAAATGCCAAACAATTAAATAAAATTAAAACTATTTCAATTATTATAAAAATATTTTCTTTTGGTTGTATATTAATTTTATATTTGAATGTTTTTGATAAAATTAAAACGAAAATCTAAATTTAAAATTATATGAGGCGGGTATATCCCGGTACAAAATGGTTGTATATTCTAGAGTTGTAAATAATACATTAAAAAAGTAATGAATTTTCATTACAGAGTAATGCTAACATATACTGCATTATTTTTCAAAAAGTATTTATGTACTTCAATGTTTGAATTACTTATTAAACTCATTACAATATTGATAATTAGTTAATGGATTACACCAAATGTATTGAATTAAGTATTTTGACGGACCCTCGAGTTCTAGGTGCGTGGAGGCATTTTCTTACCATCCTCTCTTCAAACCAACCAACCGAGCAAGTATTTCTAATTAGTTAAAAATATCTTTGAAGTTAAAAATATCATAAAATGTGAAGTATTTGTAATACAGCAAAGTAATTCAGAAATTTCATTACATTTCGTATAATGCATTACCTCATTAACAGTATTGTATGTAATGAGTAATTCAAACATTTAAGTAGATACCACATTACTTGTAATACATAAAAGGAATTCAATTTCAATTATTTAATACTGCGGTAATACTTCGCTAATGCATTACAAAAATAATGAATTATTTAATAAATCTGTTATGTTCCGAAACAAACGGAGTATTCCCACAAAAAATAATATATGCTTAACAGAGAGGGTTGGTCCCCAGAACACGGAGGGTTTTTCCCGACTTATTTTGAAAAAGTTGAAAATTTTGGTATAAAAGAATTGAATAGAATTAAATAATTTTTAGTTGTTCTTTATATTTGTTGTGTTACAGTTGCATATAGTCAGTCTACTATTGCAATATTAAATTAATTGTTTTTTATGTTTTTAATATAAAAGTTCAATTTTTATAAAAACAATATCTGTTTTATTTTTAAAATATCTAAAAACTGTAATGGCAAATAATATCGATAATAAACTAAACCAAATCAATAAATTTACAAAACTAAATCAATCAGATCGTTACTCCTATACTGAAGATTATAATGCTGTTCGAGATTATATTATAGAAAAATTACGTGATGTTGATTCATTTTTCAATAAAATTTTCAAAGGATGCAGACTTTGTGGTAATAATTGTTTTTCATAAATATTATATGCAACATTCACAAAATAAAAATAAAAAATCTAGGGAGCTATGCAGATGGGGTGAAAATTTCAAAACCAAATGAATATGATGTAAATATTCATTTAAAGCTACGCAACTACAAGTTGGCTATTATTAGTCCTGATCCAAATAAGCCAGGATATGTACTTATCAATGTTACAAATATTTTGAAAAATATTAAAGGCGAATTACATAATCATGAAATTTATGAACGTTTAAAGAAATTCATTGATGACAAAGGATACTTATTACAAAATAAAATCTTCTCTTGGTTTGAAGGTGCAATGACAAAAGTATTTGTCAAATATGGAAACACTTTTACCAAAAACAATAAAGTGTACCTATTAAATTATAAGAAATCAGGACCGGCTCATACTATAAAAGTGCACCAAAATGGCAGAAATATTGATATAGATTTTGTTCCAGCTTTCGTATTCGATAAAAGTCAATGGGTAGCTGAAAGACCTTGTCCTAATTGTGTACATGATTCTGAATGGACAGCAATACCAAAACCTGATCGCAAAGGAAATAATATAGGTTTTCGAGCATCGTATGTTGATTCTGAACGCATATTAATCGATAATAAATATAATTTAAAAAATATTCTAAAAATTTTAAAAAAATTAAGAGATAATCAGAAAATTACAAATTTACGAAGTTATTACATTAAAACTATATTTTTATGGGAACTTGAGGTACAACCACAAAATTATTGGAACAAATCGGCTGGATTAATTTTAATACATGTACGTATTTTATAAATTCAATAAATTAATATTTTTAATAAAAAATTATTATGTTTCAGATGTGTGAAACTTTAGTAAAATATCTTGAGAATAAAAATTTACCATTTTTTTGGGACAAATCAGAAAATATGTTAGCAATTTTAACAGATGAACAAATTTCAGCAATGTATCGGCAATTCAAATCATTAACTGACAAATTAAAAATGTACCAAGAAATGAATCCAGTTCCTGATACATTTTATAAATTATTTCGTATGTAAATTGTAATATTTAAAAATTTATACAAATTATATTTTTTATTATTTCAGTTGATAATAATGAAATTGCTGCCATCAATTGTAGTAATAGTAGAAGTAGTGAATATTTTATTGATAAGGAGGCTACCACCAATAGTTCTTCTGATTCTTCTTCATGTAATATATCTTAATTTATAAAATATTCGAAAAAACAACAAACATTATTAAAATTTTATTTATTGTACTAATAATTTATTTTTATCAAAAATATATTTTTTAAATTTCAATGTTATTAAAACATCATTTAATCTAGTTTTTAATAAATCTAATGTTTTTTCATTTAAACTATTCATAAATCTAATTTTCACCTTAGACGTTTGACCAAATGTACTTTCAATAATACCAATTTCACCAGTTGATAATTGAACTTTTTTACCAATATATAAATCTCTTTTTGACTCCTTTTTAAATAAATTCTGTACGATTACTTCATTTTCATTAATAATTCTTTGGATATTGCCCTGTTTTATTTTATTTTTATAAACTTTTAAATTTACTAAAGAATCATTTAAATAATTAGAACAATTAGTTGTCCATAATAAATTACCCCAAAACGCTAATCTACATTGTTTTGTATGAATATCTATATCTAATTTTGATGCAATTAGTAAAGAATTAACAGCACAAAAAACTGGTATTTCGAATTCTAATAAAATATAATCCTGATAATTATTTCCACTATTGCAATCAGTAGTTGTATCTGTGATTTCATCAATATATTCATAATCTTGTTCAAACAATTGATTAATATTTAATTCTAATTGATTATTATCATCATTACTATGGCAATTTCGAAAAATTGTAATTTTTGCCATTACAGTTTCATGTCCAATTGTTATATGAAATTTGCTTTTTGATTTAATTGTATTTTTATAATATTTAATTTTATTTAATTTAATAATAGCAGCATAAATTCCTGTAACATATCCTTTTGCGGCAATTATACCACGTTCCATTAAATCAGAATTAAATTGTGTCACACAAAGACCAATTCTATCACCTTGTTGAGCTGTATCAACAGGTTCTCGAAACATTTGTATAGATTTAATTTTTTTCATTTCTTTTAATAATGGTATTTCAATAGTATCATTATTTGATACTTTTCCATGTATTACTGTACCAGTACAAATTGTACCTTGACCTTTAATAGCAAAACAATGATCAACATAAAATAAAAATGGTTCGTTTAGATTACGTTCTGGTATAAAAACATTTCTTTTTAGACCATCAATAAATTCTTTTATATTTATATTATATAATGCTGATATTGCAAATATTTCAACATTTAAACCAAAATTAGTAGTTTCAAGAACTTTGTAAATTTTCTGTTTTAATTTTGTTAATGTCTTTTCACGAATTGTCTCATCAATAGAATCGATTTTATTAATTGCAACAATTAATTTTTTACATGTTAATTCACCAATTACTAAACATTCAGCTGTTTGGGTTTGTATACCTTTCTGGGCATCAATAACCAGTACCATTAAATCTATTATACTAGCACCACCGATAATTGTACGTATCAAACTTGCATGTCCTGGACAATCAACAAAAGTAAATTGAAATCTTTTTATTGATGTTTTCGATATAGATTTAATATGCTCAGGTATATCATTTTCATATAGGATGAGTGAACTAAACCCTAAGTCTAAAGTTATTCCGCGTTCCTTAGATTGTGGATTTTTATCAAAAGCAGCAGTACTAGATATATTACTAAGTACTTTAGCTAAAGTTGTTTTACCGGAATCAACATGACCCAATATTCCAATATTGAAATTAATATTCATAATTTTAAACTAAGGAAGAAATAAAAAATTGAGCTGATAGAAATCTGAAATCCTAATAAAAAAAATATAAACTCTTCACAATAATTTATAAAATATTTGTAAATTTATATTTACCTTTCAAATTTTTTATAATTATTTACGAACAGATTAAAATTGAAACTTTATTTTGGTTTAAGTGTTACAATGTTACAATAAATAACAACATAACAACATATTGTCGTTATATGACATTGACAATTTACTGACTAACAAAAACCGCATATAATAATATGATAACGGCTTGCTTAGAGGGACACGTATATTAAGAAATAGAGTTGTCGTCTCCATAATTAAATAACAATTCATTCTGGAGTAGAGACACAGCGTAATTTACTTATGCGACGTTTTAAAGCCACGTGCGCGACGCGACTGATGTCTACAACCGAGGTTTTGCCGCAGATTTTAGTGGAATTCACTTGGAAATGGAATTGGAATTCAATATACCTCTCTCTATATAACTTTTTTCTTAACGCATACATTGAAAGATATGATATTTATATTTTATCTTTTATGTTAATGTTAAAATACATATTATATAATTAATAATTGCGACGAAAAAGATGAAATTCCTTGTGAGCTATGACGAAAAACTGTTGCAACGATTGTTTCGATTGATTGAATCGAAAAAAAAAACTGTCGCAACGACAAAGTCGCATAGTAAATCCACCTTCATAACAAAAAAAAATTGGACAATTGACAAATAATAATCTTTTAGGCTTTTTTGCATAATTTTAATTTACTTAAAAAAATTCGATTAAAAGTTCTAAGCCACGATATAACAATATCAACATTTTTATTAATATGATTAAAATTTAGTTTTTAACAAAGTAACTTAAACTTATTAAGAATTGAGTATATTTTTATTTTTCTAAATTGAAAATTAAACACCAATTAGGTTGTAGGACACCAAAACCATTAAGGCAACGAAATATATATTTAATTTTTAAGAAAATATTTAGTAGCCCCAACAAAATCGTTGTATATAACCTATCTATATACAAAAATTTAACTCAATCATTCAGTAAAAGCAAAAGCAGACAACTTTTAATTCCTATAAATGAATATTAAAATTTTCATTTCGAAGATTTCTTTATTGATATATATATATAAAAGAAATGCGTTTAATATTTTATTTAATTTGTTTTTAAATATTTTTAATAATTTATATACGTAAATAATTATAATAAAATGAATAATGTTGTTTTTAAATCTAAACATGTAATGTATATTTTTTGATATATTTATCCTTTTTATATTTTCCGTTACATTTTTCTATTTTATTAGATTAAATTTTCTTTTTAAATATTTTAAATTTTTATATTTTACAATGCTATTTTATATTCATTGTTTTTTTTTTGTTTTTTTGAATATACATTTATATGGAATTTTATATAATTATGATCACTATTTTACACAACTGATTCCAAATAAATTACAATATAATTTTGCTTTGCTAAAAGAATAACAATTTTTATTCCACGAAATTGAAGAGCGTGGCAAAAATAAATGCAATAATTATAATATGTAAGACAATATTCTTTGGAAAGTATAAATTAAAAAATTAATAATATCAGTGAAATATTCTGTTTAATATTATAAAAAAATACGATATTACAATTAATGTATAGCATTAGAAATTTAGCTAATTATAAAAAAAAAATAGATAACAAACAAAAACCATTAAAGTATAAATTAATTGATTTATAAAATAATAAATAGAGCTATCACAATTAATAATATTATTAATAGAATGCCTATAGCAGCCCATTGACGTTTATCTAAAACAATAAATATAAAATTTATATTTAAATCATTATGGTCCATTCGAGACTCCAATCCTTTAAAGGGTGATTCTTTGGACCATTTTAAGGATTTTTTTTATATAGAAACTATAATTATGATCTTGCACACTGAGCTACAGGATGTTTTCAAAAAATTCTTCACAAATTACCTAGATACAAATTTGATTTACACATCGGCTGAAAACTCGAACAATAGATTTTAAACAATCAGAATTCTCCGCCGCAACGGAATACCGATCGTTACGGTTTTTCGGCAGACGTATAAATCAACATACATATTCAAAACTATTCAAACTAAAGTCACCAATGTGGGGTCGTTTAATATTGATTAATATTTATTTGACTATTACCAATAAATTTTCTTAAAATTAATCAAGGTATCACCACTATAAAAGATTAGTATCCCAAATGCAGAAACCCTATATAGAATAAAAATAATTTACCATTATTCATGTGAAGTACTTTGGCAACTTTTTTCATAGTAGAATCCAATTTTGATTCAGTTGTTTCCAATTCATTTCCAAAATCATCTAGCATTCTATAAATACAAGAAAAATAATATTTACAAAAATAAATTACATAATTATACATAAAAATAATATAAAATAAAGTAATATTATTTTATTTACACAGCTTGTTCATCCAATTCAACGTTAATTTGCCGAGAAACAGTTTTAAGTGTACCAATTGAATCACTAATTACATCTAATTGTTCATCTTGTCCCTGAAACATACGTTGTTGTATTGATACATTTTCACCAATAAATTTATGTGATGGACTATCCAATGTTGCATAATGTCCCGGACTATCCATAGTATTTTCCAATTTTGAATATCTTGTACCACTATGACGAGATGCTGCCATTGTTATAGTATTTGCTACTGTATTACCAATTCCAACAACTCCAACACCACCACTACTATTATTACCACCAGTTACATTAACGTTTGGGGATATAATTGTACAATTTAAATTATTATTATTATTATTTGATTCTTGTATATTATGATCCAATAATGGTTGACGTGCTGTAATATCTCTGTCCCGATTACGGTTCAGGCTCATTTTCTCTTTCATCGATTTGACTTCATCTCGAGTAGCATCGATAAAATGTCTCCGGCTAGATAATTCTTTATTATCGATTTTAAATTTATTTGGATTTTTTTCTACAATAGGTAAATTATTAAAAATAAAAATAAATATAATAAACCAGTTAAGGAAAATATAATTGACAAGAAAAAGTTAAAATAATAAATTTGTGTTTATAGTGTTTTTATGACATGTTACTATAAAATATATTAAATAGATAAGAACCGAAAAATTAAGAAAGTAAAGTTAAGAAGTGTATCATTATTAAATTCAGCGAATATTAGGGTAACAAAATTGTTGTTATAGTTCAATCGTACAATGTCCAGTCCAAATTAAACAAGTTTTAACGAATTAAAAGGTTATATAAAAACAAATTACACATTTGGTTGGATATCCTAAGCGTAACAATTACAAACTTTAATAAAGCCGCCAAAACCACTAAAACCTTTTAAAAGTGGAGTAAATTTTATTGGTATCGTAACAAATAAAATTTCTCACACTTTTAGTTTTTAAATGGTTTCGATAGATATCTTCAAATATTTGATATTTTAAAGTTATTATAAATATAACTGTCATAACATTGATTTGTTTCAGTAAATAATAACTAATTTTCAATTAATTGTAATATCTAAATTCAAATTGTTTAGTCTCATATTAAGGAACAAAAATGGCCGAAAAAAGATATGGTAGTAACATTGATTTAAAATTCCTAGCACTACTGAATTGTAACAATTAAAAACTTAAAAATAAACATTTCTTTACATCATATTTAGTACTATATAAAGAAAATATAGTAAATGTAAATAAATATTTTTGTTTGTAACTAATAAATAATATTTCATGTTATATATTTTCTTGGCGGTTTGCTAGCAAATATAATTTATGTTGTGTAGTAGTGATAATGAATATCGTATAATACCAAAAATTTATATTAATGAATTTGTAATGTTAATAATATTGATTTTTTTTAAATCTAAATTTAGATTATTCTACTAAATTATATCGTGTTGTAATAACTATTTACAGGACGAAACATTTTTCCTTTTGTTTCTCATATTTTTATTTATTGGCATTTTTCATTCTCCCCCAATTAATTAATTAGTTTACATCCATTGTTTTGTTGGAAAATTGATTTTTTTTTTTAAATATAATCTATTACTACTTATAAATATGAATTGCATAAGTTTTAATTCGGTTATTTTGAAAAGGATATAGATAGTATCTTCCAAATCTTCAAGATCCCATTCAATACTTCTTAATGAATTTCTTAATTCTGTTGTAGTCCATTCAACTTCAGCAGAACTAGTATCACCAAGTTCACGCCACCTTAAATATAGGCCTCTAGTTTTGTTTAGAGCTTTAAAAACTTCGCTATAAATGTAAATAAATAAATATAAATTTGTACATTATTTATAAATGAAATGATAAAAATTGCGATAAAAAACAAACTCTTTAACAACAAAGAATGGGTCCTCCAAAGACATGACACAATAAAAACTTTTGTATATAAATTAATATACTATACATCGACGTTACGATTAACTAAAATTGTCCCTTTTTTCTATACTTTTAAGGATCTTATTTGATTTGCGTATTTTTATTTTCACAAGATGTTTTATACAAGATTATCAAATAATTAGAAATTGTTAATAAAAATTATATATGTTAATAGAAATTTATTAAAAGCACAAATTATATTTTCTTAAGTAATTTAATTGTTTTTATATATTTTTTAGATAATTTTTAATTGTGTTTTACAAGATTTCAAAAAAAATTATCGGAATGTTCCTACACTAGAAATACTCTTCATTTTTTAACAAGAACGAGATAAATATATATTGAAAATTAAAACAAACTCACCAAGATTCTGCTCATGTGCTATAGAAATTATTATTTTTTTGGAAAATCCATAAAATATTTAATTTAATATTGTATTATTTAATTTTTCTCCTGCGCCGCTGACGTTAGTTAAACAAAAAATATAAAATAAATATAAAATAAAAAATATATATGTATTACTTTCGATAGTAGCGCCATTGTTTTGTTACGATCAATATAAGAAACTTGTATATTCACCACACCTTCTTAACAAAATTATATGTAATAGAAAATACTAACTTTATGTAACATAAACGATCTATTTTAACAATGTAGAAATTAATATTATATATACTTAGTCGTCGTATGAATAAAATCTAGCATCAACTAGTATTATACTTATAAGTACCAGCTAGTAAATTATCAGGTATTACTAACATTGCTTCAATCATGCTGATATTTAGCTAAATACTTTATATTGAGGTGGATACTATCAATTTTAAAAGTTGGGCATTTATTAATTTATATTCAGCTAGTGAATTTCTATTTTGTTTTTATATAATTTTAAAGAAAATCTGATAAATGTTAACGTTCAGTGGTTGACATGTTTAGGTACACTTTTTTCTTATAATTGTTTATACTTAAAGCATCATCTTTCCATTCTAGATTGATTATACTAGCTCATACAAATACAAGAATCATAATCCAACCAAAACCAAGCGTATTTGCTACTGTGGTACGTACCTGACTGTTGTGGTATGTAAAAATTGTTTAACCACTGCTATCCTATTATTAACCTTTTCTAATTTAGTTAAATATTAAATATTTCTAGTATTTAAATAAATAATATTATTCATTAAATTTGATTATAATATGTAATTTATTGAACAAAACTTCAAAAAACATTCATTTGTTTATTTTATCATTATTTTAAGACATACAATTTTCTTCTTCTATTACAGTGTTTTATCTTCAGCATCTCAATAATTTAAATTTTTTGTTTTTAAAAAAAACATTACTAAAATATTGTTTATAATTGTAATAACCATTGAATTGGGTAAAATAATTATAGTTATTACTATCTAATATAAAAATATATTCGATATTATGTGTGTACTACCTCTTCCTTAAAAAAAAATGGAAAGTAAAATTTACGATTTCTATGAAATTGAAAAAAATAAATAAAAATAAATTTAGAAATCAAAAATGTAATATTTTTATTTTTTTCAAATATAAGTGAAAATATATTTACATCAAATGAAAAAAATTAATATTTAATATATATAATGAAAAAAAAAGAGAAACAAAACAGCAAAAAGAATATGGAAAATTAATTCATATAAATAACTGAAAAAATAACCAAAATTAATGAAATATAAAGAATTACAATTTTCTAAACACTGTGTGAATACTTTAAACTTATTGTTGATATAATAAAAGATTAATTAAGAAAACAAATTAATAAACAGAAACCACATCTTTTTTTAAATTACAAGTTAAATATAATCTGTAATTAAATATTGTTTTTTTTCCGTTAATTTTCTCATTATTTTTGTTCTTTTTGTCAAAATTACAACACAAATGTATTTAATTAAACAATAATTATATATTTTTTGTTTTTAAATAATTTTTTTCTTTAAATAATTAAGTAGTTATTTATCATTCGCCGTAATATGATCTGCTGTATCGCCCTTTGAGAATTTATTCCACATTCTATCATATAATTTTTCCAATCCTTGAGCATATTGTTGGCAATCAAATAATGGTGATTCAACACGAGCCTTCCATACTTTGGCACGCATTGACATTAAATATTCGCGATCAGTACCCAAACGTATTGAAATATCTTGATATTCTTGGCGTGTACGAGCTATTAATTCGGGACATCCCAATGTTGCTAATTGCGATGCGGCTACCCTAAAATTATAAAATACATAAAAATTACAAAAGAAAAAAAATATTTGAAGTTATATTGGTTAAATTAATTGTTCAAAAATTCAAAAGCGCAAAAATACTTTACTCTTAATGTATAAGCGTGTGAAGAATTTTCAATTATTTTACGAAATTTCAAAAACTTTTAAATCATATTTTTGATATTAAAATGGAACTAATTTCGATTTTTTTATATTTCATTTTTTATTAAACCATACCTTGAAGCAAGTGTTTCGCCAGGTAATGTAACAACTGGTGTTCCAGTCCATAAAACATCCATTGATGTTGTATGTCCATTACATAATGGTGTATCAAGGCAAACATCAGCTAATTGTCCTCTTCGTACGTGTTCTTCTTTTGCAGCAACATTTGAAAAAATAATTCGAGATCCAGGTATTCCTAATAAGATTTAAAAAAAAAAAATTAAAATTAAATATTTAAAATAAACTCAGTATTCAGAAAAAATTACCCATTTCTTCAGCCGTTTTCTTAATATTCTGTTCACCAACAGCCGGAAAACGTAATAACCATAAAACCGAATTTGGTACATGTTTTAAAATACAAATCCATGATTGTAATGTTAATGGATCAATTTTATATAATTGATTAAAATTACAATAAACGATTGCTTCATCAGGCAATTGGTATTGTTGTCGTGTTGTTATAACAATAGTTTGTGGTACTTCTTCACCAGTTGCAGCTTTATTATTTGTTTGCGTTGTTGCTAAACCATTTTGTACAACAACACCATTTACAGATGTTTGTACTAGACCAGATGATATCATGGCATCAATTTGTGTTGTATTTGGTAATTCAGCAACTTTTAATGATATTTCAACTGATTTCTGTGCAATTATAACTTCCCGGATTTCTTTAATATCTGTATTTTCAACCAATGGTGATAAATCTGTAGCATTTATAATAGCAACATTATCGGCAACCGGATTTGTACCATTACGATCTGTAACAATTAAACGTTCCTTTAAATGTGGAAACATTTGTTTATGATCACCAATAAAATATGTAAATGGCATATATGCTAATTTTTCACTATATTGTGCTGCTAATTCAATTGGTGATGTTACAGCATCTGTAACAACATAATCCATAAAACTTGCACCACTTGTACCTGGATAACCTAACCACATTACTTGTACTGGTGCCGGTCGTAATGCAAATATTTCATTCCGTGCACCTTTTGTATAACCATTCATATTAACCAATATATGTATACCATCTGAATAAATACGATCAGCGGCTTTACCGTTACAACCAACTTGCGATAAATCAATAAAATGCTCAGCTTCACGGGAAATTTTAGAACGAAATGTTGTACCATCATCTGGACTTAATGCATAACAAAAAACTTCAACATGTGCTCTATCATGTAGTCCCGGAATCGATTGCATTAAATGTGATGTGGGATGATTACCAAAATCACTACTCACATAACCAATTCGCAAGCGTGCGCCCATTGTTATTTCACGAATAAATTTATATGCTGGTTTATGAAGTACATGAATTTTTTCAAGGCACAAGTTAGCGTGTCTGGCTGCGATCGCTTTACGGAACTCATGTGACAATGGATACAACATTGAATGATGTGGATGTACTGATGGTAAACGATTCTTTTCTAATTGTTCAGCAACAATACTAACTAATTTTTTCATACGTGCATCATAATCTGTCCAATCGCATACAATCTGTAAACAATGAGCTAAGTTACAATATGCATCTGGAAAATCTGGTTTCAATTTTAATGCTGTACGATATGATTGTATTGCTTCTGGTATATTACCAGAATCTTTATGTATACTAGCCAAATTACTATGTGCATCAGCAAATGCTGGATTTATTTGTATTGCACGTGTATAACATTGTAATGCACCAGCAACATCTTGTAATTCTTTAAGGGTATTACCCATATTTGAATATGCATCAGCAAAAGTTGGTTGTATACGTATTGCTTCCTTGTAATGCATCAATGCTTCATTCAATTTACCCTGTTGTTGTAATACAGATGCCAAATTGGAATGTGCTGCAGCAAATTCTGGAAATACTTCCAATGCTTTGAGGTAAAGACGTGTCGCTTCTTCAATATAACCTTGTTCACGTTTAATATTTGCTAAATTATTAAGTGAATCAGCATGATTTGAACATAAACGTAATGCAGTATTGTAACATTCTTCTGCTTCTTTTACCTGTAAAACAAATATTGAAAAATTGTAAAATACAATCATTTAATATATGGAATATTTTCAAATCAAAATTTTAATTAGTATTATATTGTGTTTCAAATTAAAATCAACATTTTTCTATTATTTTTTTCTTAATTACATTCAACAATCATTTTTGTACTCATTTTTATATTCCGCTAAATAGTTTAGTGGGCAATTCAAAATCTTTGCTTTGTATGGTGAATTTCTTTTAAATGTCACGTTGACTTTTATAGAAATACACCACATTTCAAAACGTCAAACACACTGCATTTATTTGGTCTTCACTTCATTTAATATTCGTTCGTAAGGCCATTGTTTAAAAATATAGTAAAAATATGTATAATAATTGTAAAATAGTTTTTATAGTGTGTATTTTAAAAGTTTTAATATGCTGTAAGTAAAATTTTTTGTTTCATTATTAATTCCCGAAAGATTTATGATTATTGTATCAAAAATTGAAATGTTATATGAATTATGATTATTCATCTTTGTTATATACACATAGCCAAATTTTCTAACAAGATTTTTTTAGGTAATTGTCAACGTATAAAAGATAAAATGTATACACCCATAGAGGGTGCAAGTTGTTTTCGTCGATTAAATGGAACTCATCAAACAGGATGTTCTTGTAAGTATAGAAAACTATGGGAACTACCATCGAAATAATTAGTAAATTCTTAACACCCACAAATTTTATAGCAAAATTTTCTGGTTCTGAAGGAATACTACACTTAGTAACACATTCAGATAATTTAACATTTATTTTAAATGATCCACCGTCACCACCATACGCAGCAGTTATTACACCAAATTTATTTACTCGTGAAAATATATTACGATTAAAAAATCAAGCTAATAAATATATAACAGCTATTGTACTTATTAATGATAATATTGAAAATATGAAAAAATTTAGTCATGAATTGAAATGTCCAAATCAATATAGTAATTTTAACAATCAAACAACATGTGATTTAAGTGAACCAAATTCAATTTTATGGAATCCATCCGGTACTGGTTTAATGTATGAAGATTTTCCATTCCCAATTTATTATGTTGGTGATCAAAATGAAATTGATAAAATTAAAAATTGTTTTAATAAATTTAATAATTTTGATTTAGAAAATCAATCAAAAAGATCACTTTGTAGTATACAAATAAATACATTTATGTCTGGTTCAATTAATTCTGAAATATGTATACGCCGGTCAAATACAATACATAATTTAAGTCCAACAAAATATTGTGATCCATTAGAAGGTAAAAATATATTTGCTACATTATTTCATCGGAATCAGACAACAATGATGGATAATAATAATAAAAAGTTACGTCGTACTATTGATATAAATGAAAAATTCATATTAGTATCGTGTCGTTTAGATACAACATCAATGTTTGATGGTGTTGGATTAGGAGCAATGGATTCATTAATATCAATGACAACATTAATTAGTTTAGGACATATGTTGGCACGTTTAATACCAGAACAAAAACCAGATTATAAATTAAATATATTATATGCAATATTTAATGGTGAATCATATGATTATATTGGTTCGGAAAGATTTGTATATGATTTACAAAGACATTCTTTTCCATTAAGTAGTACTAAAACAAATCCAATTAGTTTAGAACAAATTGAATTTATGTTAGATATTGGTACATTGGATGATTTAAATAATATTACATTATATACAGTTAAATCAATAAATGAATCAAATCAATTATTAGAAATAATACAATTATATTCAGATCGTTATAAATTGAATATAAAATTTAATGGACCAATAACAACATTTAATTTACCACCAACATCGGCACAATCATTTCTTAAACATAATACATCATTTCCAGCTATAGTTATGAATTCATTACCAAAAAATCAATATTATCATTCAATTTATGATGATGATTTTAATATAAATTTTCAATATGCAAATACAACATTGAATTTTACAAATTTAATTGATCAAAATGATCAAAATTATAATAATAAATTTAAAAAAAATTCAATACAAATGAAAATTTCTAATGTTGCTAGTGTACTGGCAATGAGTTTGTATGAAATTATCACAAATAGTGAATATAAAGGTACAAAAATTGCAAATCCTGTTTTAGCTGATGAATTTTTATATTGTTTTTTGAAATCTTCGGATTGCCCATTATTTAGAGCAGCATCATATCCGGGACTTTTTAATCCAAGACCAATGCCACCATCAAGGTATAGTAATATATTTTTAATTATTACAGAAACGAAATATATTTTTATTTATTACAGATATATAAGTGTTAGCGGAGCATTCCAAAGTGCTTCAATTTATACATTTGAAATATTGGGCCTGTTATTTTCACAAATAACATCCGAAACGAAAAAAGAAAATTGTAATAAATTGTCATTATATTGGTATGTTGGATATGATGGTAAAGGTGAATGCAGACAAACTACTCAACATTTTTCTGAAGCATTAAGTCCAGCATTCTTTGAAGAAGGTAACAAAAAATTTGTATTACATATTCAAAAATGAAAATCATAAATTATGTATTTTACTACATAGATTACGATTGGTCATCTGGTAAATATTCAACATGGACTGAATCAACATGGCAACAATTTAATGTTCGAATTTATTTACGACCATCAAAAATTCATGAAATAGTAACACTAACAATTGGATTTTTTGTTTTGATTATTTCATTTGTAATTGTTTTCCTAATAAATAGTCGTTCAGATATACTTTTCGAGAATATTCCAATGACGTCAACGTGAGTTAATAAAAAATTACGTATTAATAAAATTATTTAATTATATTTTTCTGTTTACAGATTGTCTGCTGAACCTGCAGCTTGTTAAGAAAAATATTCAATAATGACATTTTTTTAAATAATTTATTTATTAAGACTGCTAAAAAAAAAAATTAGGCAAATAATTTATTAGGTATTATTTTTTATGAATGAATGAAAATCCTGTAAAATCTTTAAATTTAAAAAAAATTCCATACAATTATCGTTTAATATAAAATGAAGAATATTTAGACTATAAATATATTATTTTAATTATGGCTAAATATTTAATTACAATTCATGACAAAAATTGTAACAATAAACAATTAATTTAATAAAATAAAGAAGAATATTTAATTAAAATAATAATTTATTACTAAATTTGTTTAATTTTTAAAATTTAATTTGTTTCCCGAAATATTAATAATAAAAATTAAAATTTACGAAAGAACTACATAAAGAAATTGTAAGTAATGTTAAGTATACATTTCATTTCTGAAGTATTTTTAAGTAAACGTACATAATTTATCTATTTCGAGTAGAGTTTCTATAATTTCGAAAATAATTAAAAAAAACTTTCAGATTTCACTAGTAAATAACAAAACTTTGAAGATGTACCTCATAATTTAATGAAAATTAAGAAAATTTTATTTTATTTTTATTGTTTTAATACAACCTTCAAGGTTTTAATTTAAATTTTGTTTGTGGTTCCGGAGAGATAAAATGTAAGTTTTTTGATTCATATTAAAAAAATATCAAACATTTTTTTAAAAATTGCAATAAAATATATTAAAAAAGTTTTTTTTAATTATTATATTTATAAACCTCTTATAAATATAATAAAAACATTGGATTTTTTAATAATTGTTTGAGTATATATGTATAAAAATTAGGTTTTAAAATTAGAAACCGATAAGAAAAACCTACAAGTACCCAAACCTTTAGTTTTATAAAGAAAATCGGTAATTCGACTGGTAAATATGACAAAAAAACGAAAGAAATATTTTATTGTGGGTCAAATAATTTGATTTCGAAGATTAGACATAAAAACCAAAAAGGCAATTCAAGGAATTCAACCCAAATTTTAAGCTGAATGGTCCGAATTTACTTTTTATTTCAAATGCAGAACAAATATGTCCGGATTATAGACAGATTACAGTTATATAACTGATCTTTGACATTACTTGAATCAGAAATACACAACAGTGTAGTAGAATGAGTACACTTTATTTGTGAAAAGAAAATAACATTAGAAAGCATAGTGTCTACCCCACCCACCACAATATTAAAAAACAGAAGATTCGTCTTGTAGTGGAATAATTTTAGTATATATACGAATAAATAATAATATCTTCTATAATATTTTACCTGTAATAGTAGTGGATATTCTATATTATTATTAATAAAAAAAGTTTATATATTAATTAAAATTTCAATGTATAGAATACTAATAAAAGTTAATTTAACGCTGTTTGAACAATACTTTTAGTATAGATATTTTTTTGAAGTTATAATAAAGAAATTATACTTTTTAGATGGGAAGAGTGCGAATTATTTTGAGTTTTTTTCTTGTTATTTACAAAAATTGCCATAAACAAAATTTAGTCGTTATTGATAAATAAATTAAACTGTCGAAAATACGATTCACAACAACAAAAAAAACCTCTCGATATAAGGTTCTTAATTATTCTAGAAGAGAAGATATCAAGGATAACTTTTAGTTCAATAAGGTTCAATAGATTTTACAGTTTACCTTTTTTTTATTTTTGAAGTAATGAACAATTTTTCGGCGCCAATCCATTTTCTCAAATCTTTTTATGTAGTTGTAGATAAATTTATTTTATGTAAAAAGTTTTGGAAAATTTATATATTTATGATTTTGTTATTTTTACGTTTTCAATTTTTTTATGGCAGCTTTTCTTAGTCAACGAACTTTAAAAATGAACAATTTTTTTGAAATAGAATAGATGATTTTAATTTTTATTCTCGTAATTTCATTTACATATAAAAAAAATACTAACTTTGAACTTTGGAGTGGATGACAAATATCAATCAAAATGACAAATATTGGATTTGCCTGTCTGGCATTTACCTAATATAATTATTGTAACAAAATGTACAATATTTTTCAAAACACATTTAATAATTATATACATATATCAATCTATATACATGTCGTCACCCCAATGCTTAAATGGATAATGTGCCAAGATTTTTATATGGAATTATACTAATTTGGCTACGATTTTTTTTTGATTTATTAAAGTTTATATAATATTAATCAAAATAACACTACTTTATAAAAAAGTAATATTCAAACTGTGTTTATTTAATTAATGTTAATATTCGGCTTACTTGTTCAATATACCAAAAAAATTTCAATTTTATTCAACATAGTTTCCTATTTCAGTCATAATATATAAGCAGTTTTATTCTAAATAATTAAAAATCTTGGTACTGGAAGTTTTAAATTTAAATTTGCCAACAATTTTGTTTAACGACATTGAACACTTAAGAACCGGATTAACGATATAAAAAATTAAATAGTTTTAATTGCGTAAATATTGTTATAAACAGTTTGATTTATATAATTTTAAATATAAACTATATTAAAGCATATATATTATAATAAAGATATTTATCTATAGAAAGAAGACTATAACTATGGTCATTGATTAATTAACTGTTCATAATAATAAAACTGATTTGATGATATCGACAGACGTGGAGAAATATTGTTTAATCAATTGTGACAATTTATCACATGTAGTATTTGGATTTCGATGAGTAACATATATTAATAGAAATAGCAAAAACTCTTATTATGACGTATGTATGTTCGTATGTATATAGACAAAATTGATGTTATTATAAACAATTGTATATAATTACATATAAACCATTATTTCAATACGATTGTGATGTGAATATTAGCAGCATAGAATGAGAGAAAGAGATATATATTACGCAGTGAAAAATATAGAATTTTGCACCTAGTTCTCCAAAGGAAACTGTTGAGTAGACAAAAGAAGCGCTGGATGAAAAATATTCGAGAATTGCTTAATCTTCTTTCAACGGCAGAACTAGTTAGAAGAGCGAGTTAAATGACCAATCTCTACAGTGAAGCGAGATAAATTTTGAATATAATTTTTAGAAAACAAATTTACAGTACACTACATAATGAATAACTTATTAAAAAAAAATTGTGAAAAAACTGTGTGTGAACTATTACAATTTTGGCCATAAAAAAACAGTTTTGGATCTGAGTTTTTTTTTTCTTCGTACTGCTACTGACATTACCGTCACCCAATGTAAATAAACTTGAAAATAACAAAATATGACTAAACATTTTTCTCATTTTTCATGATTATAAAAAATTTAAATAATAATGTTGCCCACAATTTTATAATTTTGTTACATTTTTCTAGGATAATCAATTTAATTTTCTTCATTTTTTTTTGAAAATATAACATTTTTCACACTTTTCACAATTTTATACTAGAAATAAAATACTAATTTATAAAATAAAAGTGTTGTGATGGAGAAGACTCGGAGAAAATGGAAAATACTGAAGTAGATTTACTTTAGTTTTCCCCAACATTTAATTATTTTTTTTTTGTCAGGGTGTTAAATCGACTTGCCATTGTAATGTTGAGAGTAACTGGAGCATTATATAAAAAATATAATTATTAATGTCCTAGAGATCTGAAATATTATACATATTTCTGGATATTTTAACAAACTCCGAGTTTTAGACTACTCCTCATCATAGGTTAATAGCATTTTCTTTTTTTTTTTGTTAAATTTTAATTTATGAAATTGTTGACGATATTAATTTATTATAAAATAATACACGATCAAGTTGTATATACTTTAAGTCCTTAGGGCAATTCATTTTTATTAACTTTTGAATATTTATACGCGTATAAATTTTTATAATAAAAATTATAAATTTTACACATACCTGTCCTTTCTCTTTCAGAGCATTAGCTAAATTACAATAGGCATCTGGAAAATTTGGTTGTAATTCAATAGCACGTCTATATGTATCTATTGCTAAATCAATTAATCCTTGTTCATAATAGACACATGCTAAATTTCCATGTACTACAGCATTATTAGGTGATAAATTTAAGGCTCTTAAATATGCAGCAACAGCTCTGCAAAAAAAAAAAATATAAATTTTATTATTAATTTTCTAAATATGTATATAAAAGTAAATAAATTTTATTAAATTATTTTAAATTATAGTTTTTTATGTTCTCATTATTAAAATTGTTTTTCATTTATATAATTTATTTTAGTTAATAATTAAAGTTCTTCTTAAACCCCGTCATCATCAAATAAATATGCGTGTCTATGATAATTTTATTGAAAAACATTAATTTTTTTATGATTTTTGACAACTTCAGGGTTTTTATACAAAACTTTATTTAAATTTATTAAATGCGTATAACAACTAAAGTATAATTATATTTGAAAAAAACACTTTAGGGACATTATATAAATAAAGTTATCTTCTTGTTTTAAAGCAAAGGGAACCTTATTGTTAACATTTAGGGGGGTTAACTTAAATGAGGGCATTAAATCTGAAATACGCAATTTAAATATAGACTTGCTTAAATAAAACTGTTTTATTTGTTAAAGAGGATTTATAGGATTTAAAGAATTTAGGGAGGATTTATATACGATTTAACGAATTTATTAAATTGAGACCGAAATTAATTAATTTGATTATTTTCTATAATTATATTTGGAGGCAACACTACAACGATGAGGTATTAGGTTTACGAAAACATTGATGTTGTGAAACGCATTAAAATTCAAAGAATACGTTAGTATGGCGGATACACTTTCAAGATGAACACTAACGCTGTAGCTCGGAAAGTGTTTGAATACAACCCACATGGAATATGATAGCGTGGCAGACAATTCCTTCGGTGGAAAGATGGATTTAGTAGCGTTTTAGTAGTTAATGATAGAAGACGCTTACTTAAAGCCATATAAGAAGTAGTTACATTTTTCAAAACAATACTAATTAAAAATATAAAGATCAATATGTATAAAGTAAAAGAGATTTCGGGAGATTTATTAGTTCTTAAATTTCGGATTTGTAGACAATATATAAGGTAATAATGTATGCCATGATACCAATTGCACCTAAGTAATGCTATATTTAGTATATGTATGTATTTTAATTTACAAGTCATATTCCTTTTATTTAAGTACGTCACAAAAGCAATATTGATATTATTTGAGATTCCTTTTCAAATATATGTGCTTTCAATGAACGTAATTTCATAAAAGTTCTGGAAAGATTTATGCAAATGTCAACCTCCGTGGGCTCCCACTCAACCGACACAGTGTAATCATTTGAAATATGATAATGGTTCAAGTATTTATCAATATTTTCGATACATATAATATCTGTTAAAGACAAGACTCTAGCTTCGTAAATGATACCAAATTTGTATTACCAATAATAATATAATACAAATACACACAATTTTTTTTTAAAATTAATAACAAAGTTCATCCTGAAAATTTCATTTGTAAAAAAAATATTCTTAAAAAAGAAAGAAAGGAAATAAAATAAGATTAAAAGTTTCATATCCTTTTTCTGTTAAAAAGAAAATACACAAAGATTCAATTTTAGTTATTTTTTCAATATTAGAACAAAACATTATAACAGTTTAAGGATATAAATAGCATTTGCTAAAAAAAATACAAAATAACTAAATTATTATTCTTCGCTATCACAAACTTCGTTAAATTTTCACTATAGAAGAACTTAAATTTTGAATTTTAGGAGATGTATCGAGCATAATTTCAACAAACACTTTTTATAGTGCGCCTTTCATCTCGATAACATTTTTATCATTTTTTTTTTTAAAAAAAGACTTTATAAAAAAGTGCCCTAAATATTAAATGGTAAATTTTTGTACAAGACAAAGTTTTCCTTGTCTTAATAAATTTCAATAGTTCTTGCTGAATTTTCTACACTAAATCTAATATATATTAAATTTATGTATGCGTCAGTAAAGTTTTATTTCATAAAATTATATCAAAATATCGTTCAGCAAAAAAAGTAATAAAATTTAAACATTTTCTTAATTGCTAAAACATATTAAATATCAATAAAAAATACAATACAAGTAATAAAACTGTTAATTATATGAAATTAAATACTTTTCTTAATTAAGATCTATTAAATTGGAATCATAAAACTTTTTTATGTAGTATAAATCTGACCCCAAGATAATATTTATAAAAGTTTTGTGGGACGGATAAAAATAATTCAATTTAAAAAGCAAAAATTAATTAATTTTTCTCTATTTTTCAACATCATTTTGTAAAAAAAAATAAAAATTTAAAACAAAATGCAAGCATTTAAATAAAATTTTAATTATAGGGTAAACAATAACAGGAGATTAAGTGTACGTTAAAAATCTAAGCGCACTTATGGTTGACCTTAATTTTACATGTACTATATGTATTTTTTTCATCTAGTTTGTCCATCAGTCCACCACATGATTACTTCTCCGTTTAGTTAACTTAACAGATTATGAGTTCTGGGACGTCCAACTTCCAAGGATAATTAAATGCATTATCAAGAAATCCATTCAATTTTAGCATTTTAGCTTTTCAAAGTGAAACAATTTTGAGATATTTAGAATTAATCAATGGACGTCGTCCTCACTACATTCTCGCGATTTTGCACGTCTTTGACATTTCCTATTGAATAATTGTTAGAATACCCAGAAAAAATACGACAAATTTAAATTAACATTCAACAAAAGTAAGTTCAAGCGTAAAAGTTTGAACTGGATAAACACGTCAAAGTGATTTGTCATATGTCATATAGGCTCGGAGTTAATTAACTTTTTGCGGATCACTTTTCGAGTGTTCATCTGATTTTGAACGCTCTTGGCTTTTCATATTGAAGATTTTTTCAGGATTGTATTTATATATGAACAAATACACTGTTCATATAGATTTTTTATTTAAAAAAAGAGAATCTTTGGAAAAGAAAAATTTGTAGCAAAAATGATCCCTAGTGCTAGTATAAAACATAACGAAAAAACTACTATGGATGCATCTCTCAAGCGTGACAATTCCAACAATAATACAATAACTTTCAAATAACATCCAACAAGTAAATTATACGATACAAGAATGACAATCACAAAAAAGACATATGGACTCTATTTACAACGACATTTCAAAATATAATTTGTCAATGTCACCCTGCGTAAATATACCATAAATAATAAATACATAAAATATTTACACATAATGTAACAAAAACCTTAATAAAGGATAATTAAAATAATATGAACAAAAAAGAATTTAATTATTTAAGACAAAATAAACTGAAGGTGTAATTGAATTAGGAAAAAGGACATGTTTCATATGAAAATTATTTTTGACAAGGAAAAGGATATTTTCTGTATGTAATAGTATATAAAACAAAAAATTAAATTAAACGTCTTTATTCATTATTTATTTATTAATAACATTTTTAGTAAAAACTGAAATTAATTTATACTTAATTTCTTCTTCATTAATTCGTAAATGTTGGAACTGTCCCGTCCACCGTTTATCCTTATTTATTTCCTTTTTCAGCTCGTTTTTTTTTTGTTGTTATTAATTATGCATTGTATTTTTTTAATACTCGTATAATGTATAAGGAATTTTTCATTATTATTTTTTGTGGACCGGATGTGCTGAGCATGACAAAAAAATTTGTGATCTCTTTTGGTGAAGAAGAAAAAGTTTCTTCAAGATTTATTTGGTCACATACTTTTCAAATAATTTTTCTGTCTTTTAATATGTGAAGGGGTGATTCTTTTAATCAAGTTTATATTATTTAGTATCATAGTTATGAAAAATGTAGAAAATTAACAATATTGATTATATTGATTATAAATAAATTGTTTGAATAATAATCAAAAAAAGGAAAAATTTTTATAATAAATTTAAATATAAATGAATTATCGAAATATTTTATATTGATATCATGTAAAAAAATTTTTAGACGTTCAATTTATTATTTTGAATATAATTCGCTGACTATTTATTACATGAAAACATCCGACTAGAATTATATTTTAATTATTTCGAGGAATGTTCAAATAGTAACTGAAATTTATAATTTAGTCTTAAACTTATAATCAGACTTATAATAGAAACTTAAGAGTTATAATTAATTTACGATAACATAAATTCATTCCAAGTAGTCTTGTATACGTTCGTTGAATTCAAAGAAATTATCGAACATAAAGCTTACAGAAAGTTAATTGAACTAATTTTAAATCAAAGTGCCAATTTAAACTGTTGTCCAGTTTGTTTTTAAAAAGTACTTATCGTCACCACATCTTTGAAGGTAAGAGGGATAAAATTGAGATTTCGAGAAACGCCAACTTATTTAATTATTTGATTTATATATTTATATATGGCTGCCCATACATTGTACAACTTGATTGTCAACCGGGTTGTAAATTTTCACTACACACATTTCAACATGGTTTACAACTGAACATGAAAAAAACATGTTTTTTTGTTTTTTCAGAATAGTGTCAAATATAAAAAAAAATCTTTAATAAAAGTTGGGTGAAAAATAATTATAATTTTATATTATTTCAATAAAAAAAAAAGTATTGATAACATATTAAAAAGATAAACATATTAAAAAGGCTGTTAACGTGTTGTACAAATTAACCAAGTTGTAAACATGCTGTTAAACATGTATGTATAATGTATGAGGAGCATGAAATACATACTTAAACTTGATGTTTTCAGAGTTATCAAAAATTGTATACACGTTCTTGAAATTTTTATTAAGTTTTATTGTTTTAATATTACAAAGTAATGTTATAACAAACTACGAGTTTTGGGATACCCCTAGCTTATCAACTTTGTTTTTTTATTAAATTTTATTTTCGAAGCACAAATGTTTCAAATTTCATATTATTGACAGCATAAAACTATTTTGTTTAATAATAATATGTAAATGTACTATGAATTAAATTAAATAATTTGTAAAACAAAAAAAATAATATCGCGTGTAACTTTATTACATAAAGTGTAAAAAAAATGTATCTCATATTTAATATATAAAGTACAAAAAAAATATATGTAATTATGTTGCTTTTTTTTTGGTGGTTTTCTTTTTACCACACAACACAACTGTAAAATAATACATAAAAAAATGCCACATATTTTTCTTGTTAAACTTAAAGTTTCGTCTTGAACTATAGCAATAAATAATACCTAGTGCTATGGTAATAAGAAGACTTTACAAAATGTGGTATGAATTTTTAACCAAGGAAAATATATATTTTATTCATGTTGAAATTTTCCTAGTTTTTCATCAAATTTAATATAATAAATTTATGAATTTTCTAGAAACTATACCAAAAAAATATGGTAAATTTTTAATATTTGTGCTGATGGTAAATTTTAAAACTTTTTTAATTTTCTTATGGCGAGGGATAGGTTAACTCTGTTGGCCACAGATAATGAATTTGTAACCAATAAATCGTTGTATACACACTGAAATAAATAATTGATATTACAATTGCTATGAGAATGTAATTGGTACTAGCGAAACAGGGATTTCATTGTAAATTCTTCAGAAGCCTATGAAATTCTAACATTTATAATTTAAAAAATAATTCAATATTGATTTTTAAATTCCAAAAATTAATAGTAATGTAAACACGATCGACGCGATGGACTCAATGAAGACGGATTCAAGTGTCCAAACAAAATTTGAAATGTATTAAAACACATGAAAGTAGACGACGGAATTGATTTCAACTTGCGATATTGACACATCGATTGAAAAATTGTACAATAGCTTGATTATGTGAAAGAACTTTAAGTTGTTTAAATATTTTTTTTATTAACGTCATCGACGGATACATCGACTTGCCCGGTTCAACATTGCCCGGGTTTCGTCTCCGTCCTCAGTCAAGTTTTTTTTTTTTAAATTTTTATAGACGGTAGCAGTTTACATAAATTTGTTAAAAATTTACTGAATATATTTCTATAATTTATTTCTAAGAAAAATTGAAAACTCGTACAAATAAAGATTATTATCTTTAGAATATATGCATGATTTTAATGTAAAAAGGTGAGGTGTACGAATACG